>JAQPPZ010000883.1:2200000-2800000 GCA_028583015.1 Wollemia nobilis | reverse complement strand
TTTTGTTTTGGTTTATGGCGCTGAAGCTATTTTTCCCTTTGAATTAGAAGTTCCTTCTTTGGCTCTACTACTTCAAGATACCGAAGTAGGAGATGAATATCGAGCTGGTAGACTCAGTCAACTGGAACTCCTAGATGAAAAGTGCATCAATGCTTTGGAGCATCTTCGTGCCTACCAAAACAAGCTTAAAAGATCATATGCTAAGAAAGTTCGTCATCGATCCTTTGAGGTCGGCGACCTTGTTTTAAAAGAAAATCAAAAAAATACTAATGCAACTAAAGACCTTAAAGGTAAATTTGAGCCCAAATGGCTTGGACCATATATTATCACTGCTAAATTTGAATCGGGAGCATACAAATTATCTACCTTAGATGGTAAAGAACTTAAAGAACCCATGAACATTTTGCATCTTAAACGTTACTATGCATAAAAATTGGTCATTTCATCATTGTATATATTTGTTTAAAATATTTCAAAAAAACCACTATCTTGTATTTCTTTCAATTTATAAACTTAAAAATATAAAAACATTCAAAATCATCAAAATCTTCAAAAACATCTTTTATTTTTGTACTTCTCAAATTGTGACGTATTGCAGTTATATTTTCAAATTATTTTGGATAAATTAGCATTTATTTGGAATCCCGCACTTTCACATTCACATGAATAAATATCTTGATTTATTTGGCATGATTACTAATCTCTCTTATATCAAAGTCCACAAAATTCAATTAAATAAAGTTTGAGCATGGAGAATTGATCTTGTTATTTACTTAAACCAAGCATATCCTTTCACAATAAAATGATTATATTTGTAATGTCCATGCTATGCTACATAGTAGAAGTGGTTTCTTGAGCGAAAAGTTTTCCCCTGCTATCCTATCATGCACATGGTCTAGAATCTTTGAGAATTGACAAAAGGACAAGCTCACCCCTACCCAGAATAAAAATCCCTTGCTCTACAGCTAATCCGAGCAAGTATCCCTAGCATAGGAAGAAAAGAAAAGTTCAAGAAAAAGAGAAAAAGAAAAAGCGTTATTCCAGCATTATCTCAAATATCAAAGCAAAAGATACAAAAAAAAAAAAAAGCAAAATGAGCAAAAGCAAAAGCAATAAAATCCCTTTCCCTACCCATTGAAAAGAAAAGAAGGGTTGATGAGCTTGAATCCCTGGAATTCTCAATTATTCAAAAACTGTGAGGTAAGCCCCATAACAAGTGGTTTGTGCCCAACCCGCTTGGCCTTGGGTAACTCCTAGCGTGGTGATATGTCTCTCACATTAGCGACCTTCTTTTGTACAGACCTATGTCTGCTTATGGATTAGCTAGCTCTTGATAACCCGACTTACATAGTAGTCTGGTATGGTTATATGCATCTAAATCATGGTTAATGAACACTTATTTGGTTAATTTAAATCACTTGTATCAAAGTATCTTGCTCAAAACTGGTAAATGAACAATACAATCGCACACACATTTGTATTTGAGAGATTTGTGTATCATTATGATAAATCAAGATTGGAAATGAACTCACATACGCACATGGGATTCCTTATAAATCTAACTTTTGTCTTTAAGATACTTTGAAATATTTTTGCAAATTGTCTGGAATAATTTCATTTTCTTCTCTGAGAACAGTTGTTTAGTATAAAGACAACTACATGCATTAACAAAAAAATCAAAATCATTTTAAAAAAACATGCAATAAAGTTACATTTATATATAACTTTTGACTTTCGCGACGATGGTATAGTTCCAAAACCAAAATTGGAATTTTATGCCTAGCACAAGTCCTCATTTTCATATTTTTTATTTATTTTCAAAAATTAAAAATCAACCATGCAATAAAACTATTATTTTCTTCTTTGGATTTCGCGATGATGGTATAAGTTTATACCTAAATATTCTATGCCTAGCGCAAACCATTGTTTTAATTTTATTTTCCCATTTATTTCAAATCATAAAAACATATGACTTAAATCATTATGTTACACAATTATGCTTTAAAACAAACGAACACTTATTCTATTTCATGTCATTATGTTCAAATTCAATATTGCAACCATGGTATAAATTCTAAGGAATTGTTCAAAATTTTATCACACTTAGGAATTTATGCCTAGCAAAATCATTTTAAAATATTTCATGCATAATATTTTTATGAAAATCTGAAAACAAATCATCAAACCATCATCATTATCATCATCATCCACATCATTTGCATCATCACAACAAAGTCTTAAGACAGTCTCTTAAGCACTCTTTTACTTTTAACAATATTTCTATACTGGGATTAGCTTGATGACCGAGTGAGCGACGACTCCATGAAATGGTCTATAATAGCGACAATGTCCTTTGAAATTATTGTTAGAAGTCCCTTTTATTTTTATCAAATTATCCCATAAACAACCAATTTGTTTACATCAGATTATTTCATTTAAAATTTTAAAAAGCATGACATTCAAACCATAATATTTCCAAACGACATAATTACATGAATCATCAAATCAATCACACCAAAACATTAAAGCATCATACAAACACATAAGACAAGTCATATGATCAAAAATATCTCATCTATATATATATCAACAATATATACATCATCTCAAAACTGGATCGGTATGCCACAATCTGTACCTCGACATACTCAATCCTCCATCAAAAATAATAAACACTATGTATCAATATGTGTAGTGTAGTCTGTAGCAGCTAGCCTCGAGAACCCCTCGAGCTCTCAGCCTCATCTCCTCTCCTACCTTGAGGTGGAGGAGGTGGCCCCATCATAGTCCGTGTGGTGCCATGAGTCCTGGACATCGATCGTGATGATGTCCTAGATGACCCCATCATGACAGGCTCTACAATATGAGCTAGTAATGGCACCCTCTGCTCTGCTGGCACCGCTTGGTAATATAGAGCCTAATAGAATGTAACCTAGGCAATAGCCCGCCCTAAATCCCAAGTGCTCTCCCCTCCACCCCAAGCCCTGAGTGATGCAGCCTCATCCTACAAGGACTACACCTGAGCCTGGAGACAAACAGTCTCCTCCTGGAGAGTAGCCATCTCGCTACTCTCTCCTGCCTCGACACCCTTGCCCTTATCGAGTGATGGTGGCCTCTCTCTCCATGGAGAAGGGGTCTCTCCTCCCTCCTCTCCCACCACCGCAGCCTCTGCTGAGCCTGTGGCCTCCTTTGCTCTCTCCTGCCGTGACCTTATCACCTCAATGGTCGCCTGGCATCGCCTCCCCATCCGATGCACAACTGCGTGAATCAAACCCTGAGCCCTCATCATCCGAGGAGGGCGGATGCCTGCGTACCAGGCATCATAGCCGTCGACAACCCCAGCATCATCACCATCCACTGGTTGGATGGGGGCATCATCTACGTCTTGACTCTAGAATCGCTGCATATCTGGAGCCCCGCTAACTGTAGTGTTATCTCGGACAGTCTGAGAAAACTCGTAGTCCCTAAGAGATGGGATCCCCTGTTGTAGACCGAACTGCCTCAAAACTCGGTCATAGCGGTGGAGCTCCACCTCTCCCCTCTCCATCCTCATCCAACAGGTTTGCCTAATGTGAGCCAGCTCTTGTCCATCCTCGGCCCACCCTGGATGATCTCTCCAAGGCCTCCAGGTGATCTGGTCAGAGACAAGGTCATCAAGTAGTCTCTAGGACACTAGCAGATCTATCCGCCATTGTGACCCTCTTCGAAGCCACCAGTAGAAAACTCGAGGCCTCTCCCCATCAATCCCTATCAGTGGGAGCCCTACCGACCTTCACACCATGATGTGCTCCCAGCACCAAACCTGTAGTAGTGATGTCATGACTAGACATCGGCCGCCCTTGTATACGACCCCATGCAGGATCCTATACAATCGACATAGTACAAAGCTCCCCTGAGCAAACCTGTATTCGTGGTCTCTCATGTCGTAGACCACATCTATCAATAGCCATGGTAGTCTGCATCCACTCTGATGGCATAGCAAGCAGACCACCTACCACCCCAGCCAAAACTTGTGTCAGTCTAGATGCCCCAGGCATCTAGCGTAGCAACTCGATGTTCACTCCGCCCTTCTCTAGGGCGAAGCTCGGATCTCCGCACAGTCACATCATCGCGTGGCCTTGATTGGCCATGGGAGTGATTAGCCGTCCTTGTATGGGGATCCTCAAAATCCTCCATACATCCTCCAATGTGGGAGTCATCTCCCCTGTCGATAACCAAAAACAAGAACCTGGATACCACCTCTCTGCTAGGGTTGTCAATAGCCCCATATATGTAGAAAACTATGGCATATCTGCCATGTGTTGCAAGCCAACCTGTGCTAACTGATCTCGCTCTTCCTGAGATAGAGCGGCCAAGTCATCCTTCAGTCTATCGTATTTCCATTCTTGACTCTTTAATAATCCTCTCTACAACATAAACAACAAAATCATCAATAAAAATCATTAATACAACAGTGATTAAAAATGCAAGTAAAACAAGTGCAATTTCATATAAATGATGATATCGTCCACTATTGGACGATATCGTCCAAAATTTGAGCAAATTCGTCTTCGATTTCGCAAGAGGGAATCGTCCCTTATTGGACGAAATCGTCCCCATATCGACGATTTCGCCCTTGGACGAAATCGACGATATCGAGATGATTTCGACGAAATCGAGACGATTTCGTCCCAATGACGTCGATGACCCAAAAATGGCCGTGATGCTCAAAAATCAGTCAAAATTAATCTAAAAAGCATGAAATTCAAAATTAAAGCATTCTAAACTAAGTTTGGACCCTTCCCCGTAGCCCGTGTCGGACCTCTATCGATCTGTGTGCTGTCTCGACCATCTTGTCTGCAGAGCTCTAGAAACTAGGAAAATGAACAGTAACAATGAATTAGGGTTTTACCCTGTTTTTCTTAATTTTATTCAAAACAATTAAAAACATTTTTAAATTTTTTGCTTTTTCGTGTTTTTACCTCAAACGTTCGATTTGGGTAAAAACACGGAGGGGGCACCATAGTAAGTTGTCGTACGATTCGACCAAGAATCGTCGCCTAAAAATGGGAATAATTTTTGCTTTCTTGTAGATCGAGAAGAACTCATCTTTAACGCATTTTCTTCGAAAAATTCACTAAAGAGGGGGCAAAATGTAGCACCCTAAAATTGGTGCAGTAAACCTTAGCAATAATTAAAATTACCTTAGTAATAATTCAAATTCAAATTTTCAACCCCGAACTGCCCGTTAACCATCTGTTAAACCGCTTTCCTCGTTTTTCATGCCATTTTTAGGATTTGTTGTGACCGTTGGATGATATCGTCGTCGATCAGACGATATCGCCTCAGATCGGACGATTTCGTCTGGAGTAGGACGTCCAGACGATTTCGTCCCAAAATTGATTTTTCATAATTAGCTTATGTTTCAACGACGTCTCTAACCTGGGCAAAAGCGTGTCTACGCGGTTAGAGACTTCCCCCATTGGAGATCTCCCAAATTGGGATGATCTCCAACCTCCCAACCTCCTTCCTATGCCTATTTAATCTTAGGCCCTCCCCCTTGACATTCCCCTGGCTGAATTTTTCTGCACTTCGAGTTTTACATGCATTAGAATATCTTAGACTATCATTTGCCTTCGCATTTTTCCAAGTTTTTTTGCAGGAACTTCATTGTTTTTCAGTCGGAGCAAGCTCAGATCGTTGCAGACGATCTTGTTCAATCTCGGATGATCTCGCACCAATTCGAGACGATTTTGACTGCAGTCAACATTGGGGGCAATCAGTGCCCTGAGTTTGCATTCTTTCTCCACTATCTATTGTTTTGCTTTGCATTAGTCAGACTTATTACTATTTTGCATCCTAGAGTTCACCCATATAGTTTTAATGCATGATAAAATCATAATTTGTCATTAAATCATTGTAATGCACTCATGTTTTGTTTATAATTATCAGTTTAATATTATTACTGTCATTCTACATCATTGCCCTCTATTGGAATAGTTGCACTTTCTGTATTTTGTATCTATTTCTCTGATTGTAGGTCTCTGACGAATTCGTCAGATCTCAGATGATCTTGTCTGATCGTAGACGATCCTGTCATATCAGAGGCGATCCTGTCTGCTTCAAAAATTAGAACCTCCATCAGACATCCGGATCAGATATGGATTTTTAATCTAGCTTATTCTCTGTGTTTTCTATTTAATTCTGCTTTTTGTATTCATTTAAATCTGCATTTCATATAGAACAGTTTAGATTCATTTGGCCAAACCTAGGATTTGAATGATTAAAGATAAAATTGAACACATCAAACACATTCCCAACCTAGGCGTGGAAACTGCCATTCAAAAGTTTCCTAGTGAACCCACCATCCGTCAAAAAATCACCTTAATACACCTCCCTCGAGAGGCGGGACCTTCCAAAGGCCTCTCAGTCCGAGGTATTGTCCCATCCTTCCCGCATCCCCCTTTCGGGCATGGATCCTTTAGCCTAAAGGTAAGGGTGTGGAAAATTTGGAACGATACAGGCTCTTTAATCAACTGTGTCTCCATGAACTGATGCATTGTCACTGTTGATATATATCTTCCTCTTGCTTGTTGATATGCAAGTTCTTGAAAATCAAATTGGATGGGGCTTTAATCCGCATGCAAATGATTCCCTCACTTCCGTGGTGGAGATATAAAAAAGCACCTCTCCATTAGCTTTTCGAATGACCTTGGTAAGTGGATTATAATGTTTGGTAATTAAATTTACCAACTTCGAAAAAGGGTATACGAGCGTACACAAATACCAAAAAAATTGCACATAAAATGACATAGTTAATGGGCTCTTTGTTGATACTCCTTGATTTACTATGAATTCTACATATTGTCAGAGCTTCACTACGCCCTTGTTTGTTATCAAACAATCTCCAACCTCTGCCATGGTGTTAGAGTATGGGTCTAAGTCCACATTCTTATTTCTTTGAGCCTTCTTGGACCTTGACCCACCTTTAGTTTTCTTTCTAGACTACTTGGGCTTTGTAGCCTCCTTAGCTTCTTTTATTTTCTTTCCCATTCTATCAATTCTGATGACCTAACAACTCTGAATAAGTTCTACAACTTCTACAAGCAACACACCCGAAAATGCAGTGACAGGAAAATTCTTTAAAAAATTTTAACTTTTGAAGGGATTTACCATTCTCTATTTATAGAATGTGAGCCAACCATCGGAGTAAATGCAGTAAATTCCTCAGATGAATTAGGGAGGAAGGTGCACCTTGTTTCCCTCAATTGGCACTGATCCTAATGCTAAATGGTAATTAAATGTTATTCGCTACAAAAACACTTTTGGAAAGTGTGCCCTTCTTGCTACATTACACTCTTTAAAAGCATACCCTAGCTATTAAAACTATCTTGGAAAAATAAACTTGTCGCTTAGGGATCAATGAGCACACATGTTTTTGCCAGTGTAATATTTCACTTCTCGAGAACACCAAATCATCTTACAATGCAAATCTGGGTGAACGTTTTGAATTAAATGCTCTAAAAATACGTCTTAGCTTGCATGCACACTTCCCAATATTTTCCACGTACCGGAGAGTGAAACCCTTACAAAATCATAGCCCTTTGAAATAGCAAGGGGAGCAAAAACACTATGGAAGTGCACTTGTTCTTCTTCTCTTTTGCTTTGAAAATGCTCTTTACCTACTTTATGTGATTCCAAGGAGAACATCCTTCTTTTAAAACAACTTCTGCTTTTCCTTTTGGCCCAAATTTAGAAAAAGCATAGATTTTTTTTTTTTAACTCAATTATTTTAGGGCTTTTTCTCTTTGATTTTCCCTTTGTCTTTGTTTTCGCCTACATGTCATATATATAAAAAGAAAACCCCAAAAAATATTCAGTAATAGCAAAACTACAACAACCCCTGCTTTTTCTTTTATTTTCACCTCATATTTTAATGCAATCACCCAAAAGAGCTGATGCACACGCATTTCATGAATTAAAAAATATTTTCATCCCATACACAAGGTGAAAGTTCCTTTGGTCACCTTCTATTTCCCTTTAATCTGTCGGTGCATGTTTTAAACAAAAGAGCATGAGTTGCAAACTTTTTCGATGTATTCACCCCAATGAGGGACGAACGAAAGTTTCACCCCTTCTTTGGGGCAAAAGCCGTTTTGACCCTTTTATATGTTGACTTTGCTTTTTCATGCTCTCCTTTGCATTTATAATATATGTTCACTTTCCTTTGGAGGTGAATGGAGTTTTTTCCTTTTTTGTTTGGCAAAAGCTTTGCTACCTAATTTTAACTTCGACATCCGCCCTTCACTTACAATGAAAAGACTCTTTGATTAACAATCACGAGTTCGGGAATTTTTTGTTTTGAAATGCGTTCACCTTATTGGAAGGTGAAAGGGGCTTTTATCCTTTCCTCAAGGCAAAAGTGCTTTTAGTTCATTGCTTCCCATACTTTTGTGATGCAGGAGCATCCGGCGGTAGCAAGGCAATATTGCATCAACCAAATTTTTCTAAGTGTTTTGTTGGCCATTTTAGCAAGGCAAAAGTCGGTCGCAATATCGCGATGTCATGATATTGCGACGTCACGATATCGCGACGTCACGAAATCACAATGTAAAAATAGAGCAAAGGGTGAAAGGCAGAATGGTCACGATATCGCAACGTCACAATATCGCGATGTCACAAAATCATGACGTAAAAATAGAGCAAAGGGCGGAAGGCAAAATGGTCACGATATCGTGACGTCACGATATCGCGACATAAAAATAGAGCAAAGGGCGAAAGGCAAAATGGTCACGATATCACGACATCAAAGAAAGAACCAGGGCAAAGACCAGAGTTTTTCATGATATCGCAACGTCGTGATCATGATATCGTGACATGAAAGAAGAAATCAGGGTAAGGCAGAAGGTCGCAATATTGTGACATCGCGATATCGTGACGTCAAAGAAGAAATCAGGGTAAGGCAAAAGGTGGTCACGATATCACGACAAACAAATGAAACCATGGCACAAGGGCAAAATGGTCATGATATCGCAACGTCGCAATATCACGACGTCACAATATCGTGATAGAAAACAAACCAAAGGGCTCAGAAGCAAAATGGTCACAATATCGGGACATGTCGCGATATCATGACCAGAAGAAGGTAATTAATAAATGGACACACGGACGAACACGCACACAAAAAAAGAGGCAATAGTTCAGAAGAACAGTCTAACAAAACGATGGTTGTAGGTCAAGGGTCTCATTAATGCGTGCTTTCATGGCGGATTGGGGCAGTTGCCCATTTATGGAAATAAAATTGAAAGCTCGACGGAGGAAGCCGATTTTGCAGGTTTTGTTTAATATATTCGTGCAGGTGGGTCATTAATGGCCTAGAGGGTCGAGACCTCGATAAAAACTCAAGCATTGTAATAGAATAAGGTGGTGGATTGGGAGAACACATGTAGAGATAGGGTTAGTGAAAACCAAGTCGAGGGTTGGTTCTTATAAGGCCTACGGGCTGTTGATGTTCTGTAAACCAGATTTGCAGATTAATAGAAGAAAATTTGCATTTGTGAGTGTGCATTTTTCTTGTCCACCATCAAGTGGTATCAGAGCCGAAAGTTCCTAAGTGTGTAACAGATCGTCGAACGTGAGGCAGTTACACCAGGATCTATGGAGGGGCTTGTGAGAGAGTGAGCAAAATGCCTCCAAGAAGAAACCCCATTGGCGGGAGAGGCACGGCATCAGTAGAAGATGTCCGAGTTTTGCAGAGGCAAATACAAGCCCTACAAGAAGAGATGCATAGAAGATCGGAGCCAAGAAGGGATGATGGTAGTGAGGACGAAGTGGATGAAGAAGAAAACTAGTTTGAAGAAGAAGAGGCTATAGATCCTACACAAGCCAGGTTGTACAAAGCCATCTCTCAGATTGGAAAGAAGTCGAAGATAGAGGTTTTTGTGTACTCAAGAAATCTGGATCCAGAGGAATTGATCGACTGGATCAACGATCTGGAAGAATACTTTGAGTATGAAGAAGTTGAAGACCCTGAGAGGGTCAGATTTGCCAAGACCAAGCTGAAGGGTCATGCCAGCATATGGTGGAAGGGAGTACAGCTGGAGCGAAACAGAAGAGGAAAAGAATGGATAACAAAATGGGCACGAATGGTGGAGAAGCTAAAAAGATAGTTTATTCCTACAGATTACGAACTGGATCTACTGAGGAAAATGTAGAGTTTGAGATAGATGAACAAAACTATCCAAGAATACACAGAGGAGTTTTATAATATCTCCATCAGAACTGGCCATTTAGAGGTAAGCAAAGAGAAGGTGGCCCGTTATATCAATGGGTTGAGACCCAGTATCCAGGAAGAGTTGAGCCTAGTTCGGGTGAGCACCATTGAAGATGCTTACCAGTTTGCTCTGAAAGTTGAAGAGAAACTGAACAGAAGGTTTGAGAGCAAGCAAAGAGGAAGAGGGCATGGAGGAAAGACTGGTGGAAGAAAATATGAAGGAAAAGAGGAGAAGAAAGAAGAAGCTAGCAGTAGCCAAGAGCAGAAGGCAGGTGATGATTACAAACCCCAAGTTTAGAACAATGGCTACCCAAGAGGAAGAGGTAGATCTAGATGTGGGTATGGAAGAGGAGTGTTTTGTGGAACCTGTTTCCACTGTGGAGAAGAGGGACATCATGCATACGAGTGTCCCCAGCACCGCGAGAGGATGAACAAGAGACCTGAGGGTCCTGCCAGAGCTGCGGTAGCAGAGGAAGATGCTGAATCAGAACATTTTGAGGAGGCAGAGAGAGGAGAAGTCATGGTCACAAGGAGAGCCATGCTAATTGAGGAAGACAAGCCAGAGTAGAGGAAAATCTTGTTTCGCATGAGGTGCAAAAGCACAGGTAAAGTCTGTAATGTTATTATAGACAATGGAAGTATTGATAACTTAGTCTCCGAAGAGATGGTTGCTAAGTTACAGCTAGAAAGGAGGAGGCACCCGCATCCATACTGGATTGCGTGGTTGCAAAAGGACCACAAAGCATGGGTCCATGAATAGTGCTTAGTCACGTTCAATATTAGGAACTACCAGGACGAGGTCCTGTGTGATGTTTTCCCCATGGATGCTTGCTATTTGCTATTAGGAAGACCATGGCAATTTGATCGAAGTGCAGTGCATGATGGTCATGCAAATACGTACTCCTTGATGAAAGATGGAGTGCGCCATAAGTTGAAGCCCTTATAGGCAGTGGACGAGAAGGTGTGCAGCAGTGCCAGAATTTGTCTGGTAGAAGGCAAATTTTTTTTTTGCCAGGAGACGGGGTTTAAGCAGGCTGTAGAGACAGGTGCACGTTTGGAGATGTTACAAAAGACGTGGACCGAACAACATAGAAGTGAAGGTCACTTCTCCATTTACCCCGGGTGTCTGATGCAGGAGCATCCGACGGTAGCAAGGCAATCTTGCATCAACCAAAATTTTCTAAGTGTTTTGTTGGTCATTTTAGCAAGGCAAAAGTCGGTCGTGAAATCATGACGTAAAAATAGAGCAAAGGGCAGAATGCAGAATGGTCACAATATCGTGACGTCACGATATCGCGATGTCACGAAATTGCGATGTAAAAATAGAGCAAAGGGCAAAATGCAGAATGGTCGCGATATCGTGACATCAAAGAAATAACCAGGGCAAAGACCAAATTTTGTTGCAATATCACGATGTCACGATATCGTGACGTCACGATATCGCGACATCAAAGAAGAAATTAGGGCAAGGCAGAAGGTGGTCACGATATCGCGACGTCACGATATCACGACGTCAAAGAAGAAATCAGGGCAAGGCAGAAGGCGGTCATGATATCACGATGTCGTGATATTGCGACAAACAAGTGAAACCATGGCGCAAGGGCGAAATGGTTGTGATATCGCAATGTCACGATATCGTGATAGAAAACAAACCAAAGGGCTCAGAGGCAAAATGGTCGTGATATCGTGACATGTTGCGATATTGCAACCAGAAGGTAATTAAGAAATGGACATGCGAACGAACACGCACACAAAAAAAGAGGCAACAATTCAGAAGAACAGTCTAACAGAACAACGGTTGTAGGTCAAGGGTCTCATTAATGCATGCTTTCATGGTAGATCGGGGCAGTTGCCCATTTACGGAAAGAAAATTGAAAGCTCGACGAAGGAAGCCGATTTTGCAGGTTTTGTTTAATATATTCATGCAGGTGGGTCATTAATGGCCTAGAGGGTCGAGACCTCGATAAAAACTCAAGAATTATAATAGAATAGGGTGGTGGATTGGGAGAACGCACATAGAGATAGGGTTAGTGAAAACCAAGCCGAGCGCTGGTTCTTGTAAGGCCTACGGGCTGTTGATGTTTTGTAAACTAGATTTGCAGATTAATAGAAGAAAATTTGCGTTTGTGAGTGTGCATTTTTCTTGTCTACCATCATTTTGAAATTGGGGCCTTATGCTTGGATTCTTTAACTAGGCATTCAACTTGTGCTCCCAAATATTGACATTTCACTTCTTTGAAACATTTAAACTCTGAACTTGCAGAGTGAAGCAACCTGTTAAAACCTTTAAGAGTATTTCACACTTCTCACAATTTTCTATTTTTAGTATAACAATTAATTCTACCTAAAATCATAATGTGTCTTCATTGAACCATTTCGGGGTGAAATTGATTATGTAAGAAAGATGGAGCGCGTGCGCGCGCACACACGTACATATATATATATATATATATATATATATATATATATATATATATATATATATATATATATATATATATATATATATATATATATATATATATATATATATATATTTATATATTTATATATATAGAGTATCAAATAAAAATTTCTTGCAAATAGAAATATGTACATATTTACAAATTAGTACCTTTTGAGTTTATCATTGAACATAGGCCTTTAGATGAAGACCATTTACTAGAATCAAAAGATCCCAACCATTCATATCTCGAAGATAGTATGCATTTGCCAAATTCATAGCAAAAATATAAAATGAACCTTCCTAGATCACATTAAACTTGTGGTGTTTCTCAGGTTTGGCTTTGTTCTCATTCCACTTGAGGACTAAATATCCCACCTGAAACTTGTACTCTGTTATATTTTTCCAAACCACTTCTACATCACTTTGGTGTTTTCGATGAAAGCTTGATATGCTTTTTTTATTTCTTCTTCCAATCACAGTAATTGAGCCAACCTTGAGCTCATTGGATCATACTCCTCATCTTCATCTTTGAACAACTGCATGGTCTGGAGGATAGGGAACTCAATGTGAGTGGGCAGGATTGCTTCTTTCCCATACACCAAAGAATAAAGAGAGGCTTTAATAGAAATTTTTATTGATATTTGATCTGCCCATAGAGCCTGATTCAGCAGTAAGTGCTAGCTTCTCTTATTGTTCCCCAATGTTCTTTTAAGAATTTGAAGTAATTTTTTGTTTGTGGATTCGGCCAAGTCGTTTCCCTATGGATAATAATTGGAAGATGTTTTTAGATATATCCCATACTTGCTTGTAAATTCGGTGATCTTAGCCCCTATGAATGGAGTCCCATTATCTGCTACAATTACATTTGGAACACTGAAATGGATAATTAGTCCTTCCAAAAGAAGATAATTACTGCATGATCAACTTTTTTAGTTGGGATGGCCTCAACCCATCTAGTGAAATAATCTATCATCGTTAAAATATATTTGTACTCAGTAGAAGAATGGGGATCAATAACCTCAATAAATTCTAGTTCCCACTTTTGAAAGGGTGCTTCAACTTGAATCTGATGCAAAGGCAACAATGCATTTTTAGTACTAGCAACATGTCATTGACAATTATCACAACTCTGGATCACTTTATGTGCATCTGCAAAAAGGGTAGGCCAAAAGTACCTGGCTCGAATGATCTTCAAGGCCATAGGCCTGTTAGAATTAAAGTGCACTATGCCTTCACCTTGAAACTTGTCAGTTTCTCTTAACAAATGTCATGCATTTCATATAGGCTTATGCCTATATATTGTAACCCTTTTTCATTTGTAATATATCTCATCTGTTCATTTCATTCTCCTCCTAACATTTGGTATCAAAGCAAGCTTTCCTTGCCCTATTTCTCCCCCCATTTCTCCCTCATTTTTTCTCCATGGCTCAGGGAGTATGCTCTCCATATTTGTGGATCAAAAACCAAAAAACCAGATTGAAGAAAAAGAGGGTTTCATGGCTACTCCTGAAGCTTCAATGCTTGGGACCATGAATTTTTTTACTTTTTTATTTTTGATGTAGGTTATATTGCTATGACAGAGTGCAGATTAGATAATGCAATAGCGATGATGTCACTTGTTTTTTTTGCCTTGTGTGTAATCTGGAAACTCTTAGAGATATCGTAGAGCTATGTTGACAACATTTCCAAATGTTGTAAATGACCATAAAATAATTTGTGACATTATGAGGAAGGCCAAGATTCATCTGTGTAGATGGAGGTGACCATCATCTACAGCACACCACAAATTGTTCTTTTCTATGTGACATTCGAGATCACATGTTGTACATGAGGAAAGTTGCAAATAGGAAGGCAAAGTTCAAACTCATTTACACCCGATGGTGACGGTGAGATAGTTACAGTAATCAAGTGCGCACTTGGCGTAAAATCACCCCTCTTTCGTGAAATTATTGCTCAGTTGGAGAACGTCAAATTTTTCTATGTAGCCTGTGTTCGTAGTGATTCATGGAGGTAGCCACGTGTTGTGGGTGTTTTATATCTTCAGTGGAGTTAAATTTGCAGATTGGTGAGTCTATTTTTTTCTCCATGTCTACCTTTTTTGTACCTATTTTTTCCCAAAGTGACGTTACGACGGTGATTTCGACGATATTCTAACAATTTTTTTTGACCCACGAGGTGGAGATCTGATTTCTTACTATTATTGGTACTGTCGATATGGGTGAGTATTTTTTGTTGAGTTTTATCTTATGTGGTCAAATTTGGTGGCGAAGCTACAGGTCCTACGTTTCCAAGGGATTTTTTGTTTTAGTTTTCTATGTGAGGACGACGATTTTTTTTCTCCGAGTAAAAATGGTGATCGGCTCTCAAAAATATGAGTGGATGGAATTTGGGTTAGAATTTGGGGAATATTGGTTTGATAGGGAGGAAGGCTGACATTTTTTTTAGAAGTCTTATATTGTTATTCAGAGGAATCAACGAAGGTTTGCATGGGCGATCTGCAAGCTTGGCCCTAGCCATAGCCTTCATCAATTGACAGGAAAATTTGGGGCAGTGCCCAACTCATTCTTGTGGTAGATCTAGATGACCTCGATGATGGTCTTCATAACCACGGCTGCGGCACGCTTGGAGTAGTGGCCACTGGCGATGATCGTGAGCAATGGTGAGTTTGGACGCAGGATTAGTTCTAGGCAACTTCAGTGATATGGAGATTTTTTTCCTGCGAGACATATATCTTCTTTTTTTTTTGGGTGCAGAGGCTAGACTTCAGCATGATGCTTGCCAAGAATTCTATAAGAAGTCATATATTGGAGGATGAAAGTGCTCCAAACCAAACTTCTAAGTGCCAGATGGAGTTATTCAGCAAGATGTTATATTTTTTTTTAAATATGGGCGATGTTATGTATGCCATTGTTAATGACAGCGATGTTGGGGATCTACAAAAGAGATAGATATGGAGGACAAGTGTCTTTTGCATGTTCGAGGTGCCACGATGGATTCCTAACTGGAAGTTTTTGAGAGGTTTATTTTTTTGCTACTGTGATGTCCACTTTGTTGAAAACACTATTGCTGATCTACAACTTTATTTTCTGTCTGCTTATTTTTTTTCCAAAGAGTGGAATGTCTAGACCACCGCTGCTGAGATGAAAAAATCTGATTTACTGGAGATGCGTTAGAGGAGGGAGCAACGGTGGTACTATGACAAATTACATCCAAGAAGTTGTTTTCTTCCATTGAGATGACGATCATAATTCTGAATTTGATAGCTACAATAACAGAGTCATCGATGGTAACTGCAATGAGTCTGATGATGATGAGGTGTCCTACAGAAGGTGGTTTCATTAAATCTAGACGAGTGTAATCTCTATATGTTTTGGGTTGTCTAGCAAATTGTATTATTTTGTTTCTCTTGTAGTTCTGGAGCATGGATAGTCACCCACAGTACCGTCCACACTATGAAAGCAGAGCGTTCACAAGATAATACAGATCTATAGGACCTGCCAAAAAGTTGCATATCCCTCATTTTGTCATTTACAACTCTATTGAATTCATGCAGGCTCTCAGCCATCTCCAAACTGTTCAGATCGACGATACACTCTGATGCTATTTTTTGGGAGAAATGGCTTCCTCCTTGTTACAACAAAGTCCTCTCCCAGGCCGTCTCTCTCATTCCCTTCTCCTCTAAGAAGGAGCTCTATCTTAATTTTTGTGAACCCATTGTACTCCATGGCAAAACAAAGAAATTTTGGCTTGACTGCTCCACAACTAGAATTTGCTACATGTTATCTGTGAGAGAAATATCAATACAAGAGCCTGATTAACCGCTACAGTGGTGCTGGCATCCTAGAAATGTATGGTCCTCTAGATTCAAGGAAGTGGTTAAATTGATAAGGGTTTCTCATTTTGAAATGCGAGGGCAATTCGACTACCAGTATTTATGTCCAAATATAGAGTATACTTTGTCATTTTTCATTAAATTTGGGGTCCGCTCTATAGGGTGGAGTGCATCGTCGGTGAGATTTAGTGTTACAACACCTGAGGAAGATGTGATGAATTTTGGCTACCTTCTAAAGAAAGGGAAAGATGTGAGTATCGATCAAAATATGAAGATTCGAAGGTAGGATGGGTTGTTGGAAGTAGTTGTAGGGAAATTTATGACAAAGGAATATTCTCATTTTGATGCGCCAAAATACATAGAGTTCACGATGAAAGAGGATTCGAAGATTTCAATGAGTTGTAAAACTACTGTCATTTTTTTGTATCCATTGTGCCTAGTGAACAAGTGCGATTCTTCAGCCGCCATCAAAGCCAAGAAATGATCGAAGCCCGATAATTGCTATTGTAATGTCTTAGAAAGACTTGCTTAGTCCACACCACTTCCCAAGACTTGCCACAAGATGTAAAGATTTGTTTAAGTTTTGTGGATTGAGCGAACTGTGGAGAATGCTCTAATGATACTAGAGTCAAGTTAAATAATAGCAGTGTTGCACGATCTCTAATCATGCAGGATCTCTGGTGACATGCCGCACGATGGAGATAAAATGAGAACTTGCAATCACCTGATAGAAAATATAAATTCATAGGAATATGAGTGTTTTTATTTTCTAAATATAACTCATGCATTGTATGAAAAACAAAAAAAAAATTCTTATAGTGGTAGTGATTGGCACATGCTAAGGTGACACATGGCTGTACATTAAGGTGATGGGGGTATTTTAAATTGTAAGGGAAAACATGTATGGAGAGTGTTACTGGCCAAAAATATGGACTTATTGGTTAATTTTTAATCCTTTTCCACATGGAGAGTGGAAGTGGGAGCTGAAGGCCCAAGATGGCCCATGTAATTCCCCTACATGGGAAAATTGAAAACTGTCTGTTTTTATTCTGCCTTAGTGCGATGATTATTTGCTGCCTTAGATAGGCATGATGGTTTTTCCACATGATGAAGGCCCCTTTGATGGTGGAATATAGGGGTATTTATAGTCGTTGGAAATGTTTTTCTATGACGGACACATTGGTAGTGTCCATTTGTAATTCTAAGGCTATTTCATTTGAGTTTTTAAGCCTCAAAATTTTCTACCTTGGAGTGCACTCTCGGTTGTACCCGACACTCCCAAGGCACTTGTAAGTGAACCTAGTATCTAGTATTCTCCTCTTTCTACTTGGCGGATGTAGCGGCTAGTTACCCATGCATTTTGGTAAGATGAGGTGACTACCATAAGGACACTTATTCTAGGGACTACAGACATAGACACCCTAGACTCTATCCAAGATTTTTTTAGATCTACTTCTGAAGACTACAGACGAAGACACTTCAAAAGATTCTCTTCTATTCTTCTTTCTTCTTCTCCTCCATATTTGGCTTTTATGGCTCATTTTATTGTATTTCATGGCTCATTTTTTATTATGTATTAAGGTGCATTTTCAACAGAGATCGACACCTTCTAGATTGAGTTCACCATGAGGAGGGATTTGATATTCATGGTGAATCTAGTTAGTAACCTACAAGAGGCAACATCCTCTGAGGATGACCTGCATAGGCAACAGACCCAAAAGTGGCTGACCCTGAGGCACCCATGATGACCCTAAGGCACTTATATTGCTGACCCAGTGGCAACAGACCCATGGTAGTGGTTGACCCTGAGGCAACAGATCGAGATGTCTACAAGGTGAATCTAGCATTATTCATAGTTGGAGAGCCAAGTGCAAGGAGCACGAGCCTAGACCAAATCAACAATAAAGGAGGATGATAGAATTTTTTTTAGAGAAGTCAACATTAAGGGGGAATGTTACCTAATGTTGACTTGTTTTTTTCTTTAGTTAGGATAGTGCACTTTAAGGGGGAATGTTAGAATTAAAGTGCACTATGCCTTCACCTTGACACTTGTCAGTTTCTCTTGACAAGTGTCATGCATTTCATATAGGCTTATGCCTATATATTGTAACCCTTTTTCATTTGTAATATATCTCATCTTGTTCATTTCATTCTCCTCCTAAAAAGGCCTTAATGCATAGTGTCCACCAAATAAACTAAAATGGAATTCTTCCAATATTTTTTTCCTTCTCTAACTCCTTCACACACCTGAGGAGAACTTCGTCTATATTCTTATGGAACAATTCGCTTGGTAATAAGATATACTTAAGAACTTGCAATATGAATCTCCATTACTATGAAGCATCTAGACGTGATGGACATCTCCTAGATACAACAAGGTCCTTTTTCCAGTCATGATTTCCTATAACACGATTTACACAAATGCTTTTACTAACTTTTTCATTCTATACTAGATCCAATGATTCTAAAGTTACACTTTTGGCCAGTTCTTTGCAGAGAGCTCACCCACAAACCAACTTATTCAGTTAGATATCCACATCATATTCCTAAATTTTTGAGACCTAACCTACTCTTTTGTCACCTAACTCTCCCTAGAGAATGAAGTTTTGAACATCTGGATGAATAACATAGACTATCATCTTACTCTATGAAATAAAATATTGGAACTTCTTTAAAGATTTCATAACCGCATACATCTATTTTTCAATAAAATTATACTTTTCCTGATGTGGTAAAATTACTTGGCTCAAAAAGGCAATTGGTTTTTCCTCTCTGTCTTCTTGCTTCTAAGTGAGAACAACGACGTAACTCTCCTGCTCACCAACTGCATAGAGAATGAAATATTTTGAGTAATCTAGATTAATTAATATAGGTGCTTGAGTAATCTGATCTTTGATTTCTTGAAAAGTCTATCTTCTCACTTCAATCCATTTAAAATCTACATTCTTCTTCAAAATCTCAATCATTGGTTTTACAATTTGAGCAAAATTGATAATGAACTTACGAATAAAGTTGATCTGGCCAAAGAATAATTGCAGATCTTTCTTGTTAACTAGAAATGGCAACTTTAAGAGCACCTCAGCCCTTGCAGGATCTATTTCCAATCCTTCCTACAAAATCACATGTCCCAAGAGTTTCTCTTCTTTGATAGCAAATATGGACTTCTTTAGGTTAATGGAAATTCCAAATTCCCAATATTTTTTGAATACTTATCTCAAATGAGAGACGTGCTCTTCCCTGCGGTGTGATAAAATAGTTATATCATCATGATAAATCATAATAACTCTATTCAATAACTCATCGAAAGCAATATCTATAGCTCTCTAGAATGTAGCACCGACATTGGATAGACCAAAGGGCATTCTTTGATAAGCAAAAGTGCCCCATTTTGTAGTGTTGTCTTGTGTTGGTCCTCATCCTTCACCCAAATTTGGTTATAACCAAAGAAACCATCTAGTAATAAAATCTTTACACCCTACCAACCACATGGAGGATTTGATCAATCTTTGGCAAGGGGTAATGATCTTTTAATGATGCTTGGTTCAAATTCTAAAAATCCATGCATAACCATATATCTCCATTATTTTTTTGAACTAAAACCAAGTTTTCTACCCATGTTGAATGCTTAATCAAATAGATTATCTTTACCTCCATCATTTTTAATATCTCTACTTTCATAAGTACCTCAATATTTGGATTGACTGGTCGTTGTTTCTATCGAAAAGGTTTTACTCTTTCCTGTAGTTTAATGGTATGTTGGATTGCATTTTTATCATATTATTTTAAGTAATGGTAAATCTAGGCAACAATGTCGGGGAATTCATAGCACAAAATTTTGATATCTTCAAGATCTTCGATTGTACAATCTATTTTTACTTTAATGATTTTCTCAGGCTCCAACTTCATTTCATTATACTCCCTTACATCCACCTTGATTTTATGTTCTTCTACTCAATCATTCTGATCAAATAGACTTTTAAGTGATATCAGTCTCCTAGGAATGTGATTGTTCTTCAATTGGATTATTCCTTCCATTTTCCCTTCGAAAAGTATCCTATTGTCTACACTTGTAGCTTCCTTAATAAAAAAATTGATTATATGTTCATCATTATCAAAAACTTGCCAATAGAGGTTCTTGTCAGGGACTGAGGGTATGTAAATAACCCTGATAGTATTGGGCTTCCTGACCACTTGCTCTATAGGAGAGAAATTGGCACCAAGAGAAGCTAAAATGTTTGCATGTCTATTCTGCTCTCACAAAATTGCTTGGATATTTAATGTAGTAAATAACTCAAACAAGTCCCATACTTTTTTATGGTAGGCCTTCAAGTAGTGTTGCTTTGACACTGTAATAGGGTAAAAATGACACACATAAATTTACCTAAGTTAAAAATATTTGAAAAATCAACCAAAACAGCCTAAAAACTACCTGCCTCAATTTCCACACCAAAAATACATGTTATAATCGTGCGATGATATCGTATCCGATTAGATGATAGCGTCTCTAATTGTACGTAATCATCCCGAATTGCCATACAAAATTGTTTGGATGATTTTGTTCAAAACCAAAATCTTCCTAGTTTGATAAGAAGACAAAATTAGCTACAACTACCCTAGTTATCTTAGGATAAGTGTGTAGACATTATGGTTTTGAAATCTATTGAGATCATCCAGAATAGGGAGAATCATAACCCTCCCAACAAAGTTTCAAGCCTATTTAATCTAAGGTATTTTCTTAGAAATCCCCTTGGTTGATCAATTTCTTGCATCCCCAAGAGTACTAGCTAGTGAAGTGAATATAGCTCTATCTTTTGCATTTTAGTTTCATTGTTTTATTGTAGGTTTTAATTGTGCATCATCCTAGAATATACGAAATCATCCGAGGTGATTGCATAAAATTGGATATGATATCTCTGCAAATTGGAGATGATTTTGTCATCAGCCCACTTGGGGGCAATAGCAGATTTTTGTTAGTATTTTTATACTTTAATATTGATCAGCTTTGCATTAAATTGTTAGATTTATATATTACATCTGGTGTTCACCCTCATTCTATTCTAGTTTGCATAATCTAGTGATTAAAAATAGGAATCATGGCATTATCTTAGTTAAATTTATCATAAATATTTCTATGAGGCATTCAACATGATCATTCTATGTTCTGATTTAGATCTATAACCAAATTATTGCATATCATGTCCCTGTTGGTAGCAAATTGTGTTGTTGTAGGTCTTTAACAAAATTGTCATAGGTGATTTTGTTCAATTGTAGATGATTATGTTCCATCTCCAACGATTTTGTCCAATTACAGACGATTCTATTCAATTGCAGATGATTTCATCAAATTGTAGATGATTCTATAAAATCACAGATGATATGGATTGCAACAAGCGACAAAAACTCCATCAAACATCCGGATCCAGATAAAAATTTCAAATTTCTTTCGAATACTACATTTTAGTTTTATATTATGCTTTTCCATTGTGTGTTACTTGCATTGAAATCGAAATTGCATATAGATTAAATTAGTTGCATTGGGCCAACCTAGGTATATTCTATGATTTGAAATCAAACAAACATATCAAACGAATCCCAAACCTAGGCTCGAAAACTACCACAAAATATTTCCTGGTGAACCCAACCAATTCGTTGAAAAATCACCATAAGAGGGTACAAACTCAAGTACCTCTCCTCTGAGGTGTAGACCACTCATTCTCTTGTTCCTCTCTAAGGCGTGGATCCATCAACTTTGAAGAAAGGAATGTGAGAATTTTTGGGCTACAAACACACATTTATTTTTATTCTGGTTGAATATGAGCTCAGAATATTTGAATATTTACAGCTATTTTTTGTCCAATTTCTCATCTTTCTTCAAACCAAGGCATAATGCTTCATATTCAGCAACATCATTTGTGTAACTCCAGGTTAACTGATAAGAATAAGTTTTTTGTAGTCTTGTAGGAGAAACAAGAACTCTACCAACCCCTACGTCATTCTTACACTTTACGCCATTAAAATACAATTTCTATAGTTGATCTACGATATGGTTTGGGGAATCAAGAACCTTTTCTTCCACCTACTTAGGCTTAGTTATGGTATAACAACCGATGTCAGTTTCAACCATTGCATTGAAATCCATCAATGAAAATTCATCCTCTAGGAGAAGCTCACCAAGTGCTTCCTCCATCAAGTCAACTTCTTGCAATTCCTTTGTCATCATATTGATTGCACCGGTGGGTTTTTCTTCTTCTTCCAATTTCTCTATATGAAAAGTAGAGAGTTTCTCATTATATATGTGGATTCTTCTTCCCTTGAATAGAATCTTCAAATGTGAATAGTCCAAGAAAATATACCCTTCTAGTTTCTCTATGAATTCTCTTAAAAGACACATGCTAAAGTATGGTTCTAGGTCAACCACCAAAGGCATGCAATGTAGAACGATAAGAGTATCCTTGATTACTCCAACCATTTTGATTTTTTTCCCATACAACTGCAATACGCCTAGGCTACTTCTTGTGTATTCCATTGCCATTACTTCACATACTACCTTTGGCATGATAGTAGTTGCAACACCAAAATTGATCATACAATTGTGCACTATCCATCCTTCCATTCTGAGTGACAAATAGAACAGAGGTGGTATATTCTTTCCAGTAATAGAATTCAACAACGTCTATGCTAAAACTATCTAAAAATAACTTTTCTTTGGATATTTTTCTGATTTGAGAGACTCTTGTAGTAGATAAACCTACCCAGGTAACTGCAAAGCATCATATAAGCTTACTTTCATAGGAATTTTCTTCATTTATTCCACAATGCTATAACTGGAAGTACCATTAACCTTTTCTTCTACAAACTGCTCATACTTATTATTGTGGCTAATCCACAACACACCCCAAAATTGGGGACCCACCTTTTTCACATGCTTTCAAAGAAGACCGCAGTAGCCCAGATGCTAAAAAAATTAAAGGAAGAGCAAAATACAACATAAGAAGAAAGTGTCGCAATATCGTGACGTGTTGCTCTATCGCGGCTAAGAAAAAGAAAGTGTCGCAATATCGCAACATGTTGCTCTGTCGTGGCTAAGAAAAATAAAAATGTCGTGATATCACAATGTCTTGCTCTGTCGCAACTAAGAAAAAGAAAAATGACATGATATCATGACGTGTTGCTCTGTCACTGCTAAGAAAAATAAAGTGTCGCGATATCGCAACAGGTCATGTTTTTGTGGCTTAGACAAGCGAAGTACAGTGGAATGAAAAAGTGTCACGATTTTGTGACATGTCACGTTTTCATGGTTCATGGAGGAGAGAGAAAGCAAACTAGAAAAATTTCATGATATCGCGACATGTTATGAAATCGTGGTCAAAGGTAGCAAGAGGAATAGTCAACGCAAAGTTGTCACGAAATCGAGACATGTCGCATTTTCGCGACCTGAAGACGAAAAAAGAGAAAAGAGAAAAAAACATCGTGATATCGTGACATGTCAAGTTTTCACGGCATAAAAGTGAGGAAGGAACAAATGAAAGAAATTGTCATGAAATCGTGACAGGTTGCGTTTTCGTGATCTATCGACGGCCACAGAGGTGAAGATAGAAAAATGTCACGAAATCGTGACATGTCTCATTTTCACGATTCACGACGACTGACAAGCTAAGCAAGGGAAATGTGTCACGAAATCGTGACATGTCACGTTTTCGTGATCGAGAGTAGCCAAAATGAACGTAGAGGAAAAATGTCGTGATATCGCGACAGGTCACGTTTTCGCGGCTCCAAGCAACGAGATGGTATGGAAGGAAAAAGTGTCGTGATTTCGCGACAGAAAGTAGCGAGATAGTACGAAATAAGAAAGTGTCACGATATCATGACATGTCGCATTTTCGCGGCTAAGTACAACAAAACACAACAAAATGAAAAGGTGTCATGATTTCACGACAGGTTGCATCCTCGTGGCCCGAAAGAGAAAAATGTCACGATTTCGTGACAGGTTGCATCTGCACATCCCAAGCTGCGTTTTGATCCAAAAAATAAAAAATGTCACGATTTCATGACAGGTTGCATCTGCACAGCCTGAAAGAGAAAAACATCGCGATTTCATGACAGGTTGCATCTGCATAGCCCAAAAGAGAAAAACATCATGATTTCATGACAGGTTGCATCTGCATAGCCTGAAAAAGAAAAACATTGTGATTTCATGATAGGTTGCATTTGCTCGGCCCGAAATAGAAAAATGTCGCGATATCGCGACATGTCTCATTTTCGCGGTGCATGAAGGCAGACAAGGTTGTTGACATAAAAATGTCGCGATATCGTGACATGTCTCATTTTTGCGATGCATGATGACGGACAAGGCTACTGACAGAAAAATGTCGCGATATCGTGACATCTCATTTTCGCGATACAGGTAGAGGAGCAAAGCTGCATACATAAAAATGTCGCGATATCGTGACATGCTATTTTTTGTCATGATTCATGATGGGCCGTTATGGAACATGCGGGGAAGCGCTGAACACGTGGCATAAAGGTGTAAGGGTTACATAACGGTTACAGTTAGCAAAGAAGATCAAACATTTCGACGCTCGAACAGAGCCAAAAATAATGAAGAGTCGGGGAAGATGAAATGAAAAGACCTAGGAAATGAA
This sequence comes from Wollemia nobilis, assembly GCA_028583015.1. Classification (NCBI taxonomy): domain Eukaryota; kingdom Viridiplantae; phylum Streptophyta; class Pinopsida; order Araucariales; family Araucariaceae; genus Wollemia; species Wollemia nobilis. The sequence goes on along the minus strand of JAQPPZ010000883.1, from coordinate 2,774,828 downwards.
ACGAAGGGTCACAGAGCGAAATAGAGAACCGCACTAGAAAGTTTAAAAGCAGAAGCACAGGATATAGGGGTCGAAAACCACTACGGGTAGAGTTGCAGAGCCGAAGGCAATAAGCCATTCTGGGCCTGCTTTTGGAGTGTTTTTCTTCCACTTTTTCTGGATATTTTCCTTTACATTGGACTAGGTAGGAAATTGTTGTAAGCAGAGTTGCGATCGTCGAAGGCCAGAGGGCCATTCTGGGCCTGCTTTTGAGGTTGTTTTCTTCCATAGACTGGGTTTGGGAAACCAAAAAGTTTTGTTGTTGTAAAATGACCAATTTTTAATACAAAAAATTCAGAGAGTTGCACCTCATTGACAAGAAAGAAGGAGTTATTTTCTGCATGCAAGATTGAATGTTTATCTTTCCCCTTTTCATATTTCTAGGCTTATAGGTGAAGTTTAATGCAAGTTCTCTTGGTTGCTTCATGCGAATGTCTAAATCTAAAAATCACAGTTAAAACCCCAGAGACCAGCACTTAACTTATCTGGATTGTGCATGTTTTGCAGGTTCAATAGGTTAGGTTGTATGCAGAAAACCTCATTAGCTTCGGTTTTGTCAAAATAGGATAGCATCATACTGAATGCACTTTTCATTTTCCTTTCGCATTTTATTTTCATTTTTTTTGCACTTTATTTTAATTTACAGGCATTAAAATAAAAAATAAAACTAAAAATTCCAAAATCCAAAAATAGTTTCATCATTGCGTATGTTATACTGCAGATTTCAAATACGCATTTAAAATTTCATTTTCGGAGTTGTATAAATTTCACCGCAGCTGTTGTTTTGTTGCAGACTTTAAAAATCCGAAAATAGAAAATTTCCATTTCAAGGCCAGAATTTCATTTTTAGTTTTGTTTTTCATTCATGAGCCGATGATGACATTCCCTTCATGAAAATTCCAATTTCATTGAAGGATTTATGTTTTATGGCATTTCATCAATTTCCATTTTGAAGTTACGTCGTGGTCATATAAGGGCCAGATCACATTTGCTTTATTTGGGTTCAATAAACAATCATTAAAGTTTCACAATAAAATAAACCAACATTGCCCCTTGTTTTCAGTTACTTGCAACCACTAAGGTGTTCCAAGCATTTAAATTGAATATCTTTATTTGAGATTATTAATACACAAATGTAAAATGCTAATATAGCGGAGACCTTGGAGAAATTATTTATTTAATTTCTTTGCAAGAGAGGATTTGGAACCCAAATCCTATCGGAGAGTGTGTTTTCACAATCGGGTGAAAATACCACTCAACAGATTGGCGCTAGAAGGAGGGCCACTGATTGGCGCTAGAAGGAGGGCCTGAATTGGTTTATTTTAGTGTGATTTAAATTTAAATTTTTGTATATTTCATGCCCTATTGATTGTTATCTTTAGTCCTCTAACACTCAGCAGATTGTTAAAAGGAGGGCCTGAATTGGTTTACTTTATTCTATTTACGTTAAGTAATTCAGGTATGTTGTATATTGTTCTAACGCTTTTTGATTGTTCATACAGAAATAATGTGATTTGATTTAATTTTGAAAATTTTGGTCTCGACTAGCGAAGTGTTGTTTCCATGCAATTACTTTTCATTTGATTTTAATGAATACATCTCTTAGTTGATGCTAACTTGATTTTTTATACATTGCAGGTTGGATATTTGCTAGTCATTTCACATGGATGTGTCGGGATTCCTTCCTTTTTGACTAACAGATTTTGGTTCTAAAGTTACATTTTGAGTTTCACTAATGGCAACACTTGAGGAGCAAATGGTATCCCTAAGAAAAGAAATGATGTCTCTAAGAGAAAGAATGGTATCAATAATGGAGGATCATTATAAGGGTTTGTCTATACCTGTGGTACCCTATCAAATTCCTAAATTGTTATTAGAGTTTCTACGATGTTTTAATCAAGATGTGCCACTAGGATACTTGCAAAGACTGCACGTCTACAAGGATACATTATGTCAATTCCAGATTTTCTATGAGGAGGTGGCTTGTAAGTTATTTGCATACATTTTGGATGATAAACCATTCTTTTGGTACAGCCAACTACCCATGGAGGTTAGGACTTCTTGGACACAACTAGAAGCAACCTATCTCTATCATTTTGGTAATCAGGTTGACTTAGAGATGTTGAAAAATCAATTTACCTCCATACGTAATGAGCATAATGAATCCTTGAGTCAATTCAATGGAAGATTTCGTGAATTGTATTCACAAATGTGGGAAAGTTTGGGTACATCGGAAGAGGAAGCTATTCAAGTATACCTGGGAGCCATACACCCCACACTTGCTACACTTTTAAAGAAAAACGTGGATGACTTATCTCTAGAGACAATCTATGAGATCTTGGAAAAGGTAGAACAAGTTTTGGAAGAAGAAAAGGCACAACATGTTCACATGAGAAATTGTTCTTTTGAAGTTAGTGATGCCAACCTACACCAACCATCAAATATAGCACCCTCCACTCCAATGATATCTAAGGTAAATGATCAAGGGGATGAATTTGAATATCCAAATCTTACAACCACCTTAGATGTAGTCCACGAGGAGGTGCAAATTGCTAAGCCAACATCCGCTAGTGAGGATTATGCAGAAATGATCTCATTCATAGAGATACACGATTATTCGGATGAAGGGGTTCTAAATTCAACAATGTTTGATATATGTGATAGGACGGAACCCACCATAGAATTGAATGGAATGGTTGAAAGTGAAATCGGAAGAAAACCAATAAATGAATTTGAAGATATGATAGAGTTTCACCACTTGTTCTTGGAAGATACTATTGATGAGATGTGTAAAATTAACGATCAAGAAATTCTTCACCCTCCAAATTATGATAAAATTGAATCATGGGTTACTAATTTGGACGATGATAGCCTTACAAATTTGAATTCAAGAAATGACCCACTTTTGGAAATAATTGAACCATCTAAGGAAGGTGAAGGTGAATTTGATGAGAAACACATTGACGAATTGGAAGATGTCGAAGAAGTAGTTGAACGTCACCACTTGATTTTGGAAGAAGATTATTATGATGCTTGGAAGAAGTGGGAAGACTACACTCTCTCCAAAACTGCTAATGAAACGTGTGTGCCAAATGATATACAGGACAACATAATCGCCTACTCGAAGGAAGATATTATAACTCCTATACCATTTGAGGATGTTTTGGAAGAGGGTTTCAAATCTCATCAAATTTTGGAAGATTATAATGATCTTATTACCAAGGACAAAGAAGAAAGTGAATTGATGAATGAATCAAAAGATCATGTCACAAATACCATGGAGTTTCATCCCACAAATTTGGAAGATAATTTTTACAATGGTTGGGGGAGATATGATAATGCATTCTTTTCTCACACCCTTATAGATGAAACTCATATTTCACTTGATATGCAGGATGTTGAAACTTCTACATCATACGAAGATCTCACATTCACAAGATTTGAGAAGGTTGCAAATTTCGATCATGTTGAATATAAATTCATTGAAGATGCGGATACAAGTTTGCATGATGATTTTGAGGATTCAAATGAAGAGATACCATGGATAGTGAACAAAGAATTGGAACCAAATGACAAAGAGATTGATCAATTGGAAACAACTCAAATGAAGGATCATCAAGATGAGTCATTGGACATACACTTTGACCAAGAATATTGGAGGGTTGAAAAGGATGGGCATGTTTTCAATTGGGTGCCCAATTTTGGTATGTTTGATGAACAAGTAATCAATGAAGAGTATGAAGACCATGAGGTAAAAGAGGGAATTGCAAATCCCCATCAAATTTTGGTAAATAAAAATGTTCAAAAGTTAGAATCTAACCTTTTATGTTCAAGCATCCAAAATTTAGGTGAAAATTTACATGACCATGTTTTGAATTTGAATGATGTTTATGGTGAAATGTCATTAAAGGTGAATGAAAAACAAGGTATGATTTCTAATCACACCTTTGACAACATTGTTTTAATGAATGAAAAAGAAGTTGATGCACTTGAATTGTTAAATAAAATTCATCAACAATTACTAATTGAATCTAGGGTAAAAACTTTTAATGATCCTAATTTAGTAAATATCCTAGATGCTTGCAAACTGTTGCACAAATTTGATTGGCCTACAAATTTGGAAAATGATTTGGCTTTAAAATTTTTAGAAATAGGCTCTTGCTTACAAAGTCTCATTTTGGATAAAGAGAGCCTAGTTCTAAATCATGAATGGAATTATGAGATTTATACCTTAAAGAATAGACAAGATAAAATTGAAGATCATACATTGTCTAATCAATTTCATGATTTGAATATCACCCATGTGAGTATTAATGGAACTAAATCAAATTGGTGGGGTGAGCGAGGTAAGTTAAAAGTTGTTGCATGGTTTGGTCTAATCTTGTTTTTGTTGGATTCCTACAAAATTTGGCATGCGTATCACGTTATATGTTTGTTGAAATGTTCTAATCATGTTTGGGATCCAGGGAAGTGATAGTCCAAGCTTTGCACCATCTTGTATTATATTGTACATTTGTATATAGATTTTGGTTTTTGGTTTTGGTTTGTGTTTTCAAGTTTCCTTTTTAGGGATTGCTATTTTGGTTTGGATTTAAGTTGTGTGTTGGTCCTCTGGACATGTTTGGTTTGTCTATAAAAAAAAAAAAAAAATTGAGATGTCAACTTATGCCTAAGATCAGGAGAATATGAAACATTGGAATTGTGTTGTGGAAAGCTCCGCAAGTAACACAAACAGTTTAAATAATATCGTTTGAAACTTGTGATGCATGAAGTAGTCAGTTTTACAAATTATGGCAATACTCCATCCACAATTCAGAAAAGCAATGCATTCATATTACTTCACATATACATGCCATCTTAGTTGCATATGCATTTCAAATACAAATCATTAAAGTGTGTCAAATCCTCTTAGGGTTATTCTATAACATAAAAAAAAAAAATCCTAAGGTTGGGAACTGATGCCCGAACTATCTTGAACCAAGCACGTTCTATGCACATTAAAGAAGATCTTGAGCAAAATGATCAAAACCATGCTTGGAAGAAAAGGTGAGGCGAAAAGAATATTTCATGTCTATCCTATCATGCAACATAATCCTTAAAACAATGGTTTTTACCACTCCCATAATGCTTAAAGCCTAAAACCAGAGTAGTAAGGATAGGGTTAAATCCTCATCGAACTTAGGTTGAGGATCCAACTCCCCAAAGCTCTGATTTGACCTTCATGGAGTAGTAAGGATAGGGCATAATTCTCATCTCACCTAGGTTGAGAATCCGATTCCCCAAAGCTTCCATCTTTCATTTCATCATAAATCTTGGATTGGAAGGATCGTACTACATGTCCTCTGCAAAGGATGGGTAGTCATCCCAAAGGTCCAAGAAACAAAAATAAAATTAATATTTTCCATATTTCATCAAAAATCTTGGATTGGAAGGATCGTACTACATGTCTCTTGTAAGGATGGGTAGTCATCCTTAAGATTCAAGAAATTTAAATAAAGCAAATATTTTCCATCATTTAATATTGGATTGGAAGGATCGTACTACATGTCCCTTGCAAGGATGGGTAGTCATCCCAAAGGTCCAAGAAATAAAAAAAGAATGAAGCTAAAATCATGGATTATGGGGTTAACACGGGCTATAAGATATGCTCATGCATGGCAACATGTCTTGTCTAAAACAAGACCACTGATCGCTCAAATGGATAGACTAGCCTGACAATTTCATCCATAACTGGTTAAATCATTTTTTTCAAAGTGAGGTAATGAATTCCAGATCAGAGTAGTAAGGATAGGGTTAAATTCCCATCTCGCTTAGGTTGGGAATCCGATTCCCCAAAGCTCTGATTTCACTTTCACTTGCACATGGGTTCAAGATAGTAGTGACACATAACCAACTTTGGGATCTAATAAATCAATTCATTATACATATATTTGATCCTAAGAGGGTTTGATAGTTTTAATATGTTTGTTCATGATACTAGAAGGTTTGAGCCTTTATAAAGCAAGTTGTTATATCTCTAGCATCTTCACCATACATTAAATCTTGCACAAATCATTCATAACCTCGCATATGCATTCATAAGTGAAACTGACAATGGAATGTTGATCAATTTCAAATGATAGGGAATGAAACACATTGCACACATCGAGCTGATACTTAATGATTCTAATGTTTCATGTATTTCTGATCTATCGACATTTGTTTATGTTTTTATGTGCTGACGCTTGTTTTTAAGTTTGTATATTTCTAGGTTAGGTTCTCACCGAAATGCTCAGGAGCATTTCCTAGCAGAGTCACCATTTGTTGTGGCTGCTCCACAACACACCCCAAAATTGGGGACCCACCTTTTTTGCATGCTTTCCAAGAAGACTGCAGTGGCCCAGATGCTAAAAAAATCAAAGGAAGAGCAAAATACAACATAAGAAGAAAGTGTCACGATATCGCGACATGTTGCTCGTACGCGGCTAAGAAAAAGAAAGTGTCGCGATATCGCGACATGTTGCTACTAAGAAAAGAAAAGTGTCGCGATATCGCGACATGTTGCTCTATCACTGCTAAGAAAAATAAAGTGTCACGATATCATGATAGGTTGCATTTTCATGGCTTAAACAAGCGAAGTACAATGGAATGAAAAAGTGTCACGATTTTGTGACATGTCACGTTTTCGCAGTTCATGGAGGAGAGAGAAAGTAAACTAGAAAAATGTTGCGATATCGTGACATGTTATGAAATCGTGGTCAAAGGCAACAAGAGGAACAGTCAATGAAAAGTTGTCACGATATCGTGACATGTCATGTTTTCACGACCTGAAGACAAGAAGAGAAAAGATAAAAATGTCGCGATATCGCGACATGTCAGGTTTTCATAAAAGTGAGGAAGGAAAAATGAAAGAAATTGTCGTGAATTGCGATAGTTGCGTTTCTATCAAACAGAAAATGAAAGGTTCAGATTAGAAAGATGTGGGAAAAAGAAAAATGTCATGATTTCGAAGTGTTAAGAGAAAAGTCAGATTTCATGATGTACAACAAGAAAAATGTCGAGATATCATGACATGTTGCATAAGAGAAAAGTGGCATGAAGGGGAAAAATGTTGTGATTTCATGACAGTAGCATATAGAAAGAGAAAAACATCATGATTTCATGACAGGTTGCATTTGCTCGGCTTGAAATAGAAAAATGTCGTGATATCGCGACATGTCTCATTTTCATGGTGCATGAAGGTAGACAAGGCTGTTGATAGAAAAATGTCACGATATCGTGACATGTCTCATTTTCGTGATGCATGAAGATGAACAAGGCTGCTGATAGAAAAATGTCGCGATATCGCGACATGTCTTGTTTTCACGATACAGGTAGAGGAGCAAAGCTGCATACATAGAAAATGTCGCGATATCGCGACATGCTATTTTTTGTCACGATTCACAAGGGGCCATTACAGAACATGCAGGGAAGCGCTGAACATGTGGCATAAAGGTGTAAGGGTTACATAACGGTTACAGTTAGCAAAGAAGATCAAACGTTTCGATGCTCGAACAAAAGCCAAAAATAATGAAGAGTCGAGGAAGATGAAACGAAGAGACCTGGGAAATGAAATGAAGGCTCACAGAGCGAAACAGAGAGCATCGCCAGAAAGTTTAAAAGCAGAAGCATAGATTGGTATAGGGGTCGAAAACCACTACGGGCAGAGTTGCAGAGCCGAAGGCAATAAGCCATTCTGGGCCTGCTTTTGGAGTGTTTTTCTTCCACTTTTTCTGGATATTTTCCTTTACATTGGACTAGGTAGGAAATTGTTGTAAGCAGAGTTGCAGTGCTGAAGGCCAGAGGGCCATTCTGGGCCTGCTTTTGAGGTTGTTTTCTTCCATAGACTGGGTTTGGGAAACCAGAAAGTTCTGTTGTTGTAAAATGACCAATTTTTAATACAAAAAATTCAGAGAGTTGCACCTCATTGACAAGAAAGGAGTTATTTTCTGCATGCAAGATTGAATGTTTATCTTTCCCCTTTTCAGATTTCTAGGCTTATAGGTGAAGTTTAATGCAAGTTCTCTTGGTTGCTTCATGCGAATGTCTAAATCTGAAAATCACAGTTAAAACCCCAGAGACCAGCACTTAACTTATCTGGATTGTGCGTGTTTTGCAGTGTTCAATAGGTTAGGTTGTATGCGAGAAAACCTCATTAGCTTCGGTTTTGTCAAAATAGGATAGCATCATACTGAATGCACTTTTCATTTTCCTTTCGCATTTTATTTTCATTTTTTTTGCACTTTATTTTAATTTACAGGCATTAAAATAAAAATAAAAAAACTAAAAATTCCAAAATCCAAAAATAGTTTCATCATTGCGTATGTTATACTGCAGATTTCAAATACGCATTTAAAATTTCATTTTCGGAGTTGTATAAATTTCACCGCAACTGCTGTTTTGTTGCAGACTTTAAAAATCCGAAAATAGAAAATTTCCATTTCAAGGCCAAATTTCATTTTTAGTTTTGTTTTTCATTCATGAGCCGATGATGACATTCCCTTCATGAAAATTCCAATTTCATTGAAGGATTTATGTTTTATGGCATTTCATCAATTTCCATTTTGAAGTTACGTCGTGGTCATATAAGGGCCGGATCACATTTGCTTTATTTGGGTTCAATAAACAATCATTAAAGTTTCACAATAAAATAAACCAACATTGCCCCTTGTTTTTAGTTACTTGCAACCACTAAGGTGTTCCAAGCATTTAAATTGAATATCTTTATTTGAGATTATTAATACACAAATGTAAAATGCTAATATAGCGGAGACCTTGGAGAAATTATTTATTTAATTTCTTTGCAAGAGAGGATTTGGAACCCAAATCCTATCGGAGAGTGTGTTTTCACAATCGGGTGAAAATACCACTCAACACTTATTTTTATATTGCTAAGTAGCCTCCACCCTTTGTCTCTTTGTCAACAATGGGTACTTGAGGTATTCTTTGGCTTGCTCTTTTGCTTCCATTTGTACTTGAGTAACTGTAGGTTGTGAAGTTGATGCCTTTGTCTTCTCTTGAGCCTGCTTGGGTAATAGGTCCTTCAATAAGATAGAATCTTGTTGCTTTGTTGTCACCTTGGGTGCTTTTGCTCGTGTTTACACCTTTTCATTCTATACCTTCTGCTCAATAGGGACTTTCAGAAGTTCCATTTCTACTAGATCTACGATCATCGACTTCTTTCCAGCCCTCATAAGAACTAAAACTTGCTTCGAATATGGGACCATCAAATTATGATCGGTGTCCATTATCATATTAACTTCTCCTCTAGTAGAAACTTTTGCTAACATTTGTACATAGTTCAATGCACCATGCATGTATATTCTCCATGAGGATCGTTACAGGTGTAGCACCAATGTGCTCTCTTTGATGTACTAGTTTCTTCATTTTTCAACACAATTGTGTTCCTTTCAGGGCCCTTACTAGTGGTTGCTTTCTCCTTGGTAATCGATGGTATTTGAAATCTCCTTGAGAAAAAAATAGCTTTCATTTATTTCTTCCTTACTGTGGTGATTTCATTTGACATTGTCCTTACAACTGAATCAACAGATTGCACCTCTTGTAACAACTTCATGTAAGTATTAGGATTTGAAGGCGCAGGAGGTACTAGTAAAGGTAGATGCACTGATGGGGTAGGCAATGTCAGTGGAATAGACAGTGTTGGTAACACTAGAAAAGGAATGGGTACAGGAAACTACGATGCTACTGGTATGGGTAACTATATATATCTTGGAGCAGGAAATTGTGGGACAAGAATTAGAGCAACTTAAGGTGGACCTGAGATCCATGAGGGAACTGGGTACATAGAAGGTAGGGGCTATGAAAGTGCAGTTGAATATAAATGTTGTGGAAGATCATGAAGGATAGGCATAATTACCTTTGGGGAAGCTTGCATATGGTTATCAAGACCACTTCGGTCTTCTATGATTGTGTGTACAAGTCTAGAAATATATTTACATTGGTCTATCATAAAACCATACCAATATCAGAGTTGAAGGTTCTAAAATAATAAAACATAGCTTTCTCATGGGTGGGTCGAAGACCATTAGGAACTCTTTTCTAGATTCAGGCGAATCTAATGTTGAATTCCACTATCTCCTCCTGTGGATGTCTTTGGATCATTGTAAATTGATGTAGAAAGGAGAATGGATTAGTTTGCTCATGAAAATTCTTGATTAGCAATTTTTCCAACTAATCCCATGTAGCGATAGTTGTGGGTAGAAAAAACCAATACTAGTATAATAGCTTTCCTCTAAGTGATAAAACCATCAACCTTACCATAATATATTCATTTGTGATACCATGGATTGTTGCCAAGGAAGCCACATATTGAATATGCTCATAAGCAGTGTTTCTAGTTTCATCATAGGTAGGCAAAGCCTTTAAATATGCTTGGGGAACTGGATTTTGTGCTTGTAGATTCAGAGCTCCTAAGCTATTCTATGTTGGAAACTACCTTGGTGGTTGTGGCTGCTATGGTGGGTTCTAAGCCATTTGGATTGGTGTGTGGGATTGGGGTGGTGGAACACTAGTGGCAGTACTAGCTAAACTTGAAGGAACAAAAAACACACTAGTTATTTGTGAGGATGTTGTGGATGATGTGTAAGGTGAAGGAACTAACCTGAGGTGTTCAACTAGTATTTTGGTGTCAATTTCATAGAACTCAACAGGATCTTCAAGATTTTTGGCCTTTGATCTTGTGATCATAAAGCACAACTTTCACTGCCTTCACGTTCAAAGGCTTCTAGGTATAACTAAATCACCAGATGTTCTAATCATACAGTATAAAGGTGAACATAAAATCTCAATACTAATGAAAATGGAACTTTTGAGGTCCCAACAGGTGTGCCAAAAACCATTGGTCAAATCTCTGCCTAATTATACAAACCTGTATTTGTGCACCCTAGACATGGCCAACATTGAAAGGTCGAAGGAAATATGTCTTCCATGTCAATATCCAGAGAGGGTTGGCTTCCTTACTAAAGCCTATACTGGTTTAAGACTATATTTGTACGAAAGAAATTTGAAATAACAAAAAGAAAAGGAGAATATGGTCGTAGTCCAAAGGTGTAAGATCGAGTATATACTAACAAAAATAATTCCAACCAAGCATGGTAGAAGCATAAGATGAAGACAATACAAATAATCTACTTACAGTTCTATAGAAACAACCTCCAGGATTGCATTCTAGTACTCCCTCATCGGTAGTATTCAAATCCAGATGTAGAATTTGAATTTAGCAATAGATAATAGACATGAATATGAAACGAAAATGCTTTAAACAGAAAGTAATCACACATAAAACTACTTGCAAAATTAGAAGTCAAGTCTCTTATATTATGTAGAAAACTTGAATAGATTTTCTACCAAATGTCTATCCTCCTCTTTTTAATAAAAATTGATTAGTATTGTATAGAGGTTTCCACCTATTTCATTAAATGCACATGAAGACAAAATGTTTACAGATCAAGAACCTTGACAAAGTAATTCCTCCTTGAGTTCCTTGAAAATATTTCTCTTGAAGTAGCGATCCAATTTTAAGAGAAAAATCTCTAGGAACTCAACACATTTAGATGTTAGTGCATAGAAAATTGTAAATCTGGTCGTTGACTTGAAACCTCTATTGTTCCTCGAAAATTTGCCTTTGCTCATAATGCTTTGTAACTCATGAATATTTCCCTATAAATTAAATCTTGTAGCTCTTTTCACTTGAAATCCATAACTTCAGCTACTCCTCGCCCCAATCATTAAATGCTTTTCATTCACTTGTCTTGGGTGCTTTTGAAAAAAACTATGTTAATGCTTGAACTTGAATTCACTCAAAACAAAGCCATGAGTGAAAGTGCCACCTTTAAGCTCTTATTATTTCCTCCTTATCCAAGCTTCCTCTTTTAACTCTTACACTATTGTGATCAATGGAAAGCCCCTTGACTTTAATTTTGCATTCACCTTCTTGGAGAAAATTTGAGAGAAACAATTCTCTATACCCTTCTGATTTTACATTTGATTCTTTGTCCCTGAAAAAAGACAATCAAGAACTTCACATTTCTTTCCTAGTGGAAGTGCTTCTCATAGGACATCTTACATCTTAAAATATATGTTTACCCAAATGGGGGTGAAAAGCATTGTCACCCTTCACCTTGGACGAACATAACTTTAATTTTTCAATGCTACCTTTTCTTAATATCTTCTTGAGCAAAATAAACTCTGATAAATTGGTGAGGTTGTCTTCATGTAGCTTCACACCAAGAAGGGGAAAATAGGAATTTTACCCCTCACTTGGGATGAAAGCAAAGTTGACTTTTCAATGTCGCTTTCCTTTTAGTTTTGCTCGAATCCTTCCTTTGATGAGCTTTCACCCCAAGGAGGGGCGAATGGGACTTTCGCCCCTCACATGGGGCAAAAATACTTTTGAATTGTCAATGCTTCCAACTTAAATAATGTTCACCCCGAAGTGGGGTGAATGCACTTTTGTCACTTCAATTTTGGGCACACTCACTTCAATGCCCTTTATCCCCTTAGGGAATTTCACCTCATACTTAGGGTAAAAACATTTCTGCCCAAACTTTTAACTTCTTTTTTATTTATTTATCCCTTTAAATAACATCACGTTTACCCCAAAATGAGGCAAACGTGTCAGTTTCCCTAAGTTAGAGGTGAATGTAACTTTGCTTTTCCTTTTACTCAATGAACCAAATTTTAATTAAACATCTTCGCCCCGAGGAAGGGCATCGAATTTTCTCTTCTTCATTCAAGCAAAAGTACTACTAGAGTCTCCTGTAATTTTAAACTTCAATTCACTACTTTTATTGTCACCATCAGGTGACTTCTGCAGATTTTTTGTGAACATTTTGAATTGTAACACCCATTATTATTCAAGCACAAAATTTATAAAAAATGCAAAATAAAATAACACAAAACATCGTATTTCATCATACAAGCTGAAAATACTACATCATTAATTTATATATATATATATACATGTTGCTTTTACAATAAAAATCCTCCTATAAAATTTGATCAAAACTTCAATGTGGTATGGTGAAAAACTGCTAATAAGACTAAACTTTATTATTTTGGATATCATATTCCTATATTGTTTAGCACTAATTAAGGAAATGAAGGTAGGATAAGATACCTGTGGTATCTGAAAGCACAAACCATCACTAGTTAGGATGACACTTTGGGACGTAAACTCATCAACACCATACCTCCTCCATATAAATGGTTAAAATCACATCACAGATATCTAAGGATACATAATACACAATTTTATCTTTTAAAGGCTTTTGAATAGGTAATAAAGCTTTCAAGAGTATAAAAGTGATTTTCTCATTATAGATGGATCAAAACAAAATTCCAAGTAATTCCAAGTACAAAGTTATGACCCTAATAATGTGATTAGGATAATAATAGGGTTTTTGGTCTACTGACAAGGACGCCACTTGCATTATCGGTGATGTGACCTGGGTTCAATCCCCACGATGGGTATGTATATGTATACGAAGTATTTACTCAATAAAAAAAATAATAGGTTTTTGGACATATAGCCATGTCCCAAAAATGTCACATTCCTATATTAAAACAAGATCATTTACAATTTAGGATGAAACTTCTTCCAATATTAATGACAAAAATAACAAATCTACATTGAAACTAAATATCTATATCTAATTTTTGTCAGAGAGAATGGCAAGAGTGGGAGTAGGAGTAGGAGCAGGAGCAGGAGAGGGAGTAGGACTGGGGAAAGGTTCAGATATTGGTGCAAGTTTCTAGGTGGGATCGGGATCGGGCACATCAAGGCTTGGGCCCGGGCCAGCAGGGCCCTCGGTGGGTCTAGAGGATGGTTTTGCATCTAAGATGAATGGTGGCCAGGGTAGGTATGACATCTTGGGCCTGTGCCCCCAGCCCAGCCTCGATGCAAGTGTAGGACTAGGGAATAAGCCTCCTGATCCTGGGTAGGGTTATGTCCTAGGTAGGCCCAAAACCTCCTATCAATAGATCTTGGTGGGAACCAGGGCCCCTTCTCGCCCTAGGTCTAGGACTTTCCCTCGAGGGCACCCACATTTCTATTCAAGAGGAGGTCTACTCCTCCTTGGTCACTGGATCCTCTGCCTCCCTGGTAGGAAAATTCCTAGGAGGGTGTCCAGACATGGAAACCGTCCACAGATGGGCGACTTCCAAATGGAAGGTTTTCAGGCATATTCAACTTGTTGCCCTTACCAAGGGCATCTTCATCATCAAACTAAATAATAGCGAGGACACCGAAAAGATCCTATCGGGCGGGCCCTGGTTTTTGGGATGCAAAAACCTCTTCCTTAAGCATTATGGAGCTGACTTCCACCCCAACACCCAAAGCATCAAATTCACCCTAGTCTGGGTCCATCTCCCAGACCTTCCCTTCCACCTATGGCATGAAGATGTCCTAAGACTCATTGCTCAGTCGATCGGGGACCTGGTGGCCTTCGACCCCACTACCAAGGTAGGATCTTGAATGGTGCATGCCAGATTTTGTGTCAATGCAAATCTTGAATCTAAACTCCCCTCTTTAGTGACCATCTCTTCTAGGTCCTTCTTTTGATGTTAGTCCCTGATCTATGAAAACAAACCTGCTTTCTGCCCCACCTGCTGGACTCAGGGTCACCTCTCCCACCAATGCTCGATATCCAAAAAGGCTGATGGCCCTATCCCTAATCTCCCTTCTCGGTCATGTTAGGCCCCATATTGAGGGCCCCCTCATGATGGCCATGGATCCCAAGACTAGACCAACAAGGAGGCCCCCCCTTCTACCCTAAAGGATGCTCATGTGGACCCTGGTCTAGAGGTCAGTCTTTCTTAGGTTTCCCCTTCTGTTGCTCCCTCCCCTAGGTCATATTCTATGGCCCCGATCCCAGGTTCTCCCTCCCTGCCCATTTCGAATCCCTCCCCGTAGGCCCCTGTTTGCGCACCTCTAGGCCTACGAGTCACTTGAGCTCCTTTCCCTGCTAGCTCCCACCTCTATCGGGGTCCCCTTCCCCCTACACTCTCGCTATCCCCCCCTCGACCCCCTCTCGCCCCTCTCAATGGCCCCTGCTAGGCTTCCCCCCTTGGAGTGAGAATCTGAGAGGTTAGATGAAGAGGTTGAAGGAAAATCTCCATCCGGGCCCGATGAAGTCAGCCCCAAGATGACCCATAGTAGGACTTTCACCATAGAATTTGGTAGCAAATTCAAAATAGGGCAGCCCACCCTAGGCGACCAGTAGACAAGGATCACTAAAAATGACATAGCCAATGGCTCCCAGGCAACTCTCTCTGATGTTGGTGTGAGCTTCTCCAAGACAGATGCCCTCCGACGCAAACACCCCGCTTAGGTCGGGAAGGGGGGCAAGTGACCCCACAAGGGTGTCAAATGAAGCTCATCACCTAGAATATTAGGGGGCTCAATGGGGCCCCCAAGAAAAGGATCCTCAACCAACTTCATAGGGATCACCGCCCATCCTTCCTCCTTCTCTAGGAGACCAAAATAGATGACGTTGCTGCCCAACGTGTAGCCCAAGCTACCTAGCGCAATTGCGAGTCCCTGTCTACCCCTACGACTAGCTCAGCCATGGGTTTGTTGTGCATGTGGGATCCCTGATCTTTCAAGGGGAGACTCATATCTTCATCTCCTAGAATAATCAACATTCTGGTCCATTACGTGAAGTCAAGGCGCTTGTGGATTCTATCCAACATCTACGCTCCTAACAACCCCATCGAGAAAGTGGTCTTATGGAAGGAAATCAGCCCAATGAGAGAAGCCTTTGCCCCCCGCCCTGGATCCTGGTAGGAGACTTCAATAGTCCCCTGTTTCTCTTTGATAAAAGCGGGGGCTCAATAGTTTTGAGAAAAAGCATGGAGGACTTTGGAGCCTTCATCGTCCTCAATGAGCTCATGGACGTCATCCTAAAAGGAGCTAGGTTCACTTGGTCTAATAGAAGAGTGGGAGCAAGCCATATCCAGGTCAGGTTGGATAGAGTTTTCTTATCCAAGGAAGTCCTTCCCATGTTTTTTGATGCCACCTTGTTGGTCCTCCCCAAAATTGGGTCTGATCACATCCTCCTCCTCCTCAAAATCGATCATTGCCCCTCCCCCAAGTGACCCTTCTGGTTCGAGTCCATGTGGTTGCATCATCCCAACTTTTGGGTCCAGGTTGGCCGCTAGCGGGTTCCCCCAGTCCCTGGATGCCCTGCTGAAAAAGTCTTCCATAAGTTGAGATGCCTCAAAGAGAAACTCAAGGTATGGAATAAAGAGGTGTTCGATAACATCTTTGAAAACAAAGTGACAGTTAAGGAAAAACTTGAAGTCCTTGAGTCTAGATTTCAAGTAGGCTCCCAAGACCCAAGGCTCAGGGAAGAGGAACAGCTTGCTCTCAGCGAGTATAACATCCTAGCCAGGGAAGAAACCTTTTGGAGGTAGAAGTCGAGAGCCCTATGGCTCCAAGAGGGCGATGCAAACACAAAGTTCTTCCATACATCGATGCTCAAGAATAGGGGGTCCAACATAATTGCTGAGCTGGTGGGCAATGACGATAGAATTATCAAGGAAGAAGAGGACATTCAGGCTGAAGCCACCCACTTCTTCTAGGAGCTCCTTGGCGACAACCCCCCATGTCCTCTGAAGCGGTAGAATCCCTTATGGAACATATCCCTTCTTCTATCTTGGCCATGGCAAATGAGATGCTTGTGCAGCCCTTGTCTGACTTTGAAATCCATGCTGCCACCTTTTCCATGAAGGCTAAGGTGGCCCCGAGCCCGGATGGGTTTCCCCCTAATTTTTCCAATCCTTCTAGGACATCGTCAGGCAAGAAGTGTGTGATGCCATTCGGGACCTTCAGACTGCCAGCTCCATCCCTAGAGGTATCAACTCCACCTTCATAGCCTTGATTCCCAAGCCCTAGGCAGCTAGATCCCTCTCAGATTTCTACCCCATCAGCTTGTGCAATGTCTTGTACAAAATCTTGACTAAATCCATGGCCTTCTTCCTCAAGGATATCCTTCCCCTGATTATTGCCCCCTGTCAGGGAAGCTCGGTCAAAGGCAGACTGATCATTGATGATGTCATAATCATGCACGAGGTCATCCACTCAGTTGTCCTCTCCAAAAAGACCTCCTTTCTGCTCAAGTTGGATATGAACAAGGCCTTTGACAGAGTTGATTGGGATTTCCTTTCCAAGGTCCTCCTTAAGTTTGGGTTCCACCTGTCCTGGGTCAGGCTCATCAGCAACTGCGTGTCCTCCCCTTGGTTCTCTATCCTCGTTAATGGATCCCCTACTGGGTTCTTCTCTAGTTCTAGAGGCCTCTGTAAAGGTGACTCCTTGTCCCTGATCCTCTTCATTATCTTGGCTAAGTCCTTGGGGCGTACCTTCTCAAGCGTTGTTTCTCACGATCTCATTTCGTGCATCAAGCCTACACCGAGCCTACCCCCCGTGTCCCATCAGCAATTCATGGATGACACCATCCTCGCTACCTCATCCTTGATACCTTAATCCAAGGCCCTCAAGCATATCTTGACCCTATACGAGGAGGTGGCCGGGAAAAAAATTAACCTTCAAAAAAGCAAGATTTTCTTCATCCATACTCCCTTGGCTAGGCAAATCAAAATCAAGCAGATCTTGGGCTTCACCCTTGGCTCCCTTCCCACATCCTACAGGTGCATCCTCCAAGGCCCTATGGGGCAAGATGATTGAGCAAATTCAGAGGAAGCTGACCCCCTAGAAAGGTCACCTCCTATCGCAGGCTAGTAGAGCCACCCTCTTGGCGGTAGTCCTACAAAGCATTCTGATTTATTTCTATAGCACCCTAAAATTGGCGCAGTAAAATTGGAATAATTACATTCACCTTAGTAAATAAATTTAAATTCAAATTTAACCTCCCAAACCGCCCGTTAACCGTCGAGAAACCCGTTTCCTCTTTTTTCGTGCCATTTTTAGCAGTTGTTTTGACCGTTTGACGATATCGTCTCCGATCAGACGATATCGCCCCAGATTTGACGATTTCGTCTGGACTAGAACGTCCAGACGATTTTGTCGCAAAACTGAATTTGCATAGTTGGAATCCGTTCCAACGGGTCTCCAATCCGGGCAGAAGCGTGTCTGCGCCGTTGGGACCCTTCCCCCGTTGGAGATCTCCCAAATTGGGATGATCTCCAACCTCCCAACAACTATCCTATGCCTATTTAACTCTAAAACTTTTCCTTCCCCAACCCCTGGCTGAATTTTTATGTAAATCAACTCCCTATGCGCTAAAACACTTCAAATTTGCTCTTGCACTAGTCCTATATTAATTTTATTGCAGGTACACCACTGGTTTTCAGCCGGAGCCAACATCTATCGCAGCCGACGAACCTGTCAAGATCGGAGGCGATCTCATCAAATTCGGGACGATCTCGTTCTGATGCGAGACGATTTCGACTGCAGCACACATCGAGGCAATCAGTGCTTGGAGTTTGCTCTTCTTTCTCTTTTCTCTGTCATTTTATGCTATAAATTAGATTGTCTATTCAGTTTTTATACTATATTGCATCTGGAGTTCACCCATTTTGTCTAGTTTGCATATTAAGATCATATTCTGCTATCTAAACACAGTGATTTGCATTTACTTTTGTTCTTGTATATTGTTCAATACTCATATTACTTTTTCATATAGTTTGCCCCTGTTTACAAAATAGAATTTCTTGTATTTCGCATCTGTTTGTTGTTTTGCAGGTCTCTGATGAATTCGTCTGACGAATTCGTCAGATTGCAGTACGATCCTGTCGGTTTAGACGATTTTATCAAATTGAAGGCGATCCTGTTGAATTGCGGACGATCCAGATCGCTACAAGTAATCGAAACTTCATCGGACTTCCGGATCGGGTAATCTTCATTGGCCTCCTGCAAATTCTTCGTTTCTGCTTTCTTTTCTGTTTTTTCGTATTCATTTAAATTGCATTTTCATGTAGTTTAAGTTAGAATCATTCGGCCAAACCTAGGATGAATGTTTAAAAATAAAACGAACTCATCAAAACTCATTCACAAAACCTAGGCGTGGAAAATGCCGCCAAATGTTTCCTCGGTGAACCCACCATCCGTCGAAAAATCACCAAAATGCACCTCCCTTGAGAGGCGGGACCTTCGCAAAGTCCTCTCGTCCGAGGTACCGCACCATCCTTTTCCCATCCTCCTTCCGGGCGCGGATCCAATAGCCTGAAGGTAGGGATGCGAAAAATTTGGAGCGATACATTTTGGTGAACCCGACGTGAATGCATCATAACCTTTTGAAAACAAAAACAAAAAAATATATATGTGTACAAAAAAAATATAACAAAATCATCATTTCAAGTTTGTATGTTTTTAGATTCAATTCTAAATAGTAGATGCTAAATATTACTTTTAGAAGTACTAAAGAAACCATGAGTTTTTACTCAAATCAATATGAGCCCATTAGTAATGTTGGAAGAATTCATCCAAATACATTTGTTGATTATGACCAACCTCATCCCTATTCAACACCACCTCTATCACACTCTTCTTATTTTTCATCCATAACCCAACAAAACAATCCCTTTGCCAATCCTCTTCATAATGATATTATCTATTCTCCCATATATCCATATTATGTCTATCAACCCACATATAATCCTCCACCACCTTTTCAATACTCTTCTTTCAATACAACACATCCATTTCAACAAGAAAATACTTATTCTTCCAATTCTACCATTCACTCACCTCCTACATCGCAATCTTCCTATCATAATTCTACCCAAAATGAAGAAAGTAGAGGTGAGAAACCATTAGGTCCTTTTATGACGAAATTCCTAAGGCATTTATCAAAAACCTCTCAAAAACCTTCATCACGTAAATTTACTAGGCTTAATCAACCAATGGATATAATTCTCAAGTATTTACTTGACACAAATATTATTGAACTTCCTTCCATAAGACAACTCTGATACCACATCGGATTGGTTTAAACCCGAGCTACATTGTGAATATCATAGAGTAGATGGACATATGACACAAAATTGTAAAGATTTAAGATGTGCAATTCAAGATTTGATTGATAAGGATCTTTTTAATATAAAGGAATTACAATCTACAACTCGATTATAAATCTCCAATAAACTATCAAACTCCTACACAACAAATACCAATAATCAATCAAGACATGGGGATCTCCCAAGAACCCCTACTCAATTATCAACAACAGGAAACCAATCAAATATTTCATGTTAATGTGTCCCATCATGATGATATTATTAATATTGTAACAAAAACTACAAATAAGCAACCTCAAATTCAATCAACCCAATCCGATATTCAAGATATGGATTCCTCATTTGACCAACCTTCAAAACTATCTTTGACTCTAGAGAATGATCCAAAATGGAATGTAAGCATAGAAAGATCATATTTAGAATCAAAATCTCAATCTGAAATCCACTTTGATAACCAACAACAAGTGATTAATCCTCAAGCAAAGATATCCCTTTTAGAAGTATTACAAATTTATCACAAGGAAATTTTGTTCAAAATACCTAGCCAACAATTTGTTCCTCATCATATCTTCTCTAAGAACATAATTAATGGTGTAAACCCTCTTGAGGTTAACCATATTTCATTCTATGATGAGGAGATTCCTTCCTCTACTCCACAAGAAGACTACTATCTTTACATTACAGGATCTAGTAAAGAAACACTTGTTAAAACTATCATGGTAGATAATGACTCCTCTCTTAATTTATGCACTTATCAATTATTCCAAAAACTCAAAATAAAGGAAGAAGATATTAATAAATCAAATGTTATTATAAAATCTTTTAACAATGAAATTCAAGAAGCTCAAGGTACTATAATTTTTCCCCTCAATATTGGATCCAAGATCCTGGATACTTTATTTTATGTGGCATATTGCCCTTCACCTTACAACCTATTTCTCCGCAGTCCTTGGATTCATACGATGAGGGTTGTCCCTTCCACTCTTCACCAATGTTTGAAGTTTGAAATTGTAAATAAAATTGTTACCATACATGGTGACCCAACACCATTTGAAGAATATTTAATGGTTGAAACATCAAGTTCTATATATTATTTATTATCACAATTCTCTTCTATCCATCACTTTTTTTCATCCATATATGATCATCTTTGTTTACCAAATAACATCCATGCATATCTTTCACATATACTTTCTCCATCTTATCAATATTTGGAATATAGTGATAAGAATGAAGAACTTTCTTATCCTTCTTACATTTTATTTTGTAACATGATCAATTTTACACATATAAAAGTCAAATCTTTTTCTACATTATTCTACATTATAACAAAGCTTTTGTTATCACTACCTTTTATTCATCACCTTCTATTCTTACCTTCACCTCAACCAGATTATCCTTCAAAACCTCCTTTGATTTTGAAGCAACCTTAGACATGCTATACTCAAATAACCTTGTATAGTGTATATAGATCATCTTGTATATACCACCAATTTCAATTCATAAATTAAAATCAAAATACAAAAAAATCAAAATCCTCAAAATCAAAAAAAAAAATACAAATGCAACCAAAGAACTTAAAGGTAAATTTGAGCCCAACTGGCTCGGACCATACATCATTACTGCAAAATTTGAATCAGGAGCATATAAATTATCTACCTTAGATGGTAAAGAACTTAAAGAACCCATGAATATTTTACATCTCAAACGTTATTATGCATAAATTTGGTCATTTCATCCATGTATATATTTGTTCAAAATCATTATCTTGTATTTCTTTCAATTTATTCAAAAACCTCAAAAACATTCATAAAATCTTCAAAAATCTTCAAAAATATTTATTGCATTTCTTTAAAGCACTTGTAAAGTTCCTTTTGCTCCAAAACAAAAATCAACATAAAAATCCAAAAACAACTATATGCTTGACTCTTTCGAAACCAAAACAATATACAGAATAAAGAGAGAGTCAACATTCTCAAAACTTTCTCAAAATCATTATTTTCTTACAATTATTGCAATTATATGTTTCAACTTATTTTGGATAAAACTAGCATTTATTTGGCATCCCTCACTTGCACACTCACACAATAAATATCTTGATTTTATCTGGCATGATTACTAATCTCTCTTATATCAAAGTTCACAAAATTCAATTAAATAAAGTTTGAGCATAGAGAATTGATCTTGTTATTTACTTAAACCAAGCACATCTTTTCACAATAAAATGATTATATTTGTAATTTCCATGTTTTGCTACATAGTAGAACTGATTTCTTGAGTGAAAAGTTTCCCTTGCTATCCTATCATGCACATGGTCTAGAATCTTTGAGAATTGGCAAAAGGACAAGCTCACCCCTACCCAGAATAAAAATCCCTTGCTCTACAGCTAATCTGAGCAAGTATCCCTAGAAAAAGAAAAAGAAAAGAAAAATTCAAGAAAAAGAGAAAAGAAAAATGTTATGTCAGCAATGTTCCAAGCATTATCAAGCAAAAGAAATACAAAAAGAAAAATAAGCAAAGTTCAAAAGAAAGCAAGAAAAGCAATAAAATCCCTTTCCCTACCCTTTGAAAAGAAAAGAAGGGTGAATGAGCTTGAATCCCCGGAATTCTCAATTATTCGAAAGCGTGAGGTAAGCCCCATAACAGGTGGTTTGTGCCCAACCCGCTTGGCCTTGGGTAACTCCTAGCGTGGCGATATGTCCGTCACATTAGCGACCTTCTTTTGTACTAGACCTATGTCTGCTTATGGATTAGCTAGCTCTTGATAATCCGATCTACATAGTAGCCTAGTATGGTTATATGCATCTACATCATGGTTAATGAACACTTATTTGGTTTCTTCAAATCACTTGTATCATAGTATCTTGCTCAAAACTGGTAAATGAACAATGCAATTGCACACACATTTGTATTTGAGAGATTTTGTCTATCATTATGATAAATCAAGATTGGCAATGAATTCACTTATGCACATGGGATTCCTTATAAATCTAACTTTTTGTCTTCAAAATACTTTGAAATATTATTTTTGCAAACTTGTTTGGAATAAACCAAGTACAATTATTTACCACAAAGATAACTATATAATAGAAAAAATCAAAAATTTCAATCAAAACATATCATATATATCTTATCGACTTTCGCGACGATGGTATAGTTTCAAAACCAAAATTGGAATTTTATGCTTAGCGCAAGTCCTCATTATCATATTTTCTGTTCATCAAAAATTAATCATGCAATAAAACTATCCTTTCTTTGATCTTCGCGATGATGGTATAAGTCTATACCTACATATTCTATGCCTAGCGCAAACCATTGTAACAATTTTATTTCCCAATTTATCAAAGATCATACAAAACATATGACTTCATTTTACACAAATTATGCTTTTCAAAAGCAAACACATTTTTATTATTTCATGTCATTATGTCAACCTTTGCATTTTGCAATGATGGTATAATTCTTAAGGAATTATTCAACAAATTTTATCACACTTAGGAATTTATGCCTAGCAAAAATCATTTCACAATATTTCATGCATAATATTTTCATGGAAATCTGAAAGCAAACCATCATCATCATCATTTGCATCATCACAACAAAGTCTTAAGACAGTCTCTTAAGCACTCTTTTCTTTTAACAATATTTCTATCCTGGGACTAGCTTGACGACCGAGTGAGCAGTGACTCCATGAAATGGTCTATAATAGCGACAATGTCCTTTGAAATTATTGTTAGAAATCTCTTTTTATTTTTATCACATTTCATTACAACCAATCAATTTGTTACATCAGATTATTTCATTTAAAATATTTAAAGCATGACATCCAAGTTATAATATTTTCCAAAATGACATAATTACATGAATCATCAATAAAATCATTACATCAATCAACTCAATCAATCAATCAAACATAAAAAGCATCATAAGCATCACATAAGACAAGTCATATGATCAAAAAATATCTCATCTATATATATCAACAGAATATATACATCATCAAAACTGGATTGGTATGCCACAATCTGTACCTCGGCATACTCAATCCTCTATCAATACAAGTATAATACAATATCAGTGGCAATATCCCGCCCTCTAGCCTCGAGAGCCTCTAGAGCTCTCGGCCTCATCTCCTCCCCCGCCCTACGGAGGACGAGGTGGTCCCATCGCAGTATGTGTGGTACTGCGAGTCCTCGTCGTCGACCGGGATGAGCTCCTCGTCGACCCTGTCCTGATAGGATCTGCTATGGCAGGTGGCACCTGTATCCTCTGGCCCTCTGGCACCGCCTGGTAGTATAGCGCCTGATAGAATGCGGTCTGAGAAACCGACCGCATCAGCTCCTGAGTGCTCACCCCTCCGCCTCGTGCCCTGAGACGAGCATTCTCGTCTCGTAGCTGCGACACCTCAGCCTGGTGCTATGCAGCTGCATCCTGTAACGTCTGCACCTGAGCTCGCAGATGATCTCTCTCTGCCCGGAGAGTAGCCATCTCGCTACTCTCTCCAATGTCCACACCCTTGCCCTTATCAGGCGATGGTGGCCTCTGTGGAGATGGGGGTCTCGCCTCCCTCCTCTCCCTCTCCCTCTACCGCGGCCTCTCCTGTGCCTGTGGCCTCCTCCGCTCTCCTCTCGCCGTGACCCCGGCTGCCTCTACCACCGCCTGGCACCGCCTCCCTATCCGATGCACAACTACGTGGATCGGTCCCTGAGCCCTCGTCATCCGAGGAGGGCGGATGCCTACGTACCAGGCATCGTAGCCATCGGCTACCCCTGCGTCGTCCCCATCCACTGGCTGAATGGGGGCATCGTCCGCGTCCTGACTCCAGAATCACTGCATATCTGGAGCCCCGCTAACTGTGGTGTTATCCCGGACAGTCCAGGAAAACTCATAATCCCTGAGAGATGGGATCCCCTGTTGTAGACCGAACTATCGCAACACTCGATCGTAGTAGTGGAGCTCCACCTCTCCCCTCTCCATCCGTAGCCGCGAGACTCGCTCGATGCGAGCCGCCTCCGTGCGTCCTCTCGCCCACCCTGGATGCTGCCTCCATGGCCTCCAGGTGATCTGGTCTGGGACCAAGTCATCCAGTAGTCTCCGGGACACCGACAGGTCGATCCGTCGCTGTGCCCCTCTCCGGAGCCACCAGTAGAAGACTCGGGGCCTCTCCCCATCAACCCCTATCAGTGGAAGCCCTACCGGCCTCCGCACCGCAATGTGCTCCCAGCACCAAACCCGTATGAGCGATGTCATGACCAGACATCGCCCGCCCTTGTACACGACCCCGTAAAGGATCCTGTACAACCGGCATAGAACAAAGCTGCCCCAAGAAAATCTGTAGCCATGGTCGCGCATGTCGTAGATCACATCTGCCAGCATCCATGGTACCCTGCATCCGCTCTGGTGGCACAACAGAAGTCCACCAACCACCCCAGCCAAAACTCGTGTCAGTGTAGATGCCCCAGGCATCTGGCGCAGTGCCTCGATGTTCACTCCGCCCTTCTCCAGGGCGAAGCTCGGGTCACCGCAGAGTCGTCCCATCGCGTGGCCCTGATTGGCCGCAGGTGTGATCATCCTCCCTTGTATGGGGATTCTAAGAATCCTCCATACATCCTCTAGTGTGGGAGTCATCTCCCCGTTGGTAACCGGAAGCATGAAGAGCCCGGGTACCACCTCTCTGCTAGGGCCGTCAGTAGCCCCATGTCAGTAGAAACCTGCGGCATCTCTCGCCACATGCTGCAAGCCGGCTCGTGCCAGCAGATCCCGCTCTGCCTGGGTGAGAGCGGCCAAGTCGTCTCTCGACCCGCCGTATTTCCACTCTCTCGCTCTTTAGTAATCCTCTCTGCAAGCATAAACAATCAAAACAACAAACAATCATTAATAACAATTTTAGCAATCAATAATGCCACTTAAAGATCAAATTTTTGCAATTGATGATATCGCCCACTATTGGCCGATATCGTCCGAAATTTGAGCAAAATCGTCTCCGATTTCGCGTGTCGAAATCGTCTCTAATTTGACGAAATCGTCCCTTTTTCGCCGATTTCGCCCTTGGGCGAAATTGACGAACTTGAGACGATTTCGTCGAACTAGGGACGATTTCGTCCGGACGACGTCGATGGCCAAAAACGGCCGCGATGCTCAAAATTCATCCTAAAATTCATTTACAAAGCATGTAAATTCAAATTAAATCAATCTAAACTAAGTTTAAACCCCTACCCGTAGACCGCGGCGGACCTCTGCAGATTTGTGCGCTGTCTCTACCATTTTTGCTCCGGAGCTCTAAAAACAAGTAAAATGAACAAGAATAATGAATTAGGGTTTTACCCTATTTTTCTTAATTTTATTCAAAATAATTCACAAATAATTTTTGCTTTTCCGCGTTTTTACCTCAAACGTTCGATTTGGGTAAAAACACGGAGGGGGCACCATAGTAAGTCGTCGTACGATTCGACCAAGAATCGTCGCCTAAAAATGGGAATAATTTTTTGCTTTCTCGTAGATCGAGAAGAACTCATCTTTAACGCATTTTCTTCGGAAAATTCGCTAAAGAGGGGGCAAAATGTAGCACCCTAAAATTGGCGCAGTGAAATTGGAATAATTACATTCACCTTAGTAAATAAATTTAAATTCAAATTTAACCTCCCAAACCGCCCGTTAACCGTCGAGAAACCCGTTTCCTCTTTTTTCGTGCCATTTTTAGCAGTTGTTTTGACCGTTTGACGATATCGTCTCCGATCGGACGATATCGCCCCGCATTTGACGATTTCGTCCGGACTAGAACGTCCGGACGATTTTGTCGCAAAACTGAATTTGCATAGTTGGAATCCGTTCCAACGGGTCTCCAATCCGGGCGAGCGTGTCCGCGCCGTTGGGACCCTTCCCCCGTTGGAGATCTCCCAAATTGGGATGATCTCCAACCTCCCAACAACTATCCTATGCCTATTTAACTCTAAAACTTTTCCTTCCCCAACCCCTGGCTGAATTTTTATGTAAATCAACTCCCTATGCGCTAAAACACTTCAAATTTGCTCTTGCACTAGTCCTATATTAATTTTATTGCAGGTACACCACTGGTTTTCAGCCGGAGCCAGCACCTATCGCAGCCGACGAACCTCGTCAAGATCGGAGGCGATCTCATCAAATTCGGGACGATCTCGTTCTGATGCGAGACGATTTCAACCGCAAGCACACATCGAGGCAATCAGTGCTTGGAGTTTGCTCTTCTTTCTCTTTTCTCTGTCATTTTATGCTATAAATTAGATTGTCTATTCAGTTTTTATACTATATTGCATCTGGAGTTCACCCATTTTGTCTAGTTTGCATATTAAGATCATATTCTGCTATCTAAACACAGTGATTTGCATTTACTTTTGTTCTTGTATATTGTTCAATACTCATATTACTTTTTCATATAGTTTGCCCCTGTTTACAAAATAGAATTTCTTGTATTTCGCATCTCGTTTGTTGTTTTGCAGTGTCTCTGATGAATTCGTCCGACGAATTCGTCGGATTGCGTACGATCCCGTCGGTTTAGACGATTTTATCAAATTGAAGGCGATCTCGTTGAATTGCAGACGATCCAGTTGCTACAAGTAATCAAAAACTTCATCAGACTTCCGGATCAGGTAATCTTCATTGGCCTCCTGCAAATTCTCTATTTTTGCTTTCTTTTCTGTTTGTTGTATTCATTTAAATTGCATTTTCATGTAGTTTAAGTTAGAATCATTCGGCCAAACCTAGGATGAATGTTTAAAAATAAAACGAACTCATCAAAACTCATTCCCAAAACCTAGGCGTGGAAACTGCCGCCAAATGTTTCCTGGTGAACCCACCATCCGTCGAAAAATCACCAAAATGCACCTCCCTTGAGAGGCGGGACCTTCGTGAAGTCCTCTCGTCCGAGGTACCGCACCATCCTTTTCCCATCCTCCTTCCGGGCGCGGATCCAATAGCCTGAAGGTAGGGATGCAAAAAATTTGGAGCGATACAATTTCATGTTGGTCTTTAAAATTCTGGCCTCCATTATAGCTCACATCGAACAAATTTAGAAACACTTTTTTTGGTCAAGCAACGAAGATAAGAAGAGGATTCCCCTAGTCTCCTAGTCCCTGGTCTATCGCCCCAAAGGTGAGGGAGGTATCGAGCTCAGGCGGGTGACCTCATGAATAAGGCCCTCTTGTCCAAACATGCTTGGAAGGTGTTCACCAATACCCTTGATGAGTGGGTCAGCATCGTGCATAGGAAATATTGTCATCATCACCCCTTCCTCAGCGAATCTCAGCCTCGAGATGGATCATCCTTTTGGAAGTCCCTGATCTTCACCAAAGACATTATCCATAAAGGGACCAGATGGATCCTCAAGGATGGAGCCATGATCAAATTTTGGGAAGATAGATGGATTCACGACGAGGCCCTGACTACTGACAGAGATATCCTCATCCTCAAACCAGGGCTGGCGAATAGAGGGCCCATAGTTTTGGCCTATATTTCCCAAAACCAAGTGCAGGCTACCTAGAAACCCATCCTGAATCCTAGGCACCCGCTCTAAGCTGCCAGGCTCTAGCACCTCCTCAAGGTGATGGTTATCCCGTCCTTTAGAGGAAATGATAGGTGTGTTTGGCATGATACTCCCAATGGCATCTTTTCTATCAAATCTGCTTATAACCTTCAAAGAGTCCCTGACGAGGCCCCCTTTCCAACCCGGCAGGTGTGGGCCAAGAAGATGATCCCCAAAATTAGCCACTTCGTATGGGTGGTCATCCAAAATAAGATTTTGATGATCGATAATCTGATCAAAAGGGGCTTTTAGATCCTAAATAGATGCTTTCTTTGCTATGCTACCTAGGATTCCACTAATCACCTCTTTATCAGTTGTCCCTTCTCTTCTGAAGTCATGGGCCTCATCCTTTCCTAATTCTCTATCTAGTGGGTGACCCCCAACTCCATATCTGACCTCTTGTCATAGTGGCCCAACCCCTTTGCCCATCCTTTCATCCACTTCCTCTAGGGCTCCTACCTTCCTCATATGCTTTGGCAACTCTGGCTTGAGCGCAACAACAGATCCTTCTCCTCCCCGACCCGTTCCCCCAGTGGATAGCGACCAAGGTGGTGACCTTCACCCTTGAGAATTCTTGCTCCATCCACCTGATTGAGGCACCTAGCGGTTGGGTGAGGCCACCCTCCTATCCTCCCTCAAAGTTCTGCTTCCCTCCCGGTCCCCCCTGCCCCCTCCCGTCAATTGTTGATAAGGTGGACTACCTCCCCACGGATGGGTCAAGCTTAACTTCAATGGTGCTTCTAAAGGAAATCCCAGGCCCTCTAGTGTAGGCAAGATAATTCAAGACTGCCACAGGGCCTTGATCATGGCGTATGCTACCCCGCTCGGCATCCAAACTAATAATTTCTCTGAATTAGTAGATCTGCTCAACAGGCTAACCGCCCTCAGGGAGTCACCCTTAAAAGTCATCATCGAGGGTGATTCCCAAGTTATTATCAAAGCTGCCCATAGCCCAAGAAATTGCTCTTGGTGCATTTATAACACCATTTGGGAAGCCCTCTCCATTCTCCAGGGTCTCCCTGACCACGCCTTCTGACATGTGTATAGAGAAGGTAATAGGGCGGCTGATTTCATGGCAAACCAAGCCATCTCAGCTGAAGATTTCACCACCTAGACAGCAAACTTTCTCAAAGCTCTGGCCCAAATTACTTTGCAAGATTATTCCAGCAATGATGAGGACCCTAGTGCTTAGCCTACCCCGAGTCGGGGCCCCTAATTTTTGTCATCACGGCTTCCAATGGCTAAGGGATTCCCCTCTTTGTGTCATCACGTCGACTGGACCCTGTCCTTCTCCTGCCCGCGAGCTGGTCATCCCAATCCCCCTCATGGTGCCAAGTGTCATCGACCATGTCAGACGATCAGCTCATCCTAGCCTAGATTTACATTGCTTTGTTGGTAGTTCTGGCAGTTCTAATATTGAGTGTGCTTCGGCCCTCTTTGACCTTCTCACCTTGGATGTTGCACTGTCAGATCCCCATGTTGCGTTAGTTTGCCCATGACTCTATCCCATGAGGTACCCTCAAGGTGATCCCCCACTCAATTTGTGCCACCTGGAGTGCTGGCAGTGGCCCTCCTCCATCACCCCGCATGGCAGCCATTAGCCATGCCCCTTAGCCCCTTCCCCATTATGTCGTACCTAGCCCCTAACACTCATTCTCGACATCGACGGCTTCCCTCCCTCGTGGCCCCCTACAAGGTTTTAAATATGTCATGTGCTGAGTTCTCATGCATTCTTTTATGCTCCCCTTCCCCTGTCCTCGCGTCTCTGGTCAGGTATCCCCTATTTTCCCTGTCCCTAGGCTATCAGTTCGACCCTCATGGCTGCCAAAACTATCTTCCTCGAGCCTTCCATGCTTGAATTGAGTGAGTCGGCTAGGATTTTTTCCAATGCCAAAAAATTTACCCCTTTCTTCAACAAATTTGTAGGAGCCAATGATGAAATTACCCAAAGCTTTCTAGATTCTTGGAATGATGGTGAGGTCACGGTGAAGGGTCTCCACTTCAAAGTGACCAAAGAGTTCTTGAGAAAAGTTATAGGCTTGCATCATGAGGAGAAATGCAGAGTTGTTAGACAAGATAAGCACAATTAGGAGGAGGAGATGTCCTATTTCTTGGAGCAGTAGTGGGACAAGGCTAACTTATTCCGCTCTAACCTCCTGGCCCCCTTCGATGAGGCCATCATCTTGATGATGTAGTACATCACCTACAATGATCTGGACCAATGATTGTTCAGTTTTCACCTTAGCTACTTCAACCACCTTCGAGGGGGCACGTTGGTCAGCAACCCTCGATTCCTACTGTACTCCCTGGGCCTTTCCATCGACCGTGCTCGTAGAAGCCACTCCTGGCCCTCCCACCAAGGCCTCATGGCCATCCTGTATAGGCATGCCCTTGCTAATCAGTCGTAGCTCCACCACATCCCTCCCCTATCCTATGTCCCCCTTGAAGCGGCTAACTCTCCTGGTGCCTCCCATTCAGTTTCTAATTCCAAGGAGACCCCATCCCCAGAAGGATCCCCTACCTTGAAGCGACGCAGACCCACCCGAAAGTGTAGGACTCTAGCCCAAGGCTCAAGTGGGGCCTCGAATCCTGGTGCCACTCATAAAGGCCCATTCCCTGAAAGCAGTAGGGCTACTAGCAGCACCAAAAATGCCAAGGTGGAGGCCTCAGAGCCCACTAAAGTTAGTTCTGACTCCAACAACAGGCTACAAAATTTGGCTATCAAGGCCCTTCTCAACACGAAAATTGGATCCCTAACTGTGTCTGCCCAAGCAGCTTCCTCTGCAGCCAATGCCCTGGCCGAGCTTCGACACAGGCTAGGCGATGGCCCTGATAGGGAGTAAAGCTGACCTGATAGGTTGGGCCCCGGTCAGGCTAGGCCCGACTGCAGGGCCCACCGAAGCAATGGCATGCAGTTTTTACGATTTTGGCAGTTTGCGTGTTTCGGATTTTACTGGTTATGGTGGCCTCAGGCCAAGTTTTGATGTTATGTTTCCTAGACGGCATTTTTTGTAGGCACCATGGCCCCAGGCCCCGGATCATTGTCCATGGGCGCAGCCCCGATTTTTATTCGTATTTTCAGCCTTGACTTTTTATGTAACTAAGATTTTGGGACCCTTCTCTAAAAAACCGGTTGTAAATATATTGTTACTTATCAAAAACTAAATATCTATATCTATAACAAACTTTACATCATTACCTCATCCTTTAGCTATATACTTTAAGTTATGAAAATGAAAAAAAAACATATATATATATATATATATATATACAAAGTAGGCACACTATCACATCCACTGATCAATATTCTCGAACACGTGTGCATTAAACCTTTATACTTGAACAGTTCCAAGCAACATGTGATAGAATTTGTAATTCTAAAAAAGTAATATATTTTTTACACCTATGGGTAAATTGCATCTCACAATTTAATGGACCAAACAAAGCTAGATTCTGAAGAAGCAAAATCTCATTGTCTAAGTAGATTTGGTAACTTTGGATACCACCAATTGTCCATTTTAATTGAATTGTTTTGGTCGGTGGTAAATTAATTATCCACTTTAATTAATTATCCATTATAAATTGAGTTTTCTTGAGAAGAGTTACCATATAATAAATATTTTTCATCTAGAGTTATCATCTAGAGATATCATATGGATATGAGTTGTCATCTAGAGTTGTTTAGAAAAATTTTATCATTTGAAGAAGATCTATCATCTAGAGAAAAGTTATCATCTAAATATATTACCATCTAAAGAAATAAGTTATTTAAATTCATTTGTGTCAACACATGACTTATCATCTATAAGATCCTTCTAGATTTATCATCATAATATATTACCATATGAATTTAACTTTGACCCTTTCATCCATTGACCAGGTCATCTACCAATAAGATCATATAAAAATACAATAAGGTCATCTATTATGAAGTTGTCATCTAATTAATATATGTGTCATCTAATTAATGAAGACTTTTATTTACCAAAAAAAAAAATATGTGTCATCTAAATGTTAACTTTCAATGGAGTGTTGTTGGCAGAAGGCTTGCTCCATGCATCAAAAATGTAAATGCACTTGTTACCCACAACTTACAAAGGAAAAGTATTATGCATAATTTTTGCATGCAAAGAACATGTCATCCAAAAAGGAGGTAATCCCATAAAAAGTAAAAAATAATAAAAAATATAGCAAACATATTCACCACCCTTGTTAATCTAGACATATGATTCTCATATCTAGCTGATTTTCAACAAGGGCCTTGAAGGTCTTAAACCTATCCAAAACATCATCCTTAGTGCAAATGGTGCACAACCACACATATCTAGAGAAATCATCAATAAAAAATAAGGAAGTGCCTATTTATTGGGAGATATAGAATACCTATAGGTCCATTAAAATCGCTATGTATGATCTCTAAGGGATGATATTCTCATCTTGCCTCTCCTTTTGGAAAGGTCTTCCTATGATGCTTTTCCAAAATGAAACCCTAACATGCACCACTTGGAGGGAATATGTATGGTATGTCAATGGGCATTTGGTGTTGACTTGAGTATTTCAAGGATCCATAACTAAGATGCTCAACCCTATGATGCCACTTCTAAATTTCATTATATACACTACAATCATAGAAACAAATATTTTATTCTTATAGGAAGCCAAAGAGGAAGGTATTTATTCCAACTTTTAAATGTGGTTAGTCTCATCAGAATATGTAGAAGTAATAGTTTTAAACCCAATGTCTATATCCTCTATTATCCATCTATTAGGACAAAAATCTACCTTCTTATTTATATGAGTAATGTGATAAATAGAAAAAAGGTTAGGACCAACACTACAAACATGAAGTAGCTCATCAAAATATAAATATCCAATGTTGATATCTACACATATTGCAAGCTATTATAAAGAATATTATTTAATCATAATATGTTCCCCTGTATGTGTTTTGTTATAGACTTATAGGATATGTTTGTGCTTCATCATGTTCCTAGTTACCCTTAAATTTGTAAGTCAATTATTTGAATAAGTGGATTTCCAATATGTAGAATTCATTTCTAAATAAGCTTATGAGTTTTCTTCATCAAAGTTATCCTCACCTTGTGCATAGAAGAGTTCAACAACAACACCTTATTTCTTGTTGCTTTCTCAAGTTTCTTGATTTGAATACTATAAAATTTTATCTTGTGCAATTTTTCCTGTAGAACTCACAAGTAGATTTTTTTATAAACTTCTTGGGCTACTTCTCATTATATTTTTTTTCCATTCTAAACATTGATAATAGATTCCTTTGGATGAAATTGATTAAACATAGAATCTTCCTCATGGTTATTTCTTATAGTCTGGTGGTGTAAAAAAGTACTTAAAACCTCATCAGTAGGTGATGTAGAATAATATATGAAATACATACAAAGCATATCAAATATAATAGTAACTATATCATATGTTTTAAAAATATTATTAAGAAATTTGATGTTCCTTTCTGTCTTCAATACTTCATGTCTTTCTCTTCTCTCCTTGGGAAGTCCTCTTGCAATTTAAATGTCCTCTTGTAGTTTCTTGAATCAACTGATATACTCATCAATAGTATCAAGTGAGTCTATAAATAAGGTTATTCGATCAACCTCCATTCTATTAATTTGTATGGAATCAATTCAATCATATAGACCCTAAAAATTCTCAAACAACACTTTAGGATTCGTGGTGCTACTAACATAATTGTCGTATACATTGTCAACATAAAGAGAAATGACACAATGAGCCCCATCCTTATTTTCCCTATAGAGTTGCTCCACTTCTATAGAATTAATATCACAAGGTCTCATTCATATATTTGATTAACCCCAGAGCTTCAATATTGATATTCTATGAAGAATAGTCAGGGCCACTCAACAAGGGCACATGGGGATACATAGTTATTTTTCCATTATACAAAAATCTACATATAACCATGATCAAAAATAACACCACCAATGTAGTGTTCTAAAAAATATATGATTTAAAAAAAAACTAGAATTCCTTTCATATATAGATGTTATGACCCCCAAATTTTTTTCCCTAAAATCATAGAAAATACCTCCAAAACCTTTGAATATTTAAAAAAAAAATTAGTGCCTATAGCAATTGAGAGACTATAAAGTGTTGTTGTATGAGTGTCTAAGGGGTGTCTATCATGTTCTAACTATGTAGCATATCAACAAGCCACAAGATATAATTTATCATGATCTAATTTGATAGCTAATATAAAAACCATATTGTACCACTTGTCACACTCTAATTCATTCTAAGTTTTATGTATTACAAAGTCTATTGTTGACTATGTAAGCAAATTGTAACGTTTGATGAGTTGGAAAATATGATAGCCTAACATATAATTATACATACCTAGTGGTTGTGGCCTACCACATTGGTTGTATGACCTACCATGTTAGAGAAATCATAGCATGTTATATTAGCACTTGCATTAACCTCTATATCATATGCCATGTATTGAATTAGGATTCATGTCACATCATCAACTAAATCAATACCTCCACTAGTTGGTATGTGTTGTGCCACACTACTTTTATGGATTCTCGTTTGTTTCCTTAAGATTTGTGCATTAGCCAACAAGTCAGCCGTATGAACTACCACATTAGCAACCACATATTACCTTAGGACTTGAGTACCTATTTCTAAATCACCTACATAGTTTATTATATCATCTACATGGATTACCATGTATCATCTTAGAATTCATACATTGGTGACCATGTTAGTTGTATGAACTACCATATCAGTTATACAAACTACCATATCAATTATATATACTACCATATGTTATTTGTACAACACTACCACACCACCATAACAATCCAAAGGGGTGATGTCATCTAATACAACATCACCACAAAGTTCCATGGTCACCTATATAGTTCATCATATCATCTACATGGACTATTATGTATCATCTTAGAATTCATGCATTGGTGACCATGTTAATTGTATGAACTACCATGTTAGTTATACAAACTACCATATCAATTATATATACTACCATATGTTATTTGTACAAATCTACCACATCACCATAACTATCCAAAGGGGTGATGTCATCTAATACAACATCACAAAAAAATTCCAAGGTCACCTTTATAGTTTATCATATCATCTACATGGACTACCATGTATCATATTAGGATTCATACATTGGTGACCATGTTAGTTGGATGAACTACCATGTCAATTATACAAAAAACCATATCAATTATACAAACTACCATATCAATTATATAGACTACCATATGTTATTTGTACAACTTTGCCACACCACCATAACTATCCAAATGGGTGATGTCATCTAATACAACATCACCACAAAGTTCCATGTTATCATAAGATGCTACATCATTGCAAGTTTCCATGTCATCATAAGTTTCCACATCATGCATGTTGATCTCATCAATGTATTTTAAAAGGAATTGATATGGGAGGGAATTAAACTTAAGACCTCCCATGGTCTAATGGCTTAGAGAGCTTTTGCTAGCCAACCCTCCAAGTACAACACTTGGGAGGAAAAGGGTTGTAGTTAAAATTTAAAAAATAAATTTGTTAAATTCCCTCCTTTAATGTCCTATGCTAATGTGGGCATGCACTTGTGTACCTCAAGTTTATCACCATTCTAGAGAATATTTCTCTTTATTATAAAAAATTAGAGGGAAATGATTATTTTTTAGATGAAAAGTTGAAGTACCCTTCTCAAGTTATATTATGGAGACAAAGCTCTAGGAAATGTATCAAGAATGTATTATCAAAGGATCATTGAATACTAAAGCTCGTATATAGTTTGAGAAATTCTAATATAATTTTTGTTCATGTTATTTGCATTAATGATATTGACCATTTTACTTCATATTATTGCTATTTATATGAATGTTATGTTCATTGATACTAGCCATTTATATTAAATTGTTCTAATACTTGAGAATACTCAAGATCCTAGATATTGGGACCTATGATAATCTATCTAAAAAGCCAACAATTGTACTAGAGTTGCATTGTTTAAACTCTACCAAATCTACTTTGTGTAGTCTCTATTACTTGAATCAAAAAGAGTTTTGGTGTGAATATTTGATTCTAGAATAATACGATTTAGAGCTAGTGTAAGTAGTTTTTAAAGCTAACACCATACTTGATTTTGGTATAAAAATTGAAGAGCTAGCATCAAAGGAAAACTTTGGTGTGAATTTGGAGGAAGGGCCATGTGAAGGAAATGTAGGCCAAAATAATGTTGGGTTATTGATTACCTTAACTTTATAAAATTGTTTGAAGAATGATATTGTGCAAGCAAACAAATAGCCTC
Organism: Wollemia nobilis; assembly: GCA_028583015.1. Lineage (NCBI taxonomy): Eukaryota > Viridiplantae > Streptophyta > Pinopsida > Araucariales > Araucariaceae > Wollemia > Wollemia nobilis. The sequence continues at coordinate 2,737,878 of JAQPPZ010000883.1, read as the reverse complement.
CATTGAAGCCATTGGAAGAGCATGGACTGATTGAGTTGCACTAGTTTTAGGAGGTAAAACTTGAGGAAGAAAAATTTCTAGCATAATGTATCTTTGAGAAATTATTTAAGGCAAAAGGAAAGGAAGATTGCAAATCAAGCGCATAGTACCATGAGTAGAGGTTATTGTGAAAGACAAAAATGAAAGAGAGTAGTAAAAATTTGCTTAGATTGGGAGATGTCAAGAAGAATTAGAGAGGGAGTTGCTAAGAGCTTCCCAAGTTGTGATATAACCATAATTGAGAGGGAGACATTAAGAGCCATTCAAGTTGTGAGATATCTAGTAGAGAAGGATGGGTACATAGAAGGGATCCACTAAAGCATCTCATGTCTAATTATTGAAGAAGATATAAAAAAGCAAAATTCCTATGATTGAGATAGATTTGAGAGAATCTATCATATAGAACATACAGTCAAAGGAGGATGAGATCCATCCTAAGATAAATATTGAGAGACTAAGTGTCATTTCATTCATCTAAGTGTCATTACATAGTAGTAGACATAGTTGAAGGTTGAAGCACTAGAGAATACTAAATGATAGAAATATTAAGAGTGTCTAATTGATATTGCATTATCATAGTAGCTAAAAGTTGAAGCACCAAAATATTGTTTTGGGATAGATTGAGTGTCTAAGTACTATTGTGTTGTAGAAGCAATTGATAGTTTGAAGCACTAGAGAAGACTATGCAAAAGAACATATTAAGCACCTTAGCATCATTGAGTAGAAGCAAAACTAGTTGTAAGTTGGAGTGCTAGAGAAAACTAAGCATTCAAATAGACTAATCATCATAACACCATTGTGTTGCAAAAGTAATTGATTTATTGAAGCACCAAAGAGAATTGAGCTCTAAAAAAATATTAAGTACCAAATTTATATGAGTATCATTGTAAAACCTACAAGCACCCTAAGCAAAATTGAGACATTAGCACCTAAGATATTTATAATTTTTTTAGACTAATTGAAACATCTCAAGTTTTATTTAATTTTGGAAGAATGCTTAAGATAATTGGATGATGGTAATCAAAGAGCACCTTGGCAATTCAATCACCATTTGACGATGTCTAAAGAATTTGTTGTAGGTTTCATAAGGTATGATTTAAAATAATTCTATTTTGTGTGTAAGTGAAATTTAAATTGCATTGAGTATTTTAATAAATGGAGAGCAATAAGGTTTTATAAAGTTTTTAAAAAAGTTTTTTTTTAATTGAAGTGATTTCAAAATTTTGATTTTTGAAAATTTGAAATTTTTGAAAAGTTAAAATTAGGGAGTTAAAAGGAATTCTATGTTTGATAGAATTTGTTTATTTCAAAAACTTGATTTTTGAAAAAATTGAAATTGATTAAAGTTTAGAGAGATAAGGAAGTCTACTCCAAAAGAAAAAGTAAATATTGCGATTGATTAAAATTTTACAAATTAGAATTCTTTATTTAAAATTTGGGAGCTATAAGGTTTCCAACTCCAAAGAAATTGATTTTGTGAACTTTGAAGATTTCTTTAAATATTTTACATTGGAGAATTTGATTTGAAAAATAAAAAATTGAAATTTGGAGTAATAAGGAATTCTACTCCAAAGGAATTTATTTTTTTGAAGAAAAAAGTAGATTTCAAATAAGAATGAATGCTCATGAAAAAGAAAAAGTTCCTAAGAGTCAAGAATTAACAGAGCATATTCAATTTATTAAAAATAAAGCTAAAAATATCATTTTTATGATTCCCAAGCAATGTATTGAAGATGTTTGTAAAGAAAATAAAACAAGTTAAGAATCTACTATGATATCAAAAAGAACTACAAAATCAAAAAATTAGTTTTTAATTCCCATCAAAGTTTATCCAAAAGTAAACTTTAAACAAAATAATAAGTTTGGACATAAGACTAAATATTGCTCGAGACAGGTTCATTGCCTAAATTATGGGAGTCATAATCATACTAAAAAAACATGTTGGTACAAAGGGAATGATGTCCATGAACGAAATATTATGAAGGAAATTTTACTAATGCCATTGGATGAAGTACTCAAACAGTTTATTATTAAAGCAAAGCTTGAAATCATTAGAATTATAGAAAATATTGTACCAACAATGATATAGAAGATAAAATTGGATTAGTACTAGAATCACATGCAATGTCGAAACTAGTGGAAAAAAGTACAAGATGAATATAATGATTGAAGACTAAATTTTTTCAATAACCAAATAATGTAATAGAGGGGGTGTTGGAGAATATTACATTATTTGGCACATGCTAAAGTACCCCTATGGTACCTATGGTACAAATGTAAATACTAGAATAGGATTTGAGTCCATAGTTTAGGAGTGTGATTTATATTTTCCTTATGTATATGTCTATGTGTGAGATGTGTACAAGTGTCATGTATTTATGTGTGTAAGTGTGAAGAGTGAGAAAGTGCACGTGTCATGTAGTAAAATGTGCAAATAAAGTGTGTAAGAGTAAATAGAGAGTCAAGAGTCATGTATACAAGTGGTAATATGAGAAGCCAAGAGGCATGAGAGGTTTATCTTATGCATGGAATAGTAAAGGTTTCATCTCTCGGATATGTGAAGACAACAATAGTCATATATTCCAAGAGTCACCTTTTTAAGGTTATACAATAAAAGGACTAGTGGATATTGAATCTTGTATATAGTTTGAGCGATTCTATTGTAATTTTTCTTCATGTTATTTGCATGAATGATATTGACCATTTAATTCATGTTATTGTTATTTACATGAATGGTATGTTCATTGATATTAAATTGCTCTAATATTTGAGATGACTCAAGATCTTGATATTGGGACCTGTGATAATCTAGCAAACCTCATAAGTATTATCCTTGTAATATTCAAACTAAGTCACTTGCTTTGGCATTGTCATTTGCCTTATGTGTTGTATTAACCTTCATTCATTTGGAAATTATGACATAACATTATACTTCTTTCTTTATTATCCTTCATAATTCTTTGCTTGTCATTAAAATAAATTTTCTATTTTGGATCAATCTATCTTATTTTTCCTTCAAAGGAACCAAGGTGTATTTCCTACCACTTGTCTCAATCATTATAATACTTGATCTTCTATCCTAAATAGCCTTTGCATAATATCGTCATGGTCTTCCCAACAAGACATGTCAAATATCCATGGCAACTACATCATACAAAATTTCATACCTAATCTAAAAATTAACTAGACATTAATTCATTGCAAACTAATGACTATTATGAACCCATGACATCTTATAAGGACTAGGATACACTATCATTTTCAGCCCAAATTTCTCTATAATTTCACTTAACATCAAATTATTAGTATAACTACTATCTATAATTACTTTGAAATGCTCCCACTACCTATAAATGGTTAGAAATTAACCTTTTATTTGCGAAAAAAAATCAAACTCAAATGTTTTCTATATGGATTGATAAGCGAAAATGACATCTAAATTATTTTGGCTAGAAAAATGTTCAAAAGTAAATCTTAACGATAAAAGATTTTTTTTTTTCAGATGCTTTAGGGGAAATTGGGAACAACATTTGAATTGCTTTTCTTTGGTTGCAAGAAATATGAAATTGGTCATTGGAGAGATCATTTTATAAAGATTTTTCTTATTTTTTCTCTCTTGTATTATCTACAAATAAATCTCTTGGTTTCACTAGTTCCTCCATAAGTTTGGTATTCGCTCAACAATTTGGTATAAAACTTGAAGATATGCTTCAAGCTTTAAATATTTGTACACGTGATCATTTCTTTAGTTGTGAACAAGTGGAATGACACCCTCGATCACCTTAATAAATTACACATGGAGAGCAAGGTCATGCCCATCTTAGAGCTTAGTTGTGATGCCATATGCTTCCCTCTCCAACTCTATTTTCTCTATTACTCTACTCTCTTCCAAAACAAGAAAACCAATTCATTGATATTCGTACTCTAAATTTTGTGGCCTTTAATATCTAGGTTCTAGGATCATAGGGTTTACATCTTTCAAATATTTTATGTAGAATTACAACAATGCTTAAGATATCTTGGGAACTATTCTCCATAAATCAATGACCTACTGGATGAAGGTCTCTATAATCTATGTTTTAAGGATCTAAGATCTAATTCTTTGGAGGTCCAAGGCATCCAAGGGCAAAGTCTATAATTAGGTTATAGTTAGGGCAACGTTTATAGTTTGAATATGTTAGGCAATTTAGCTTGGTTATGACTAGTAGGAAGTCTATTATTCTATGCTTGTGAGTGTATTTATTCATATCTTATCTTCATCTTAGAAATACCAACAACTTACCCTTGAATGCCTTATCCAAAATTGAAAAATCATACTAGACCCAAGAATCTAGTGGATATATCCCTTCTTTACCTTACACAAGACCAATCAGATTAATTTCTTAACTTCCATCAACATCTTAGTTAAGACCAATGAGTTGATCTTTTACAACTCTTTTCCATGTTCATATAAGACTAGAAATAGGGTTTATTCAATTACAATATAAGACAAATGAGTATAGTTTATTAACTCCCTTCAATGTGTTGTTAAATTCTAGTGAATTTGGTTTGTTCAACACCATTTTACATTTGATATTAGACTAGCAATTTTAATATCTAACTCTTTTCAACGTTTGTTGAATACCCATGAGTTAGTTTGTTCAAATCCTATGTTAAATAAAAGAACAACGAGTAACTAACTTTACCCCCTCTAACATCTTGTTCTAAACCAATGAGTTTATTTATTTAAATCCCTTGTATGTATGATACAAGACTAGTGAAATTTGTTTTACTATTTCTCTTTATTGTCTCATTGAAGACCAATTAGTTGGGATTATCAACTCTCTTCTGTGTATTATTATAAAACTAGAAAGTTATGTTAACACCCTTCAATATCTTGTTATAGTATAATGATACATGTCATTTAAAATTAACTAGACATTACTAATTCATGACCAATTGATGTCCATTATTAAGCCATGACATTTTCTAAGGATGAGGATACACTATCATTTCATTTAAAAACAAATTATTATTATAACCACTATCTATAATTACTTTGCAACACTCCAACTACTTTAAATGGTTGAAAATTGACTTTTTATTTGTGAAAAAAATCAAATTCAAATTGTTTTTGGAAGGAACGCAAAGTGAAAACATCTAAATTATATTGGTTGGAAAATGGTGAAAAGTAAAACTTAATAGTAAAAGTTTTTTTTCAAAAGCATTGGCTAAGATTGGGAATAAAATTTGAATTGATTTTATTTGGATGCAAAAAAGAAGAAATTGGTTATTGAAGAGATCATATTATTAAGCTTTTCCTTCTTTTTCTCCTTGTGTATTGTGTGCAAAGAAATATCTTTGTTTCTCTAGTTCCTCCATAAGCTGCATCCTCACTCAACAATATGGTAAAAAACATGAATATATGCTTCAAGCTTTAAACATTTATACACTTGTGATCTTTTCTTAAACTATGAACAATTGGAATGACACCCCCGACCACCTTAATAAATTACACATGGAGAACGAGATCATGCTCATATTGGACCTTAGCTATGATGAGATACACTCCCCTCTCCAACTATGTTTTCTCTACTGCTTTGCTTTTCTCCAAGACATGAAAATCAATTCATTTAGATTCATACTCTAAATACTGTAGACTTTAATATCTAAGTTCTAGGATCTCTGGGTTTACATCTCTCAAATATTTGATGTAAAATTACAACAATGCTTAAGATGTCATAGGAACTATGCTCCATAATCAATGGCCTAATGGATGAAGGTCTCTATAATATAAGTTCTAAGGATCTAAGATCTAATGATTTGGAGGTCCAAGACATCCAAGGGCAAAATCTATAATCAAATGTTTTAACCCAATTGAAAACTTGGACAAGTCATCCTATTTTGTTATGATTTTGGTCAATCTAGTTCTACTATGCAAAGTCTATGATATATGTAACAATGTTTTCTTGCTTTGTGACTTGATCATCAATAGACTAAACTTTATTATTTTGGCTATCATCTTCCTGTATTGTTTAGCACTAATTAAGGAAACAGAGGTAGGAGAAGATACATATGGTATTTGAAAGCACAAACCATCACTAGTGAGGATGACACTTTGGGATGCAAACTCATCAACACCATGCCTCCTCAATATAAATGGTTAGTCTAAAATCACCACAGACATATAAGGGTAAATCATACACAGTTTTATCTTTTAAAGGCTTTTGATAGGTAATAAAGCTTTCAAGAGTATAAAAGTGATTTTTTCATTATAGATGGATCAAAGCAAAATTCCAAGTAATTCAAAGTACAAAGTTATGACCCTAAGAATGTGGTTAGGATAAAAATAGGTTTTTGGACATAGAGCCATATCCTAAAAATATCACATTCCTATATTATAATCTTAAGTTAATCAAGACTCTACATGACCTTATTATATTTTAAAACCTTTTAACCTTTAAAACCATCTTAATCAAAATGCTCTTAAAATCAAATGTGTATTTAAAAGTTGATTACTATCTTCAAAACATGCATCTCCTTAAGAAAAAATCATTATTAAAAATAACTTAATATTCTTGAGCTTGTCATTAATATTCTTTCCTATTTAACTTTTTGTTATAGTTGAATATAAATTTTGTTGTCAAAAAAAATGAAGGACATATACATGTACGTTTTTTAAATAAATTATACAATATCTCCTCTCATACAAGAAATACAAAATAATTTAAATAAATAATGTATGTAAACTTTAAATTTTTATATTTTAAAAATTGTTTAATGTGCAATTATTTTAAAATTAAAATTACTTATATTTTATAAAAGAATTTGAAAATTTTATATTAAAACAAAATCATTTACAATTTAGTATGAGACTTCCTTGAATCTTAATGACAAAAATAACAAATCTATATTAAAACTAAATATCTGTATTTATAACAAACTTTACATCATTACCTCATCCTTTAACCACATACTTTTAAGTTATAAAAATAAAAAAATTAAATTATATATATATATATATATATATAAATAAAGTAAGCACGCTATAATGATCAATATTCTCGAACAGGTGTGCATTGAACCTTTATCCTTAAACAGTTCCAAGCAACATGTGATAAAATTTGTAACTCTAAAAAAAAAAATTTCTACACCTATGGGTAAATTGCATCTTGAATGACCACACAAAGCTAACAGATTTAGTAACTTTGGATATCATTAATGGTTTAATTATCCACTTTAATTTATATTGTGGTAAAAAAAAAAAATCTCAGGTTCTGTTTTAACTCAACTAAAATCAATTTGAAAATTTAACCAAAAAGAGTTGCTTGAGCTACAAGCAAAACAAATTTGAATTACCAGTTTTGACAAAGATCCGTTGAAGATCTGCTCGTTCCATTTCAGATATTTTGCTCTTCTTTACACGACATCGGAGTTCCTCTTCTGTTTTAGGCTCATTTGGCGTTAATGTTTTCAATCTGTGATATGCAGGTGATAAATCACGGGATCTCCGAGTCTGTGATGGATAGGATGAGAAAAATTGTGAAGGGCTTTTTTCTACTTCCGCGGGAAGAGAAGCTCAACTATGCAATGCAAGACAACCAAGGCTACGGCCAGGCATTCGTAGCTACAGAGGGCCAACGGCTGGACTGGGCCGATATCTTATTTTTGGCTTCTGCAACCCCTTGAAAGCAGACTGTTGAGTCAATGGCCTACGGCTCCTGCAGATTTCAGGTATCCTACTTCAGGCATATCCAACTCTTCTCTTTCTATGGAACGCCCCGTACAATTTCATTAAACAAAACTTTTGGGTTTCCCTGTCTTTCCAGAGAGACAATGGAGGAGTATGTGATGCAGACACAAAAACTTGCAGAGTGGCTTCTGAGGGTTTCCCTGTCTTTACATCCCGATTGCTTTCTTCGGAGCTTCGGGGAATTCTTTGGAAGCGTGAGGATGAATTACTACCCACCCTGCCCGAGACCAGATCTGGTTTTAGGGTTAAGTCACCACTCTGACGGCACGGAATGACCAGATCTGGTTTTAGGTTTTAGGGTTGATCTCGGCACTGGCTTCGACTTCAATCTTTAGTCCCATAAATTATGTAGGTTTCGTCTGCTCTTCCCTTGGTTGTTCTCCTTGTTAATCATCATGAGTTGCTCGGCGAGATTGTTAGTAGATAGCGGCCGGGTTAGTCTGGGAGAATCCGGGTGCTCTTCCCACTCAACACACCAATCCACCGGAAGTAGTAGACTGGTTTCAAACTGTAGGAATGTTCAGCTTTCTGGAAATGGAAGAATACAAAGACAGTTGAAAATACAGTGCCATTTCACTGCTCCAATCTAAGAAAAGCCTATGATGGGAACGCACCGCACCGCAGCTGAAGATCAGAGCCCGAGCGGAAGTCACCGCAGCTGGAGATCAGAGCCGCGCAAGCGGGGGGGGAGGCCCTTTTTTTTTGGGGGGGGGGAAATTTTTTGGGGGGGGGAGAGTGGCTGTCGCCGCTCTGAACGGCAATCTGACGGTCCAGAAATTTGGCGGGTCCAGAGAGTGGCTGCCGCCGCGAGCAAAGAGATTTGGCGGTCCAAGATCGGCAATCTGACGGCGTTTCAGGGGCTCGACCTCTCCGAAAATCTCACCGAAATGACGGCGTTTTTGGAGGACAGTTGTCAATAGTCATTCTTAATACCATAAGACACCACAAAACACATGATCAAGATTAGTACAGGTAGGACCTGCTTTAATATCCCTCTATTTTTTTATTTTGGGTTAATGTATATTTTACTTTGTTAAATATTATTTCATGTGACTCTATTTATAAACTACTGAATATAATTTCATTTGATTTTTTTTATTATTGTGAGTTATTGAAATGTCTTTTTGCTTAGAAAACTGCACCTCATCCCTAAAACACGAAGAAGCATATGACTTATAAACTAAGATGTCATACGAATTTAATATATAATATTTGATCTATTATTGTGAGTTATTGAAATGTTTTTGGTTAGAAAAACTGTACCCCACACCTAAAACAGGAAGAAGCTTTTTTAAGTCAAGATGTCATGTTAAGAAGCATCTAAACTATCAAAATCATTTAGGACTTTTACTTTTCTCATCCTTCAGTTGTCAAGATTGTTGGGGCTATCCCAACAATCTCGCAGTAGTGCTCATTTATTAATGCTAATTTATTGGGGATATCCCAACAAGATGTTGAGGAGATTTCTATCTGTCAAAATCTCACAGTAGTGCTCATTTAGTGATAAATTTTTTGGTTTAACAACAGAAAAGCATGTATGTTTGAAATCGTTCGGGGTGCAGACTGAGAGAGGGTAATGCAATAGTAATGGGGAAGAGTATAAATATTAAAAAAATAAAAAAAAATCAATAAAAATCCATATAAGTACAAATATATTTGTTATGTAAAGATATGCTTTCGCACAACACACGATCATCTATTTATTGCCCACGGGATTGTTGGCAGATTAATTGTTTCCATCCACTTCACATCAAAAATGTAGCATTCTCTGGCCAACACGACATTCCATCAATAATCATGTGTTGATGTTTTTCCAAGCTAATAACACATCCAAAATTGATATAAATCCGCCGTACTTCCTCACTCTCCCATCCCCCTCTTGATATAAGAGGGTATGCATTCAGCGCTTGATAGAAGAGGTATACATTCAACGCAGTTGCTTTGCCAGATATTTCCTTAATTCTATATATATAATCAAATGTTTTAACCTGTATTCAATTACTTTCTTCCGCCCGTCAACGTCGAGTGCCTCAACTTCTAAATTATATAGGAGTTCAGAAAAAATAATAAATTAGTTAAAATCATAATGTTTAGAATAAATGAAAAATTAGTTAAAGTTATAATGTTAGGAATAAGCTGGATGGTAGTGGTAGAGTGTTTATCAGTTGTTGTTTTAATTGAATTTTAGTTGGACCTCATTGAAAGTTGGGCTTTTGATGGTATTATCAAATTCTTTAAAAATGTTCAAGCATTGTTGGGTTTTTGATGGTATTATCAAATTCTTTAAAAATGTTCAAGCATTGTCAGTTGGTTGTTTCAATTAGATTCCAGTTAGATGTCCTTGAAGGTTGGGTTTTTATAGTATTACCAATTTCCTTAAAAGAGTTCCAGGGTTGTCAGTTGGTTGTTTTAATTAGATTCCAGTTGGATTTCTTTAAGGGTTGGGTTGCTCTCTTATTACTAATTTTCTTAAAAGAATTTCAGCATTGTAGTTGGTTGTTTCAATTGGGTTTTCAGTTGGATGTTCTTGAAGGTTGAGTTTTCATGGTATTACCAATTCTTAAAAATAATTTTAATTCCTAAAATAAAGTAAAGAGAGTTCACATGGCATTACCAATTTCTTACAAAAAGTTTCAACTCCTATAAAATAAAAAAAAATGAAAAAAAATTAATGTAGAACAAAATTTTATTATAAAAATATACTAAAACAAAATTAACAGATTAAAATTTATGGTTTTTTAAAATGCTTTCATCCCACTTGGAAGAATACAACCGCCCAAGGAAATAAGTGAAGAAGAGTACCACACGTCTATTGGACTTAATTGAGAAGAGTACGACAGGTCTATGTTGTCCAATTCAAAGCATCATTATCACATTAAAGACTCCGATAAATTATCACGAATTAGACTCCCAGAAATCATTTCCTTCTATAGCCTAAGATGGATTCTATAATGTGAATGTTTAAGATGTTAATTAAAACGATCTTAGTCGTTTAGAAATAAATAACCTGCTTTCAGGCCACGTTCCAAAAGCGATTACCGTCCTCTCCAATATTTCCTTCTTCAATCTGTCGCCCAATCACCTAAAGTGTCTTCAATTGCTAGATCTCAATAACTTTGCCCAGCTGAAGGACTTTGCCCAGCTAGATCCGAAGAACTTTGACCATCTGAAGGACTTTGCAATGTTTCGTATAACGAGAAACTTGAGGCACCTGCACCCACGGGAGGACAGTTGTAATACCATGATGTGGCTTGTTGAGAGAACACATGATCAAGAGGTAGGACCTGCTTCAATCTCCCCTATATTTACTTTGCTAAATATTAGTCTCATATGAATTCTATGAATTATTGGAATGTCTTTTGCTTAGAAAAGTGTACCCTACCTCTAAAACAGACAAGCTTTTTTCTAGTCAAAATATCATGCTAAAAAAATATCTAAACTATCAGAATCATCTAAGACTTATACCTGATCTCTGCATCCTTCCGTCGTCAAGATTTTTTAGGGCTATCCCAAAAATCTCGCAGTAGTGCTCATTTATTAGTGCTAATTTATTGGGGCTATCCCAAGAAGATGGTGAGGAGATTTCTTTCTGACAAAATCTCGCAGTAGTGCTCATTTATTAGTGCTAATTTATTGGGGCTATCCCAAGAAGATGGTGAGGAGATTTCTTTCTGACAAAATCTCGCAGTAGTGCTCATTTATTAGTGAGAATTTTTTTTTGGTTTAACGTCGAATGCTCATTTCTGTCTGACAAGATGTTGAGGAGATTTCAGTAATTTTATACATAATAAAATGTTTTAACCTTTTATTCAATTACTTTCTTTCGCCCGTCAACGTCGAGTGCTTCCATGAAAAATGAAAAACTAGGATTAGAATAAGTTAGATGGTAGTGGTAGGATGTTTGTCAATTGATTGTTTCAATTAAATTCCAGTTGAATGTCCTTGAAGGTTGGGTTCCTATACTATTATCAATTTCCTAAAAAGAGTTCCAAAGTTGTCGGTTGGTTGTTTGAATTGAGTTCCAGTTGGATTTTTTTAAGGGTTGGTTGTCAGGTAGTTGTTTTAATTGGGTTTAGGTAGATTTCTTTAAGGGTTGGGTTGTTAGATTTCTTTATGGGTTGGTTTTCAGGTGGTTTTTTTAATTGGGTTTAGGTAGATTTCTTTAAGGATTGGGTTGCTCTCCTATTTATAATTTCCGAAAAAGAATTTTTGCATTATCAGTTGGTTGTTTTAATTGGGTTTCAGTTGGATGTCCTTGAGGTTGGGTTTCTATGGTTACCAATTTTTCAAAAAGAATATCAACTCCTAAGAAAAAGTAGAGAGAGGGTTTTCAAATAATTTTAACTTCTTAAATAAAGTAGAGAAGAAAAGGTTTTAATATGAAACAAAATTTTATTGTGAAAATATACTATTAAAAATAAACATCACATAAAAATTAAAAATTAGGATTTGTGGTTTTTTAAAATGCTTTCATCTCAATTGGAAGAATACATTATAATGTGATAGTCGGGAAACCGCCCAAAGAACTAAGTGAAGAAGAGTACATGTCTATTGGACTTAATGAAGAAGAGCACTAGAGGTCTATGTTGTCCAATGGAAAGCATCAATATCACGAATTAAACCGTCAAGAGAAATCATTTCCTTCCATAGCCAAAGATGGATTCTATAATGTGAATGTTTAGATGTTTTAAAGATATCATGCCGTGTAATAATTAAAACGATCTTAGTTGTTTAGAAATAAATGTTAGTCTTTTTAAAAAGACAAATTGTATAAAGTTATTCCGAGTTATTCCGTCTTCACTTCAATTCTTTAAGGAAGGGTTTCGTAACATTCAGTATTAAAATTTTGGTCAAGATTTATTTCTCTTGCTTGTGCATGTAAGACAAATTTTTGATAATTAGTTTGGTGTGTTCTCTATTTTATATGACATTGCTAATTACACTATAACTGTTTCTAAAATTAAAATACTTATAAATTTTCAAATATTGGAAAATGCATTTTTCAAATGGATTTTTTAAAGCATTTAATGAATAGTATTATGTACATTAGAACTGTTTGTAAAGTTAGAACACTTTATAAGTTTTCAAATGGAAAAGAAATGCTTTTAGCCTAAAAAATTTTATTATGTTTTATACACTTAGGCATTTGCATTTAAATAAAATAATATTACTAGTAAAAATTTGTTTTTTTCAATGATTATTATAAAAAACATTATATGTGGTCATTAGTAGACTTTTTTTATAAATTCGAAGAAATGTATGTTTTTTATTATGTAATATATTTTTTATTTTATAGTTGTAATAATTATAATATATTGTAGTTATATATATATATATATATATATATATATATATATATATATATATATATATAGTATGATCTTATTATTTAGTCTAGTTTCAACTCATGGGGAAAGTGTTTGGGTTAAAATTGCCTTAAAACTCATTGTGAGGAGTACCTCAGGAAGATTTTTTATTTTTGTTTATTTTTCATATTATTATTTAATTATTTATAATGATAAATTTTATTATATTTAATATTATTATTTTATTATATTTATATTAATTATTTTAAAAAGATTGTTATGTGAGATTGATATAGACCTCAATTATATTATTTTATAATAACGTATTGATAGTACAACAACTTGGCTATTATACATTAGAACCTTCATCTTAATATTCTATTTATTTGTAATAATGTCACTTGTAGATGTTAATAGTTAGTACTGATCAGGGTAGGATTATATAATGTACTACCTTACACATTTGAAAATCTTCGACCGTTGTCCTCTTTAATTGAGAGGAGAGATGCTCTCCCTTTTTTAAATCAAGGTTGAGCCCTCTCCCTAAGATCGAGTACAATGCTTTTCCTTTTCAATTAAGATAAGCACTCTTGTTTAAAATAAGGGTCTATCAAGTACATAAATGACCTCTTAAGCTAAGGTTGAGTGCTTATAACAAACCTATTGTTAATTTGTATATAACACGTGACCTTGAAGTTTTGGAGAGATTTCTTCGATCTCTCTATCTGTAAGGGAGAAAACCCCGACTCCCAACCCCACCCCCACTTTTATAAGGTAAGGTAAAGATAAGAACTCAACCTTAAGAAGATCGGGAGAGGGAGAGCCAAGTTATTACATGTTGTTTATGGATCAAGGAGTCCCTTAAGATCTCCTTTTTGAAGTTGTTATTATGCTCTTAGATAATAGGTAGGTTGTCGAAATAGCCTAAAAGAAGAGTTAGCTTTAAAAGAATACTTTAAAAGCAAAGGGACGTGGCTTTAAATATTTAATGAGGGTCGAGTGAGAAGGGTTGAGTTTCTCTTGTTTGAATTCTAAACATTTAACGTTGAAAGGAAGATTTAGTTTAGCTCATTTTGAGCCCTTGATATACAAAGGAGCCCTCTATCTTATCCTCTCTTTGATAGCTACTTTCTTTGATAGTTTTTCCTTTAATAAAATACTTTTGAAGGGGCTCACTTCCTCTTAAGAGTTGAGATAGAGAGCCTCTTAATATAATACTAGATCATTGTCACTTAAATGAGGATAGAGAGCAGATAGAGAGCTTTCATATAGAGAGCTTACCCCCTTTCAAATTCCTTTCAAAATTCTTTAAAGGGGATAAATAACTCTTCAATAGATCATGACATATTCTCAGCATGCAGAGCACTTCCAAATAGTACTTCAGGAAAGAATCCATGCTAAGGGAGGGAAGGAAAGAAGCATATTGTATGGGATAAAATAATCCATACCTCTCAAAAAAGCGGGTTGTGCGCTTTTTAAATATAGAGGCACACACCTTATCTTGCAACAACTTTACCTCTTTTAAAATAAAGAGGTCAATAGGAAATTACACAAAGAGGATTCCTTTCTCCTTATTTAATAAGAGCGCAACCCAAACTCTCTCTATTTTGAAAGGGGAGAGGTTCAATAACAAGAGCTCTATTAAAAATCACTGGAAGGGAAGAAAGAAGTATTAAGAAGGACCCGATTTAGAGCTTTTACACTAAGGGCGGGCCGCCTCAAAGACTTAGGTTATGAAGGGGGTGATGAAGAGCCTTTTTAAAATAGAGGGCTTCAACCTTAAAATAGAAAGGCTCCCATTCTTATTTTCTTTATTCTGCCATATTGACTACATTAATTGAATATCATTGAGCCTCTCCCATTTAACGGGAAGAGAGTGCACCCTTCATTAAAAAATACCTTCTCCCGTTCTTAAGAATCTCATTGGATAGGTTTTAAAATAAAATGCTCTCTATTCATTTCTCAACAAAATCACACTTTTCCATACCTTCAAGTATGTCAACGGTCCCATGGTTTTTTTAAAGGACCTCTTTGAAATGAGAAAATACTACCTCTATTAAATTAAAAGGGCTCGATCCCCTCCCCTTCAACTTTTAAAAGGCCCTTTTAAACATTTCCATTTTATTTAAAAGGTTAAAATAGCTGGGCCATGGTGATATCACAAAGAGTTGCTCTTTAAAAGAGTTAAACGACTCTAAAAATTAGGACCCACCCCCTTCCCAAGCAAGCAAAGAAGGTTGATCTTACGCTCTCTTATTTTAATCTAAAAAATCCAAATAGATGAATGGAATGCCCTTTCTTATATAACATGCACCCCTTAGATCTCCTCTTTATTTTAAAAGGTCAACATCCCCACCCGAGACCCGCCAAATAGGTAGGGGATAGGAATATAAATTTGATGCTTCTTTTATGTTTTCTATTCATCGTAAGAATGAATGGATGGATGTATGTGCACCATGATTCAACTCTATCGCATCTTAGCATATGTCGAATGAAAAATATGGCACTGTCCCCAACCCCTCTCCTTTGTTGCTCGACTGAAATTGCATATCTAGATAGATAGTTGAGGGCACTCACTAAATTATAAATAAAAATGATCTTTTTTGAAGAGCTCCAACTAAAACTAATCTTCAATGAGGAGGGGTGGACGCTTGATTCCTTAATCACAACACCGCATCTCCTATATAAGGTCAGCATTCAATCGATTTTTTTTAAGAGTTATCCACATGATTTGATTGAACTAGACTTTGAACGACTATAAGGAAGTCGTTCTCAAGTTCACTGCATCTTCTCTACGATCCTCCTAGACATTGCAAAGTGTGTTATGGAATATAATCCTATCTATTTTAAAAGTTGATTCTTCAGGTGGTTTTGGTCAACTACACTTCTTTTGAGGCACTTTCGTGGAGTGTGTAACCATAACAGGATTGGGTACCGGTTTGAAGTGGCTTGCTTATCTATAGAGAGAAGTTTTGTATATGAATTATAGATAGCTTATTCACCAGAGAGGTGAATAAGGTTGAGCCTTTCCATAAAGGTTTGATGGTTGGGTCAATTAGATTAGGTTCTCGAGGACAAAAATCTTGTCATTTTTGGAAAGCTTCAAATTCAAGACTTAAAATTGTGTCTCCTCTCCTCTCTATATAAAGGTAAGTAAAGCCCTCTTTCCCACCATTTAAAAGGGCTGAGCCTTTTTAAGGGAATTTTTAAAACATGGGAGGGCTTTCTTTAAAATAGAGATATAGAGAGGTTTTATTTGATTAACGAGTCTAGTCTTCCTTAGGGAAAGGGTAGAAGAGGGTCATGAACAACTATGATCTTTAGAAGAGCTATATGAAAAATATCTTTAATTGAGAGAGCAGTTATTTTTGGAGCCAAGTCCCTTCAGTTTTAAAGAGCCCTATTATGTTGTTAACCTAAAGTCCTTGTTGAATTTGAATAAAGAGGCATGAACAACTATAGAGAGCGAGGTTTTAAAATAGAGAGAGAGATAGTGAGGTTTTATTTGATCAAAAAGTCTAGTCATCCTTAGGGAAAGGGTAGAACATGGTCATGAACAACTTTTATCTTTAGAAGAGCTGCATGAAAAAGCATATTTAATTGCGAGATTGGTTCTTTTTGGAGCCAAGTCCCTTCAATCTTAAAGATCCCTATTATATTGTTAACCTAAAGTCCTCTCCTCTCTATATAAAGGTAAGTAAAGCCCTCTTCCCCACCATTTAAAAGGGTCGAGCCTTTTTTAGGTCTTTTTAAAACATGGGAGGGCTTGCTTTAAAATAGAGAGATAGAGAGTGAGGTTTTATTTGATTAACGAGTCTAGTCATCCTCAGGAAAAGGGTAGAATAGGGTCATGAACAACTATGATCATTAGAAGAGCTGTATGAAAAAGCATCATTAATTGAGAGAGCAGTTCTTTTTGGAGCCAAGTCCCTTCAGTCTTAAAGAGCCCTATTATGTTGTTAATATAAAGTCCTTGCTGAGTTTGAATAAAGAGGTATGAATTTGACTTATGGGAACAGATCTATTCGCAAGATGCACCACATAAACTACTACACATAGTACAAGAGACAACCAAGCCCTTGTTGAACTGTAGCTTGATGAGACCCTGCCTTGAATAAAATAAAATGTCATGAATCTCTATGATCTATGGAGTTGTTTCGTCTCTAAGAGATAATGGAGATTATGTTTTTACGTAGATAATAGGGCTCAAAGTTATGGATAATGGAGATGTTTTCATTGTTAATAAAGGGGGGCTAGTTGATGGGCTTCCTTCTATCCTTGGTTGTTGAATATAGGTGAGCACTCCCTTCCTTTTAGAATAGATAGCTTAACTTCAACTTTAAAAAGGAGGAGGGACCTCTCATCAAGGAAGGTTGTCTCTCTTAAAACAAACCCCTTTGAAAATAGAGCTATTTGAAGATAATACTAAAATTTTGAGCGCTTTCGACTAGCCCGTGAGATTGGAATAATGTTGCAACTCCCTTTTAAAATAATAGAGAGGACCTCTCGCCTTCAATTGAATAATTTTAAAAGGCTTAGTTTTTCTCTTATCAAAGGAAGGAAAGGTATATAAAATGATTTATCACTCCATCCAAAATAAAAAAGAAAGAGAAGGGATTTTTGGGTAGGGAGTGGAAGATAGATGAGAATAAGGATTGCTCTTTGAAATAAAATTGCCACCTAGCCATAAGTTGGTCATTTAGATTGGGAAGAACCTTTGTCTTTTAAGGTGAAGGAAATCAAACCATTTGTCATTTAGAGGCCCACACCTTATTTTGCAATGACTCTACCACTTTTAAAATAAAGAGGTCGATAAGGAATTATAAAAATAGGATTCCTTTATCCCCATTTAATAAAAATGCAACCCCAAATCTCTCTATTTTTAAATGGGAGAGGTTCAATAACAAGAGTTCTAATAAAAATCGTGAGAAGGGAAGAAAGAAGTATTAATAAGGGTTTGATTCAAAGCTTTTACACTAAGGGTGGGCCTCCTCAAAGACTTAGGTTATGAAGGGGGTGATGAAGAGCCCTTTTAAAATAGAGAGGGTCCCAACCTTGAAATAGAAAGGCTCTCAATGATGTTTCACCATATTGACTATATTAATTGAATACTGCTAAGCCTCCTAATTAGAAGATGAAGAACACAAGCTTATACTGAGAGGGGGGGGTGAACAGTATAAGACCACTTTTTACTTTTTCTTTCAAATCAATATAATGTAGTGTATAGATAGCAGTATCAACAACAATAATCAAAGCAATGCACAAAACACCATCCACAAAGAGACACAACAATTTACGTGGTTCACCCAATGTGGGCTACTCCACGGATAAAATATTTCTCTAAATTTTATCAATTCAACCTCTGGGAATACCTTTCCCGATTACAATGTTTATGGGCACCAACCCAAAGGAGATACCTTCCCCTAGCTCTGCTTTGATTGGTGATCCTCTAGAAGACCTCTGCCTCTACTGCCCTTAGCAAATGGAACTCTATCCACAGAAGACACCTGTCTTCCCTGCTCTGGCTAGAGACCTCTGTCCTCAACTCTGTCACCTCAAAGATGGTCCTAGAATTTGCACTAAACACAGTCCTTTGGTCTAGCACAAATGTCCTCTTCCTCTTTCTCTGGTCTACACCAAACACAGTCCTTCGGTCTGGCACAAATCTGTCCTCAAATTTGCATCAATCTCTGTCCTCAACAGGTCCTCAATCTGCATCAATCTCTGTCCTCAACAGGTCCTCAATCTGGTTCACAAAAGTGGTTCACCAGCTTGTACTAATGCTGGCTTTGATCTTCATCCAAGTCTTCACCAAGACTTGTCTCAGATCTGCTTTGCAAGTTCTCAGAAGAACCTGCCCAAACTGCTCCACAAGCTCAACAAATGCTTGCTCAATGCTATCCAACAAGTTCTCACTGTTCTGTCATAGCTGCATTTGGTCGAAACCAACTTTCGCACAGTCTGCGCAAACACAGCAGCACTCAGCTCTTCGACAATCGAACTCCTCACTTTTGCGCACTGTCTTCGAATGCCACAACTCAAAACCACTTCTGCTCCTTTGTGCTCTTCGACATCATCTCGCCACTTTTGTGCTAACTGCGCTGTTGTGGCTGCATCTCACACACTTCGCTTAATTCGACACGACTGCTCTTTGCGCACTGTAGACTTAACTTCTTCGATACTTTCAATCTCGAAACAACCCCCCTTTTATAGCATAAATTTTAAGATCAAAACACTTAATCTTAGTCGGCTATAACCCTAAACTCCGTCGGTTGCACAACCCTAAACTTTGTCGACTCAAATTTAACTCTGTCGGCTTCAACCGCCTCTGTGGTTCTGTAGCTTTTCTCGCAAAACTACAACATGTCGTGATATCGCGACACCTTTTGCAACCGTACGCCTTCCTTTGGCTTTTGTCGTGATATCGCGACACCTTAGCCTTTGTCGACTTTACTTAAGTTCTTGTCGTGAAATCGTGACACTTTCTGCTTCTGTTGATGTCATCTTCACTTTTGTCACAAAATCGTGACTCTTCTTGCTTTCTTAACCTTTTCTCGGCTTGCACCAGTGAAAATGAAACATGTCACAAAATCGTGACACTTTCACTGCCTTATGCTTTTCTCTGCTTTACACCTGCAAAACTGGAACATGTCACGAAATCATGACGCTTTCGCCTTCAAGCTCTTCCTTCTTGAATTCGTCGTGAAATCATGACGCTTCTTCTGTTGAAGACTTGCTTCTTTTTTCTGTCATGAAATCGTGACACTTTCTCCAACAGAATGCTGTCGTCTCAACCTATCGCGAAATCACGACATTTTCTACATCCATAAGCTATTCTTTTCTGCCTGTTGTGAAATCGTGACACTTCTTGCATCCATACGCCATCCTTTCATCCTGTCGTGAGATCGTGATGCTTTCAGCTTCGAAAAGCTTTCCTTGCAACCTGTCGCAAAATCGTGATGCTTCTCATTTTAAACTCTTCCCTTTGCTGCATGTCGTGAAATTGCGATAGTTCTCACTTCGAGCTTTTTAGCATGTCACGAAATCACGACAGTCCTCACCTCGACCTCTGCAACATGTCACGAAATCACGACACTTTTCGAGCAACTTTCTCTCTCTTTGAACTTGTTGCAAAATCATGACAGTTCACTCTACGAACTCTCTCTTCTGCATCATGTCACGAAATCGTGACACTTTTTTGTCCGTACAACTTGCCTTGCATCATGTCGCGAAATCGTGACGCTTTTCCTTCTTTGCCTTCCTACACTTTTCGAGTCTCAAAAATGCGACATGTTGCAAAATAACGACACTTTCCATCTTGCTCTCCTTCTCTGCCAAAATGTCGTGAAATCGCGACAGTTTTTCCACTTGTCTTTTTCTCCGCCAACATGTCGTGAAATCACGACAGTTTTGCCAGCTTCTTTCTCTCTCCTCAAACATGTCACGAAATCGTGACATTTTTGCTAGCTTCTTCTCTCTCTTCAAACATGTCGCGAAATCGTGATAGTTTTGCCAGACTTTCTCTCTCCTCAAACATGTCATGAAATCGCGACAGTTTTTCCAGCCGGCTGCATACTTTTTCTTGTCTTTTTCTTGATCTTTTGCAAATGGGCCACTAAGGACTTCTTGGAAACTCACTGATCATGCTTTGAAAAACCTTCATCAAAACAAATTCCTTGACATCAAATCAAATTGCTTCAAGAACTTCTTGACATCAATGACAACATCTACACTTGAGCAAAGGCAATGTACCCAAGGTACCCAAAATTGCCAACAATCTCCCCCTTTGTCATTGATGGCAACCCTTAACTGAAACCAACTGTGCTATCAACTAAGAATCTGCCTTTGAAGTTTTGCTCCCCCTGACTTGAAGCTTTCCTCTTCACTTGAAGCTCTCCCCCTTACTCATATCTCTCCCCCTTTGTCATCAATGGCAAAGGGTCACCTTTGGGGCTCGGGACTAAGAATGAGCCTCTTAGCTTAGTCCCTCCCCCACCTCCTGATGATGTGATTAAAATAGGGTTGGGAGTAAATCTCCCATTAGGCACTAATCATCATCAGCGTCTATAACTTCCTTGCTCGGGCCTTCTCTTGAACTCTTTGACAATATTTTTGTTCTTGTCACTGTTCTTGCTCTTGTTCTCATCCCTGTTCTTGTCCATGCCTTGATCCTTGGACCTGTTCATACTACTGTTTCTGTTCTTGTACCTCGAAAGTTTGGCTCTACACTGTCTAGCTGTGTGACCGTCATTGTTGCACTTATAGCAAGTAACACTATTATTTCTATTCGGCATACCTGTTCTTTGAATCTGCCTGTTATGACTAACCGTGTTCCTGTAATTTGCCTTGCAGAAAATTGCCTTATGCCTGAACTGATTACAAGAGTAGCAATACCCTCGAAAGAAACTAGCACTTCTGAATTTGTCGTTTACTTTCTTCACTTGAGCCATGCAATGTACAACCATGTGACCAAACCTGTGACACGCAAAACATCTGCCGTGAAATTTTCTTTTATTTGACTTCTTGGGTCCTGAAAACTCTTTTTCGCATTTAGCATCCTGTTTTCTGTTTCTGTGCATTTATCATTCACGAACTCTTTCTCTGAGATACTCTCTTCATCAGAACTCTCTTCTTTTTGAAATATTTTACTAGATTTCCCAACCTGTTCCTTGTGCGGCTTAACAAAACCAAAACTTGTTTTATTTGTTGTCTTTCTTTGACCTTTGATGCGAGACTTAACTTTTTTGGAGCTATCTTGAAACCTGTAGAGCTTATCCTTGTACTCTTTAGTTTCTTCTTTCAAAGAATCCATTTTCTGCTCTAACTCATTATACTCAAGAGCCTTATACTCTAACTCATCCTTGAGTTCAGCATTCTTCTTTCTTTCCTTTTTCAAAGCACTAAGAGCATTAATAAGTTCACTTTCAAGATCCTTTATTTGTTTACATTCAGAAAAACCTTTTCCAGATTTCTCATCACTAGAGGTGCTACCTTTTTTGAAAACCATACATGCATCTTCGTTATAGTTTTCTAAAGCATCCTCATACATACTAGTAACCAATTCATTATTTGTGCAATCATCCTCAAGGTGACCAAAATTTCCACATCTAAAACATTTCTTGATAATGAATCTATGTTTCAGTTCTTCCTCCTTTTCTGAAATGAACAACATCTCATTTTCAACATCACTTGAAGAACTTTCACTATCACTGCTAGAACTCTCACTTGCTTTGTCTAGGTAGAAGCTCTTCTTGTGCTTGTGAGAATGCCTCTTTCCGTGATTGTTGTACTCATCTTTGTTCTTCCTGTGATGCTTGTGCTTTTCAGAATCCTTGCTCTTGGAATCCTGTTTATCTTCATCACTTTCATACTTGGAAACGATGACGATCAGGTAGCATAATGACCAAACTTTCCACAATTGAAACATCTTATATTCTTAATGCTTTTGTGCTTTCTAGAGAACTTGCCTTTCTTGCTGTAATATGCCTCTTCATCACTAGAAGACTCAGCACTCTCTTGAAACTGTTTGCCCTTTGATTTCTTGGTAGCTTTGAAAGCTGCCTCTTTCTTGACATCAACCTTCACTTGAGTTCTTAACTCAAATGCTACAAGAATACTATGGAGCTCATCCTTTTTCAACTTATCTAAATCTTTAGCTTCCTCAATAACAGAAATCTTTTCACTAAATCTATTAGGAAGAGATCTTAAAATATTATCACAAATATCATTTTCAGCAAGCTCAAGACCTAAGTCTTTCATGGAGTTAACAACCTCATCCATACGCATCAACCTTCACTTGAGTTCTTAACTCAAATGCTGCAAGAATACTATGGAGCTCATCCTTTTTCAACTTATCTAAATCTTTAGCTTCCTCAATAACATAAATCTTTTCACTAAATCTATTAGGAAGAGATCTTAAAATCTTATCACAAATATCATTTTCAGCAAGCTCAAGACCTAAGTCTTTCATGGAGTTAACAACCTCATCCATACGCATCAACCTTCACTTGAGTTCTTAACTCAAATGCTACAAGAATACTATGGAGCTCATCTATTTTCAACTTATCTAAATATTTAGCTTCCTCAATAACAAAAATATTTTCACTAAATCTATTAAGAAGAGATCTTAAAATCTTATCACAAATATCATTTTCAGCAAGC
Organism: Wollemia nobilis; assembly: GCA_028583015.1. Lineage (NCBI taxonomy): Eukaryota > Viridiplantae > Streptophyta > Pinopsida > Araucariales > Araucariaceae > Wollemia > Wollemia nobilis. Next base: position 2,714,640 of record JAQPPZ010000883.1, on the reverse strand, counting down.
TCAAGACCTAAGTCTTTCATGGAGTTAACAACCTCATCCATACGCATCAACCTTCACTTGAGTTCTTAACTCAAATGCTGTAAGAATACTATGGAGCTCATCCTTTTTCAACTTATCTAAATCTTTAGCTTTCTCAATAACAAAAATCTTTTCACTAAATCTATTAGGAAGAGATCTTAAAATCTTATCACAAATATCATTTTCAGCAAGCTCAAGACCTAAGTCTTTCATGGAGTTAACAACCTCATCCATACGCATCAACCTTCACTTGAGTTCTTAACTCAAATGCTGCAAGAATACTATGGAGCTCATCTTTTTTCAACTTATCTAAATCTTTAGCTTCCTCAATAACAAAAATCTTTTCACTAAATCTATTAGGAAGAGATCTTAAAATCTTATCACAAATATCATTTTTAGCAAGCTCAAGACCTAAGTCTTTCATGGAGTTAACAACCTCATCCATACGCATCAACCTTCACTTGAGTTTTTAACTCAAATGCTGCAAGAATACTATGGAGCTCATCCTTTTTCAACTTATCTAAATATTTAGCTTCCTCAATAATAGAAATATTTTCACTAAATCTATTAGGAAGAGATCTTAAAATCTTATCACAAATATCATTTTTAGCAAGCTCAAGACCTAAGTCTTTCATGGAGTTAACAACCTCATCCATACGCATCAACCTTCACTTGAGTTCTTAACTCAAATGCTGCAGGAATACTATGGAGCTCATCCTTTTTCAACTTATCTAAATCTTTAGCTTCCTCAATAACATAAATATTTTCACTAAATCTATTAGGAAGAGATCTTAAAATCTGATCACAAATATCATTTTCAGCAAGCTCAAGACCTAAGTCTTTCATGGAGTTAACAACCTCATCCATACACATCAACCTTCACTTGAGTTCTTAACTCAAATGCTGCAAGAATACTATGGAGCTCATCCTTTTTCAACTTATCTAAATCTTTAGCTTCCTCAATAACAGAAATATTTTCACTAAATCTATTAGGAAGAGATCTTAAAATCTTATCACAAATATCATTTTCAGCAAGCTCAAGACCTAAGTCTTTTATGGAGTTAACAACCTCATCCATACGAAGCATGTAATCACTAATCTTTTCATCATCATTCATCTGGAGTTATTCAAACATACCTTTGAAATGTCTCAACTTGGATTTTCTGACATTTGCATCACCTGTGTGAACCACTTGCAACTGTTTCCACATTTCACTAGCTATCTTGCAGTGAATCACCTTAGTAAGATCTACCTTCTGTAAACCCTTTAGGATTGCATTCATGGCTTTTGAATTGCTGTGATGTAGGAGCCTGTCTTCTTTAGTATAAGGACCATTTTCAAGAATAGTGTACCCATCTTCAATAACTTCTCATACCTCATTACCAAGTGCCATTAGATGAATCTTCATCCTTGCACTCCATAGACCAAAATCTGATCCATAAAGAATATGTGCTACATTGCCACTTGAATAGTCCATTGTGTTCTTTGCAAGCTTTTCCTTCAAGTTGTTAAACTTTTCGAAGGAACCTGCTCTGATACCAATTGAAGAACACAAGCTTATATCGAGAGGGGGGGTGAACAGTATAATACCACTTTTTACTTTTTCTTTCAAATCAATAAAATGCAGTGTATAGATAGTAGTATCAACAACAGTAATCAAAGCAATGCACAAAACACCATCCATAAAGAGACAAAAATTTATGTGGTTCACCCAATGTGGGCTACTCCATGGATAAAATCTTTCTCTAAATTTTATCAATTCAACCTCTGGGAATACCTTTCCCGATTACAATGTTTATGGGCACCAACCCAAAGGAGATACCTTCCCCTAACTCTGCTTTGACTGGTGATCCTCTAGAAGACCTCTGCCTCTATTGCCCTTAGGAAATGGAACTCTATCCACAGAAGACACCTGTCTTCCCTGCTCTGGCTGGAGACCTCTATCCTCAACTCTGTAACCTCAAAGCTGGTCCTCGAATTTGCACTAAACATAGTCCTTTGGTCTAGCACAAATGTCCTCTTCCTCTTTCTTTGGTCTGCACCAAACTCAGTCCTTCGGTCTGGCACAAATCTGTCCTCAAATCTGCATTAATCTTTGTCCTCAATAGGTCCTCAATCGGCATCAATCTCTGTCCTCAACAGGTCCTCAATCTGGTTCACAAAAATGGTTCACCAGCTTGCACTAATGCTGGATTTGATCTTCATCCAAGTCTTCACCAAGACTTGTCTCAGATCTGCTTTGTAAGTTCTCAAAAGAACCTGCCCAACCTGCTCCACAAGCTCAACAAATGCTTGCTCAATGCTGTCCAACAAGTTCTCACTATTCTATCATAGCTGCATTTGGTCGAAACCAACTTTCGCATAGTTTGTGCAAACACAGTAGCACTCAGCTCTTCGACGATCGAACTCCTCACTTCTACGCACTGTCTCCAAACGCCACAACTCACAACTGCTTCTGCTCCTTTGCGCTCTTCGACATCATCTCGCCACTTCTACACTAACTGTGCTATTGTGGCTGCATCTCGCACACTTTGCTTAATTCAACACGACTGCTCTTTGCACACTGCAGACTTAACTTCTTTGATACTTTCAATCTCAAAACAACCCCCCTTTTATAGCATAAATTTTAAGATCAAAACACTCAAACTTCGTTGGTTGCACAACCCTAAACTTCGTTGGTTGCACAACCCTAAACTTCGTCGGCTCAAATTCAACTCTTTCGGCTTCAACCACCTCTATGGTTTTGTAGCTTTTCTCGCGAAACTACAACATGTCACGATATCGTGACACCTTTTGCAACCGTACTCCTTCCTTTGGCTTTTTTCGCGATATTGCGACACCTTAGCCTTTGTCGACTTTACTTAAGTTCTTGTCATGAAATCGCGACACTTTCTGCTTTTGCTGACGTCATCTTCACTTCTGTTGCGAAATTGTGACTCTTCTTGCTTTCTTAACCTTTTCTCGGCTTGCACCAGTGAAAATGGAACATGTCACGAAATTGTGAAACTTTCGTTGCCTTATGCTTTTCTTTGCCTTATGCCCGCAAAACTGGAACATGTCACAAAATCGTGACGTTTTTGCCTTCGAGCTCTTCCTTCTTGAATTCGTCGTGAAATGGCGATGCTTCTTCTGTTGAAGACTTGCTTCCTATTTCTGTCATGAAATCGCGACACTTTCTCCAACAGAATGTTGCCATCTCAACCTGTCATGAAATCGCGACATTTTTTGCATCCATAAGCTGTTCTTTTCTGCCTATTGCGAAATTGCGACACTTCTTATATCCATACACTATCCTTTCATCTTGTCATGAAATCGTGACACTTTTAGCTTTCGAAAGCTTTCCTTGCAACCTGTTGCAAAATCGTGACGCTTCTCATTTCAAACTCTTCCCTTTGCTACATGTCGCAAAATCGCGATAGTTCTCACTTCGAGCTTTTCAGCATGTCACGAAATCGCGACAGTCCTCACCTTGACCTCTGCAACATGTCGCAAAATCGTGACACTTTTCGAGCAACTTTCTCTCTCTTCAAACTTGTCACGAAATCACGATAGTTCACTCTTCGGACTCTCTCTTCTGCATCATGTCGCGAAATCGTGACACTTTTTCGTCCGTACAACTTGCCTTGCATCATGTCGCGAAATCGCGACGCTTTTCCTTCTTTGCCTTCTTACACTTTTTGAGTCATGAAAATGCGACATGTCGCGAAATCGCGACACTTTCCATCTTGCTCTCCTTCTCTGCCAACATGTTGCAAAATCGTGACAATTTTTCCACTTGTCTTTTTCTCCGCCAACATGTCGTGAAATCACGACAGTTTTGCCAGCTTCTTTCTCTCTCCTCAAACATGTCGCGAAATTGCGACATTTTTGCCAGATTCTTCTCTCTTCAAACATGTCACGAAATCACGACAGTTTTGCCAGTACTTTCTCTCTCCTCAAACATGTCATGAAATCGCGACAGTTTTTCTAGCCGACTACATACTTTTTCTTGTCTTTTTCTTGATCTTTTGCAAATGGGCCAATAAGGACTTCTTAGAAACTCACTGATCATGCTCTGAAAAACCTTCATCAAAACAAACTCCTTGACATCAAATCAAATTGCTTCAAGAACTTCTTGACATCAATGACAACATCTACACTTGAGCAAAGGCAATGTACCCAAGGTACCCAAAATTGCCAACATAAGAGAGCGCACCCCTCATTAAAAATACCTTCTCCTATTCTTAAGAATCTCTTTGCAGGGGTTTTAAAACAAAAGTCTCTCTAGTCGTTTCTCAACAAAATCACACTTTTCCATACCTTCAAATATGTCAATGGCCCCATGGTTTTTTTAAAAGGACTCTTTGAAATGAGAAAAGGATTAAAAGGGCTCACTCCCCTCCCCTTTGGATTTTAAAAGGCCCTTTTAAAATTGGGGGGCATATTATTTCCAATTTATTTAAGAGGTTAAAATAGTTGGGCCATGGTGATATCACAAAAAGTCGCCCTTTAAAAGGGTTAAACAACTCTAAGAATTAGGACCCACCCCCTTCCCAAGCGAGCAAAGAAGACCCCATATATCTTTTCAAAGGGCAAAGGGCTCTATATATCCCTTGTGTACTTAGGAATCATGTAACAAATTTTATATTAAGCTCATCCCCTACACTATATTGAAGGGGTTGATCCATTATGGAACGAGGTAAAGTGATTCCTATCCTTATGGTATGTGTTGCATCATGAAGGCTTGTTCCCTCCTTAAATATGATAGGGTAGGCCTTTTAAAGATTTTCAAATCCAAAAATGATAGTCCCCATCCCGCATCTCATGAGGATGGAAGTACACATCTTTGCATAAGATCGATAACAACGTTGTGGTTATGAATAAAGAGCTCGATATGAGATACGCCTAGAGAAATACCCTTTTTAAAATTAAGGGGGTCTCTCTCTCAAAAAGGGAGAATACAATTTTATTGGATCGAGGAAGTGAATCTGTACCTCTCATTGTAAAGCGAAATTTTCTCCACCATAAATAAATGAAGTGTCGCTCTTGTCTAAAAAAGCTGAAAGTGAAGTCAACCTTTTAAAGTGAACTCGGATGGATATGAGATCTTTTCTAAAGCTGATTCCAAACCATTCTTTAAGAGAATCATTACAATGATGATCCCAATTATTCCATTGCAATTGATTTCTTTTTCGAACGCTCTCCTCCCCTATTTTAAGAAGGGCCTTTTGAGGTGAGGCTTTCCCCTTGAAAATTTTGAGGACCTTTTCCATAGGAACAAATTCCAATGGTTCCAATCCCAACTAATCTAAACCATGATCTAGTCAAGGTTTCAACTTTAGGGTGGGAGAAAAAAAAACATGATGAAACAACATGAGTGATGAATCAGTTGGTAGTACCTGAGTGGTTCAAGGGTTTGGTTGTAGAAAAGGTGAATCCTTAAAATTGAGCTTATATAAGGTCTTCCTTTAGGTCATAGAGGATTTGAATCACCTAAAAAACTACCCTCTCCTCTCTATAATTAAAGTAAATCTCATTCATATTATCGCTTTTATCAATCAGTATAATGACTTCAAGTGATCTATTTGTGATCAATGCTCATGCGTAACCATGGAATGTATGTATGGGATCCCTAGACCCTACACTCTAAGGTATGACAAATATAGATGCTTCATGTCATCCATACCTTTTCCTTAGCCTATAATAAAAAATGGGAGGACCCTCTATCTTAAAAGACCCTTTTAAACATGGGGGAGCATCTCATTATAAATCTCGATTATACCTCAAACAATGAATAGATAGGTCAAGCCCATCATATGATACGATATTGCTCCATTAACATGAGGGCTTACTACCCATTCGAATAATAACTTATCCGTTTAAGATATTGAGTAGGATTCTTGTTCAGCTTCCCATAAGGAGCCACTCTCACATGGATTCGTATTCACTCATCCCTAGGCTAATACCAACTCTTAAAGGTATGAGTGGGCACTTTGGATAGTTGGTAACTTATCGTCTATTTTGAACCAATTGCAACTTTTAAAATATGGAGAGGTTGAGGTCTCTATAATAGAGCCTCTTGCTATCTTAAGATGTTGAACCGACTACAGAAGGGAGAGGGCATCACTAGGGAAGATAGGTCATCACTATTTCCACCATCAATAGAGGGATAGATCTTACCATCAATGGGAAGGGTAATCTGTACAATTTTGGGATTAGTTCTTTATTCATGCAAGTGGTGCTCAAATCAACTCAAAAAAGTGTATTTCGATCTTTGAATCCTATTTTAAAAGCAAATTTTAAGATAACTCAAAGAGATTCCTTTTAAATTAGTTCTTTATTCATGTGATGCAACTGAGCTTTTGAGAAATAGCTATACCTTATGAATTCATACCATGCACCTTTCAAAATAGAGGGACCAAGCTCTTAAAATTGGAAGAGGTCTTCAAGTATTGGAATGCTTTTTGGGGCTATTCCTCTTCCTTATACAACATTAAGACCTAAAAGATAAATGAAATAATCTCTTGGAGGTATTGGAATGAAATGATCGATCAGGTGGTCGAGGTTATTTATCATCGACCGCCTCTGGATCGAGGGTCCCAACACCTTAAGAGGTAGATAACTCATGGGAAAAAGGAAGAACATCCATGTCGAACCCCCCCTCCCCCATCCGTTTTTAAAACAGAGAGCCCCCAATTTTTAAAAGCTAACATAAAGTTTTATTTTGATGAAACAATAGAGATCGACTGATTCTTTTTTGGGGTGCACATCATAGATAGTTGTTGCGGGATGGGAAAGAAATCCTTCAACATTTATAATATTCTTGGTGATAATGAGATCAAAAGAAAATCATTCTTCCTTCTCTTGGGTGAGCTCGATGAGAGAGAAAATGTCTTCTTTCTTGTCTTCTTTCTTTTAAAGGGGGGGTCAACTTCTTTCTCTTAAAGGTGGGGAAAGGGGAGCGACAAGAGACTTGACTGATTTAGGAACATGACCTTAAAAGGTTAGAGACTCGACCACTTTTAGATAAGTTCACCAATTCCATAGTTTGTAGTAGCTAGTTGTTACCCAACGAGCTAACTCTTATATCTAAGTAAGCTTTTTAAAGGGTGTTTTTCATATAAAAAAACAAATCTAGGAGGTTAGCCAAGAGGTTTATTCCAGTCTGCGATAACATACCTAGCTCTAGAATATTCTACTCTTTTAAAGAGTCGTTGCCCCTTTCTTACCCTTTTAAATGGTGGGGGATTGGAGATCTTTTGAACCTTATAATAAATCATCATTGATGCCTCTTTGAAGTTCTCTCATCTCTAGGTAGATTTAGTTGGTGAGCTCTTTCCATGCCCTCTAAGCATAGTATCGATGAAAGGTTAAGCTGATCAACAAGTTAGCTAGTCAATAAATGTCAGGTCCTCTCCTCTTTTTTCAAAGCTAAATATAGAGCGCTGCCACTTTGGGATTAATAAGAAGAATTTTTGAACCAACCATAAGAGCAAGGGCCCTATCCCTATTGAGATATACACTAAGATATAGAGCATTGCTCCGTTATAATAATAAGGGTGCCCTCTTCTCTTTTTAAAATAGAGAAGTATTTACCCCTCTATTTTAGATAAAGGGAATTCTATAGTCTTTTTTTAGAAATTCAAGATCTAAGCCTTGTTTTCCCTTTAAAACATGGGGTTTAAACGGTGGGGAGAGCCCTTTTAAACCCTAAGACTGCTTGAAATAAAATAGGTTCAATCGATAGGCCAAGAGGGTTTTAATGTATGTAATAGACTCTAACAGGGGATACCATGCACTCGAATTGAATGGGCCCACCTTTCTGCTAGAAACAAACGGAGGAGAGTAGGCGCATCGACCACCCATTATTTATTTCTCTTGCTCAGAGTAACTCAATCCTAAGTCTTCTTGACTAGCGCAAGTACAACCTCATTTTTGTCCTCGGTTGGTTCTTCTAAAACGATTCAATATCGATTTAAATTTCAAAATAGAGGAACCCTCCCCTTATTAAGGTTCTCTTCTTCCCATTAAAGATTTCTCACATTAGAATGGACTCTTGATCTATAATGATCAGGCTATTTGGCAAAGCACTTATTCAAGGTACTCTCATCACTATCCATTCCATCTTAAGAGCTTGAGTTTTTTTATAAGGTATTTTTAAGGCTCTTTATTTTAAAAAGGCACTCAAACTCTAATGAATGATTGGGACAACCCTTAATTTATTTAAAATCTTGGTCTATACTAAAGGAGATCAATATATTAAAGATCCTTGTATATATATATATATATATATATTATATATATTTTATTTGTGGAAAACATCCCAAAAGGGATGCCACTTTCGGGTAAGACCCAAGGAGGCAGGGGTATGCCCCCTATATATTTTAAAAGGTAATAAAACCTCTCAATTTAAAAGGGGTCTGGTTATAGATAAAGGGAAACAATCATTTGTTTATTCTAAATACTTGCTTGAATGAAGAATTCTTTTGTAGGTTGTTAATACATAGATAATAGACTCGCTCTTTTAAAAGCTTGTTGCTCCCTCAAAATAGAGGGCTTCAAAATAGAGGTAAAGCCCCTCCCCTCCCCCACCTCCACCATTTAAAAGGGTATTTAAAAGGGTCGGGCCCCATCATTTAAAAGGCAAAGGGTCGGGCCAGGTATTTTTAAAATAAAATAAAACAAAAAAATTTCTTCTTTAGCTGACCTTGGCAAAGGACACATTTAACAAGCAAGGGGGTTCTTTCATGTCAAAATGAATAAATGTCTGGTTCCCCTTAAGAGCTTAATAATAAGCGAGTGTGGCTTGGCTTTATATAAAGAGGAGAGAAAACCTCTCCCGATTAGATGTCTTAAGAGCATAATTGCTTCTAAAGTTTCCTTGGGTGAGATTTCAAGGTAAGCGAGTACATAAATAACTTTTCTTTTTAAGGTCACTTTTTAAATTAATAAGCTAAGGAATAAAGGGTTTTACTTATTTAATTGATTGAGGATTTATATCCTTCAGACCTGGCCCTCCCCCTTTTGAAGGTATATTAATTTATTACATGTGTAATATGAATCGAGTGGTTTCCTCTGGGTCAAGCTCTCCATTTAAGCTTTAAAATGGGAAAATAAGGTTGATCTTCTCTGTTTTAAAAGGGATCTTAAAAGGGGACCTTTTAAATTAAGCTTCTTTCATTTAATAGTTGTTTTTTAAGGCCCTTAACTCATTATAAGGATAGAGAGCTTGGATTCAGAGAGTTTGGATTCAAAGGGTCAAGTGCCCCTTTCAAAATAGAGAGCAGCCTTGGTAGTCTAACGTAACCAATCAATTATGCATAGGAAAAATCTCTATTTTAAGGTTAGCCGATTGTAAAATGATCCTAGAAATTTTTAACAGAAGAAGGGTTACTCTCTTGATTCCATGTAAAAGATCGATCACCACATCCTAGGGTTTAAGAGGAAAGGAAGGTTCGGTTCCTACATCCAGCTTAAAGTTTTCAAGATGCTGTAGGAGAGAATAGGATAACTCATTACCAAGAGAGTTGCACCTTGACAAGGCATACAACAGAGAGGGTTTCAAACTTGCGACCATTAGGAGAGGCAATTTAGATAGAACTCCCACCAATCATGCTATATAATGGCATAGCTCTTGAGAAAGATTATCTATTCTATATGGTCAAATCCCTAATTTGTACACAAGTATAGATAGTGTCTCCCCATTCCCTGTTGGTCTCGTAGAGTGATGAAACCGTCCAACCCTCCGCTCGTCTCATCATTGGTCCCCTCTTATATAAGATTCACATTTAAGGTTCTTTCCAAATGAGCAGGAGGCCTTGGTCGCTTCAAAAATTCAAGGGGTGCGGGGAGGTGGGCCTTGATAAAATGGCTATCTATATTGAGTCTATCTCTTGACTCTTTGTCTCTTTCAAATAGGTAGTTGCATTCCCATGTCTATGTCCCACTACAGCTTGGACGAGTCCCTTAGTATGATTATGAGGATTGAGTCTTTCCATAATGTGTGAGAGTAAAGAAGAGCGTGATCATATGATAAAATGATAGAAATATGACAGACGAGATTCGCTTCCATTTGATAAAAAACCTCACACCTCATTCATCGAAACGAGGCACGCCTGTCCCTCAACCCTCAAACCAATGGAATTCATCATTTTCTTTGGTCCAATTCAAAGCCATCATAGGAAAGAAAAATTATGTTTTATGAAGGAATAACAATGGTTTCGATGAGTGCAGGATTTAGACCTTGGAGAAAGAAGGGCTAGAAAATGGAAAACCTCTCTTAATAAATCCTAGGGGATGGCGGTAAGCATTATGAAAAGGGAGCATTTGAAATACTTGTAGGATCACGATCATCAGTAACTGCATCACGATCACAAAGGTTGGAATATTCAACTCAATAATCTTAATTTTTATCTCTTTGATCCAAATCATAATCTCTCTTTTGATCGTTAGAATCCTAATCTCGATCTTTAAACTTTGAATCTAGACATTGATTTGAATCTTTAATTGGTTTAAGGTACGTAATTGGTTCTTTCTAAATAACATCAAAATCTTCCTATCGATCATGAAAGATAGAATTTGGATAATGAAGGTATGAATCGTGATCATCAAGAGGAACTAAATCTCGATCTCGTCCTATAATTATGCCTAGGTCATCTAAAGCTAGTTGTGATGCTGCTAGTTCAATAGGTGTTGTTGGATCACTGATATTAGAAGTTGCTGCTACTACTGGATAAGTTGCTATTGGATCTACCAATATAGAGGTAAGGGTTGTAGGATATAAAACAAATGGATATGCTTCTACCGTAGGTGCCCTTGCCTCTAATTTTTCTTCTTTGATTGCTTCAACGACTACTTGTGGTGAATGAACATCAACCATTACTTCCACCTTTGCTTATATTTACTACTCATATGCTTTATTTGCTTCTCGATCCTGATCTTTATCTTTATCTACATCTGGATCTTTACCTAGAATTGGAAGGGATGTTTTTGGACAAGGTGGTGTTGGTGAAAGACCTAGTAAAATAAAGAAGTTTGGTGGTGCATAAAGTGCATGAAGTCAAAACAATGGCATATGTGCAAAATCTTGAAACACATTATCGATGTGCATAAAGTCTCAGATTGTGGTAAATTATGATATATGCCCTTATGGCCCTTATGGGTGATGCCTTTACCTCTACCTTTTATGCTTCTGGTGGAAATGCAATATGATCTACTACTATAATATAGGTGGATTGACTACTTACATTAGATATGTGTATGGATATACTACTTAAATGGGTACTGCAACCTTAGCTACTGGATTTCCAACAATAGGCTCTAGATCTCGATCTTGATCTGACAACATACATACCACACTATTCCACTCGGATGGTGACCATTGCACCGCTATAGATACTAGATACCACAATAAGGGTGACAACATTATTAGTAAGGGTAGTAACCTATGCATCGTACAACATCAGAAATGACTGCATCAATGACTTCATCAATGGCTTAACCATAAAGAATCAAGTGTGGAATCAACAACTTAATCAACTGTGAAATCGACAGGATCATATGCCTTTGTTATTTCAATGGGCAATGAGCTATCAAAATGTTGCTCCTAAAATTGCTCTCAGGTATGGAACTGCTTACTTTGGCATTGTAACTGGATCATCTGGATTAGTCAATTAAACAATCGTTGTTGTTGGATCTTTAACGGAATCTACAACTTAATTAACAAGATAAACTTTTAGCTATGCTATTGGCTCTATGAAATCTACTGGGTATCAAACTGCTTGCTTCAGTCGAGATCTAGATTTTGAGAGTAGTGATTGAGAGCCTAATTCTTACGTTCGTGAGCATGACCCAAACCTTTGTAATCCATATACGCCATAATCAAAGCAAGCAGAAATACTACAGTCAATTGTTCTAGATCGAAAACCAACCCTAGTAGCAATAGAGGTAAAGATGGCAAGATCAAAGCAAGCAATAGATCTAGCAGCAGATCTAGTTATGGATCAAGACCTAGCATAATATCCATACCTAGTATTAACACCAATAGGAGCATAAGTAGCTAATACATAATAAGCACTAGTAACATACCCAGTAGTAGGACCAACACCATAAGCTAGGGTTGCAGGAGTAGAGCTATAACCATATCCATACGTTGATCTAGTTAAAGAACCAGTAGTAGATCCATTAGTACCAAGGTTCCACGAGCCTGGGGGACGGGGGGACGGGGGGACGTGGGGACGGGTTTCCGGGGACGACGGGGGACGGCTCGGGGACGGCTCGGGGACGGTCGGGGGGATGGTTGGTATAATACTATAAAAAAATGAATTTTTTTAGAAATTTAGAATAATCTACACATTCAAAATTCTACAAAGTTTAACCTTCGAACAGTTGACAAAGGGGCATCCTTCTAACCAGATAAGGTTGACCTACTTGGTTTTAACACCTCAAGGAAGCATATAGTCACTCTAACATCTTGTAACACACCAATGTGTAAAGATCAATAATGTTTCTCAGATATGTGCATATAATAAAAAATCCGTTAAGTGCGAGAGATGCATACATAATCTATGCATCGGACTCTCGAGTACTCAAGGTCAGCTACAATCACATTTTAGTAGATAAACTATGCAAACGGAAGTCGTGCAAGCCATAACCAACTTCCATAGATAAGATAAATTAACACATTTAATTTGGTAATAAATACTATTCTTGCTCCATAACAAGAAGATTGCAAGGGCATTATATGTTTAGCCCTTTCTAATCATTTTAACATGATCTAGATCGATGTCATTGATTCCCACAGATAATATTTAACTAGAAACATTTCCACAATTACTAAATAAATAATACAGTAAACAAAAGGATATGTTTTGTAAGCAATAAATAATCAATGATCTGGTAAAACACCAAAAGCATCAAATATAGTCTCAGCAACATGGCACTGCCAAAGTAACACTTCTTGTCAATAACGATGCCATGTGTAAGAAAATTCTCACATCCTCACAGTTTGTTGATGTAGAAAGAAAGGAAATAAATAATAATATGTATATTAACATCCACATATGACGGATAATGGAGAAAAATCGTAGCCAATAGCAAGAGGAAGCCACAAAAGGAGCTTGTATATTTTAGATAGTGTTGGGCGGGGCAGAGGAGACAGTCTCAACTAGAGGGAGAAATCCTACACAATAAACCCTAGATGCCAAAAGTACACTATTATGTCAAGAAGAACCATAACAACAAATAGTACAAATATTTCACTCAGTCATTGTAGAGGACAGAACCAGCACAAACAAGGATGAAAAGGCTTTTTAAGTCCATGAGAATGGGATGGGACAAGCCCTAATCTGCAATAGAATGATATAGATGGCTATTTCCATCATTGCCAATATCCATTAACAAGCAATGCAGCATATAATGATGTTCGTAAGAGAGTGGACTGCACTAGGAAAGCCTATTGGCAGGGTAATCCTACTGGCCGTGGGGGACGGCTGGGCCCCATGGGGAACGCCCAGACTGTCCCTAGGGACGGTTGGGCGTCCCCCATGGGGCCCAGCCATCCTCGAGGACAGCTGGGCATCCTCAAGGACGCCCCAAAAAGGGGGATGTCCTAGGGACGAGAGGCCACAGGCCTCAGCCGTCCCGGGGATGTTTCCTAGCCGTCCCCCAAAAAGGGGGACGGGGGAAACGTCCCCCTTACCGTCCCCCCATCCTGGGGGACGTGGGAAACGGGGGGACGCGTCCCCCAGGGTGGGGGATGCGTCCCCGTGGAACATTGATTAGTACCAATAGCATTACTAGAGCTAGTCCTAGATCTAGTTGAAGAATGAAGAACCAGTTGACTAAGTTATAGTTCCTTAAGCATAACCAGTTGAGACCATAGATCCATATCCATATCCAGTAGAAATGAGGGTGACATTACGAGTACCAATAGTAGCATATACAAGTATGCATTCTATAGAAGAAAAGGTATAAGCATAGCCAAAACCAGTAAACCCACCAACATAACTATCATTATCAATAGCAGCATAAGAAGCAAGGGTAGATCTAGTCGAAGGACCAGTAACATTAGTAGCAAATATGGGTATAAATTAAGCATAACCAATAGCACCTATAGCATATTAAGTGCCTATAAACACACCTATAAGAAAATGCAGAGATAGTAGCATAGGTGACATAAACTAGGATTGTAGAATTTTTATTTAAAGTTGTTGCTTATTCACACCCACATCCAGTAGTGTATCTAGTACTAGATCCTATGGAAGTACCAATAGCACCACCAATAGTATCAACATATGTAGCTAAGATGGAAGTATACCTAGTATAAGATCTAGTAGTTCCAACTTATCTACCAATAGCAAAGGTATCTATTGGTAACACCAAGAACAAAGGCAAGAGCATAGGCATAAACAAATCCATAAGTATAGGTACCTAGTAGAGCAGTTTACCCAACATCTATTATGGGTTCTTTCGTATATGAAGTAGTTGAAACACCAGTATAAGCACTAGCACCATTATCTTAATAATTGATCCAATTGATGATCAATACCTAGCTACATATGATCTAGTTACAAATCCATCAATAGTAGCTTATCCAGTTCTATATACTCTAGTAGCATCAATAGCAGAGATAGCAACAACATATTAAGTAGCATATCCAACCATTGATCTAGCAATCGATCTAACTTTTGATATTTGCAATGTTATTGATGATTTTTTGAAGCACCACTGCCACCACCAATAGCAATTATTGAACTAATAGCTCTAGATTGAGAGTCAGATGCACCAATAGTCAAGACATAGCCTGTTGGTTTACCACCATTAGTAGATTAGTTCGATCAGTAGCACCTAATAAGGCACATGCACTATCGACACTATTTGGCTTTGGATTTGCACCTGTTGGCTTTGTACCTAGCTTCACATTTGCTGGCTTTGGTATTTCTTCATAGTCTAATGCGCATGGTAGAGATTCTCAGTTTTAGTATCAAGATCATGATAGGTATTTTAGTGATTGAAAGGAAGATTCTGAATTTAGGGATCAAGACTTGGATTAGGACCCTATAGGACAATACCCTATGGGACCAAATGCTATAGGACCAACATCCTTAGTTACATATTTAGCCAGTGAAAGTTTTGGCTCCAAGAGGTGAAGATCCAACACATCGAGACTTAGTACTAAATCTAGAGCGAGACCCAGTTCAAGAGCAAAATCCAATAGGACAGGTATACGTGGTAGCCATGATCATGATAAAGATAATGCTAGTTGTTTAACCAACAATGAAGGCAAAGGACACAAAGGCAAAGGCTTCATTAGCAGTGGATCTATTTCTATAGGTATAGCAAAGGCGTATGTAGAAGGCAGTTGACCACCACCTGGCAAGGGCAAAGATAGAAGCAGGAGCAGCACCAAAAGCATCAAGAAAGGTAGGAGCAAAGCCAATTGTGGTTTAAGTTCCTTATCAAGACCCGTACCCTATAGCTTCCCTTCGTATGGTTATAGACCTAGAAGTAAAGGCAGGAGCATCCCTTCCATTTCGAGAGCTAGAAGTAGGAGAGGTTGTTGTTTACCCATAAGCAGTAGTTAAAGGTCTACCATCATTCGGTTTAGAAAGTGGTTAAGAAAGTGATTCTATAAATGGAGCATACTGGGTTCTCGCACCCACCCCATATAGATAGTTGCTTCAATCGACCCAACCCCCATTGAGAGAGGAAGAGATTCTATATACTCTTTTTCGAGTGAGGAGAATCAAACACTTTGACATGGCTACTATGGTCACTATGGAAACACTATTTCTCTTTTACAAGTGAGTAAATATCTAATTCATCGAATCACAAAGGGCTTAAGGATATATCAACAACAGGGATTTTCTTTGGCCTACCGAGGGGAAAGACTCACAGTCCACCGTACTGACTTATAGGGAAAGGTATAAGAATATATTTGAGCAAGGTAATATTTAGCTAAAAGGGGGAGAAGAGCAAGGAAGAAGTTCTATCTGATGAACCAATTCCAAGGGAGGATATCGGAGCACATCATGTGCAAACTCGGATTAGAAGCAAATGCGACCTCCTTCGCCTCCTATGTGTTGAGAATAAGAGGAGCCAAAAAGTTAAAGTAATTGAAGCTTCTCAACACATTGCTTGTGTGAAGATTGGTGAAGATGGAATGTGGGGAGAACTGAAGGAAGCCTTTCAAGGTATTATTATTCCCTCAGCACCTCTAGGGCCAAGAGAAATGGGAAGTTAGCATAATGTTCAAAACTTCATTTATCTTTTGTGGCCATAAACTTTTGTCTCTTCATTCTAAAAAGTGAGTTTTGTCTTATCTACTCAACCATTTAGTGTTAGAAGGGTTACCCCCTCTGTTTTAGTTATGCCAAAGCAACCAAATTTTATGCTCAGCTAGTAGAAGTGTTGATGGCTTGCATGATTGCTTGCACCAACAACTTGCTTGCATCAATGCACTAACAACAAAAGACATGCATGGACTGCATGCACTTGCAACAAACAACATATTCTAACAAGGGATGGCATGCAAGAATTGTGTGCACCAACGACTTGTATTGACTACATGCATGGACAACATGCATGTATTGACGACTGATGATGTGTATGCATCGAAGATAGAAGATGTGCATGCATTGAAGGCGGATGTGGCGCAACAATGAGATTATGTGTAGAGTGCCCACCAATAGCTTGTATAGGCAACACAACATGGTAAAACACTTGTGTTGTTCAAATCTGCTCCTCGTAGGCTTCAACAACTTCCTTCTCTATCCAAACAACACCCTCTTTATGTTAGACAACAATCAACTTGCATCGAAAGCCATCCTCTTTGTGTTGGATGGCAATCACTTTGTGTCACATGGCAATCTCCTTGTGGTGGATGCTAATCTCTTTGCATTGGATGACAATCTCCTTGCATTGGACAACATTATATTTATGTCAAACTATACTTGTCTTAGCATTTTCCTCTCCCCCAACAATAAGGACATTGCCTCTAACAACAATTTCCTTGCCCTAGTTTATAGCAACTAACCCTCAAATGACAAGCATTTCCTCTAAAAACAACGGTTTCTCATCCTCGAAAGACAAGCATTTATGTTCCTTTGACAAGGATTTCTCTCTTAGATGGTAGGGGTTTCTCTTCCTTTTAAGACATGGGTTTCGCTTTCACAACGATCCATGCTCGAACGACCATCTCTATGTCTTGGATGACAGTCCAAGACATGATTTGCAATAACCCTCACATGATTTGTGCAATGTGGAAAAACCCATCCATACTTCGAACATCCTTCTTCCTTACTTGGATGATATCCTTCGTCATCCAAATACTCATGCATGTTCTAATGGCATCCTTCATCATTTGGACTACACTCTTCCTCACATTCATCTTTAAACAGGTTGTTGGTTTTAGTCGTATTCTTGTCCTCCTTTTGTAGATAAAATCATTGAAACGAAAATGTGCCAAGATTT
Organism: Wollemia nobilis; assembly: GCA_028583015.1. NCBI lineage: Eukaryota > Viridiplantae > Streptophyta > Pinopsida > Araucariales > Araucariaceae > Wollemia > Wollemia nobilis. The sequence continues at coordinate 2,697,171 of JAQPPZ010000883.1, read as the reverse complement.
CTCAAGGTTTGAAATTCTTGCCCTAGAATTTCCATGTTTGAGTTAGAGGTAAATGCCTTCGAATGCATTGACGTCAATGGTTGCACAACTCATTGCATGTCCACCGTGGCATGCTCAACCTCCTCCATTGTAATCAAGTTCATAGTGCCCTTTGCTTCTTGTTGAGGGATTTGATTCTTCTCAGGCTTCTTGAGCCTTCTATACATTATTGGCTCATCTTAATTTGCACCACTTGAATAGTCTCATGCGAAATGCCCCTAGAGTTGACATCTTTGGCAGTGCACAATGTATCTGCTGTAAGTATCATACTCAATTTATCTTCTTCTATTGCCTTGGCAGTTGTGACCAAAGTTGCCACCAACGATACTTATCTTTGGAACATTCTCCCTCTATGTTGTATATACCTGTAGTGATGATTTTATGTTGTTAGTTGTGTTCTTCATGTCACACTCATTATCAGAGTTATTGTTCTCATCACTTTCATCTCCAAAGTTCTCTTTGTATTGACTTCTTGATCACAATAGCTAGATGATATCCTCGAATCATCCTTTGAGTTGCTTTCATCCTCGTATTTGTCGCTCTTTGTCTCTGGAGCCACTCTCATTATCATAGTCACTTTGATCTTTGGAGTCGCTCTCATCTTCATTAAGATGACCGAGCATTTTAGTGATGTCACATCATTTTCCAAGTTCATGGCTCACTCAAAGGCCTCTTCATATGATTTTGGAGGGACTACCCTGACCTTCTTTCGATACAAAGGAAGAAAGCCCTTCACAAACCACCTTTGCTTCAATGGATATGAGTCATATGACAAATCCTCCTCGAAATGGCTAAAAAACTCCTTCAATCTCTTGTTATTTGCTCCATCTTGTAGATTTCTGCACTCATCATCATTGAGGAACAAATTAAATTTCCTTATGAAGGCTTCTTGTAACTCTACCTAGATGTGGTACTTGCACTTTGACAATTCCATGAGCCGTTCCATTGCAATTCCATAAATTATTGGAGGGATAACGCCCTCCAATCTGCTTCACTCATCTCCCCATTTGCCTTTCACATTGTAAGACAAATTTTCTAGTGTCTAAGTGGGTCCTCTGTTCCACCACCATGAAAATTGGGACACTTGTGTCACACCAATATTAGTCGTTGTTGTGACCCGTTGCTTCGATGTAGGCAATGTTTGCCCTTATGTCTCACCGTTGTCATACACATTGTCAAATTTACCACATTGCTCTTGTCCCACGCACCATGAAACATGTCAAGTTGTAGTTGCTCTAATGTCAAACTCCCATTACACTCACCATTAGATAGACTAACTTGCAATTGCTCCAGTACCGAACTCCATCACACGCACTATCGGACATGCTATCTTGCATTTGCTATAATGTCGGATTCCCGTCCCACTCACCATTAGACACACCAACTTGCAGTTGCTCCGATGTGAGACTCCGTCTCTCTCCCTATTCGACACACCATAGTTGCTCCAATGTTGGATTCATGTCTTGCTCACAATTGAACATGCCAATCTGTAGTTGCTCTAGTACCAAACTCTCGTCATATGCACTATCAAATGTACAACTCAATTCAACCACTATTAGCCTTTCTAGACGAACTAAGTTTTCTCTTTTTTCAGACTTGTCACATTGTGCTTTGTCACACACAAACTCGTTTGTGTGCACATCTTTGCTTGCATGAACTTGTTCGATTACATGCACGTGTTTGATTGCATTAACTTGTTCAATTGTGTGCACATCTTCACCTCTGTGCATGTCTTTGCTTGCACGAACTTGGTCAATTACCCTACACAAACTTTTTCGTTTGCATGCATGTCTTCACCTGCACACACATGTTCTTTGCGCTTTGTATCTTCATGCATGTTTTTGCACTTCTCGTCATCACACATGCCTTCGTGTATTGCATTGTCAAATACGCTTTCATTTGTTGTGACATCATGCAAGTCTCCATCAACTACGCGATCCTCTTGGACATTCATGTTGGGTTGCATGCCTTTCTCTCTTGGCCCTTCATTGACATCAAAAACAAGTCAGCATAATTTTTTGTTGCAAACTTCAATCTTCCCTCCACCTAGGGACAATGCACACTTGACTATGTTCTTCGTCGACCACATTTTAATCATGCTATTGTTGTCGTTGCTTACTTTCTCAAGCGATATGCTTGTTACAATTCCATATCACCAAGTCCAACCCAACTTTGTATAGGCAATGACACTAGAATGTAGAAATAGAACACAACACGCCACAATTTAGTTGCGCTATAAATATATAAAGGTACACAATGGGAATAACTTACATATACTTGTAGATACACTTCACAGATGGTGTGTATGTTGCACAACCCAATTATTTGTAGCACTTTATGGTTTGACAAAGTGACACACATACTTGTCTTGGCCGACATTGACCAACATCATAGTTCGAAAAACAACTCCACCAATAAACATTCCCGACATCTCCCACGTAGATGTGTATTTATAGGTGTCATAGGGTCGGTAAGTGGTTGGCAACTTCCAACTACCACCGAAATACCCATGTACATCAAAACATTGAAATACCCCATAACATTACATTATTATGAACAATTATATTGCCATGTACACAGAACAACACCATGTGACAACTAACACATACAACAACTTTAATTGCATGTATTACCAACACTTTGCACAAGCACCCATGCACCTATATGTTTTTACAGTCATATGTTCATGCAAATGTGCATTCATGCAGAGTTGTCAAATCATCTACCTACATGGATTTTGATTTGCCATTGGAAACAATGTGTCCTTTTATATTTTAGATTTGGAGAAGTAGATTATCTCAAGCCACAACTAATAGCCTTATACATTGGGCATTATGTATTCAACTTAGTTCCTAGATGAGATTAGAAAAGGGAAAACACTGCAGTTGTCAACCGTCTATCGGTCTCGCTGTAAAATCTGAGAACTAATTAAAGCACAATCAGAAACACATGCAGAACAGGAAAACATATGAAGACTTCTAACAGTAATTTTATATGCTGTGTGTGCACAGAACTAACAAGTATGAAAGAAACAAAATCAACAGTTTTTGTGACTAGAAAAAGGCTGAGTACAAATAATTCACTTGAGATGAACAATCATAAGCCTGGATGTACTCAGCAGCAAATTGTTGGCTCATATGCTTGCAATTCTATATCACAAGATGAAAGAAGATGCAATGGGGAGACATGATCAACTATGATGGGATGAATTCAACAAGACTCTTAACGAGCACTCTAAGGCAATCTCTTCTCCTCCAAACAATTACACAGTCCCTTCTTACATAGGAGATATTACATGGTTTTTGCTTTATAAGGAACTGATTTTCTTCCTAGAAAGCTGATTTTATTAATTTTTTTTTTTTAAATTAGTTATATTGGGTTAAAACGGACCCCACCAGTATTTCATTGCAACTACATAGTTTTTTTTTTTTTAATTCTGCATACATTGCTTGGCAAAATTTTGAACCTGGGTCTCCTTGAAGGTTGAGGTATTTAAACAGTTGACCTCATGCCATCTGATAAATGTTAAGTTTCACCCATGAGATTGGAACCTCGGTTTTTGGTGTGAAACTCCTCACTCCTGACCAATTGCCCAAAACCCCATGGGCTTCTAAATAACACTTATTACGAAAGCTACTTTAAAGTTTTTTTATTTTTTATTTTTAAAACTTGTTTATTATTTGCTTTTCATGATATTGAGATTTTTCCCTTTTACTTTTTCCCTAAATACATCCCTTGTTCTTTTACATTTGCTGCTCTTGCATCATAATATTCCATGTCTCTAGCTTCAGAGGCTCCACGCCTTTTTGCTTTAGAAGTTGAACTTTAAATCTGTTTGTTGTTGCATGTAAAATAAGGATACAACATGCCCTTGTTTTTTTTTTTTTGTTTTTGTTACTATGTAAGTAAAAGCTAGATTTAGATTTTTCTATAAATAGGTGGCAACTTCGTACTTTTTAGCTTTTCTATTTTGGGAGCTACTTTTGCTTTCGTGCACATGTGCCTTTTTGGTTTTCTGTTCAACAAAATTATGAAACTTATTAGCTAATGGCCATTGGCCTTATTGAAGATGGTAAAGGGAAACATGAATTTAAACAATCCTGAATCAAATACTCCCTTTTTTAACATTTTATCAAATTAAATTAGTCTTTGCGAATTTAGTTTTCATAGTTTATAAGTTTGTAAGTTGCTAACTAAAAAGTATTGTAGGATGAGTAGGGTGTCAAAATAAGCAAAACCTGTATGCAATCATCAACATATCTACATGAAAATGTCATCACGTAGAGAAGTCTTATGGTAAAAATGTGCATCAAAAGGTCCAAATGGGGGATTTGGCATTGCCATTACTTACAAACCAATGTACTTGGTTAAGGGAGTAGCCAGCTGCTAGCCTGTTACAATATTGATGCTGCCACCTGTTTTCAAAAATAAATCAGAAACTTGCATTTGAAGTCCATGGCCCTACATGTAGTTTGAATGTCCTCCATTGCCATATCTATTGCCCAGGAAGTATGAACTGGAATGAACTTGGTCCAGTCGGACAAACCTGGTAACTATGCTCTCAACATCCATTTGTAAGGTGGCTCAAAACTGGCAACATTGAAGGGTGCACATCTGAGTACATTTTATGTAACTGGTGTTATGAAGGATACCCTGAGATTAGTAGAAAGGGTTTTAGGGTTTGAAGAAATAGGAACAATTGGGGCCTGTAAATATCAAGTAGAAGTAGAAAATTGGCACTAGCATGGGGGCTAAAGATGATCTTTAACCGTTTTAATACTAATACAGGGAACTTGCCCTGTTTTGGCCCCCAAGCTTCTATTTCATGTTTCTTGGTCTCCAAGCAGGTGTCCTTTTTATGGTTTACATCAATAGACATGCTTGACATGGAGCTTCATTAAGACTGGTTTTAATCAACATTGTACTTAAATCAGTTCATCCCTCAGTTCTCCTTTTTTCACTACAAGAAAAGTGCATTCTAGCCTCCCTTGCAAAATTCTCTGCAGAAAGACCTTGCGTAGCTCCATTTCAATATTTTCTAGGTTTTTGTTTTGGGAGGGCAGTGTTTAAAAAACAAGCAGATGACAAAATCCCTCAGAAGTGTCCTTGAATTTATCCAGTTTCGTTTATGTCCTTGTGTGCAAGATTTCCAACAATTGCTCACTGCCCTAAACTTTCCTGAAACAGAAAATTTGGACAAAATTCCCTCTTGGTCATTACTAAATGCTCAAAGTACAAGGTATATTAGAGGTTTTGAGCTATTTTTGTTCCTCCCAATTCAGTTTGGTTAGGAAATCTACTGAACCTATGATTTTAGTGTCCAGATTGTCTTTTTCACCAAGTCTTTGTTTCGGGGAGTGGGGGGAAGGAAGTATAGGCAAAAATCCAAACCATGATGCTTTTTCATGGTGTTTTGGGCTATTTTAAGTAGTTGAGTGTTGTTGTTGGATTCACAGAGGTTGTATAATTCCATAAGTTTGGTTTTTTGTCCAAGTATTAGCTGAGTGAGTTGAATCTGTTCATTTTCCTGGCGAGCCAACTCAATTTCATTGATTACTCCACTACTTGATATGAGTATATTGTCTTGGATATGTTATTTTATGTTTTCTGTCTGTTTAACATAAAAGTTCTTTTATCCTTAATTTGCAGGAAAGTGTCAAGCAACATATATTGCCTAAAATTATTTCAGAAAATGAAGATGCTTGAACATAGCATTTGACAGTGTATGTTTGCATTATTCTACAATGGCACTATTTCTTTTGTTGAAATCACCCTTGCTGAAGGGATTTCAAAGTTTGTAATGCCAGTTCTCTTCTTTCACTGTCTGAAAAAGTGAGCCTTCATAGTTCTTAAGCTGGAGAAATAATAGGTTGGTATTTAATTTCAATATTTCACTAATTATCTTCTGTATCTATTAGAAAACAGAATGAGATCAGTATAGATTGGTGTCACCAGGCATAATAAAAGAGATTTTATTTTTAAATTGGTTATATGGGTTTGAAACGGATGCTGCCCATATTACAGGGACAATACAGTATTGTGGTATTGCAACGAAGTGCATCATCACAGGCTGCCTTGTTGCGGGATTGTCCATCACAATGCAGAGATACAAGTTTGGGTTGCACTCAATTTAATCCCTTTTACCACCACTCCATGATGCCTTAGACACCAGTTTTACCACCACTCCATGAATTCATGTTTTTCATCTGAAGAAAATAAATTTTATTTGCTATAAATTGTTATAAAAATTCTTCTACTCTTCTGCATTCATTTACTGTGTCTGGCAGTTTATGTCCTTCAGTTGAGAAGAATTTGCTTCATGTCACATTTGTTTTTTATTTGGTAGTTCTTTTCAGTCTTTTCATGGAGATTCCTATTTTATTTGTGCTAATGTTTGAATCATTGTGGCAGGCATATGGAAATCAGGTTCAAGTTAAAATTGTGAAGAATAAACTGGCACCTCCTTTTAAGAAAGTAGAATTTGAGCTTGAGTTTGGCAAGGGCATTTCCACTGAAGGTGAGATCCTGGATTTTGGATCTAAGCATGGATTAATCTCAAAATCAGGGAACTTTTATATTTTGAATGGCGAAAAATTTAACGGTAGAGATAGAACCATAAGGTTTCTTACAGAGCACTTTTTGACATCCGTGATGAACTGGCAGAGAAAATAAAAGAGAAGTTGTTAGACCATTTAAGAGAGAAACATGACCATGAAGAGAATTATGTTAGCGAATCAGAGGAGAAACATGGCCTTGTAGAGGCTTCTGAAAATGCTACAGAGGAGAAAGTTGCTTCTTATAGCAATGGTGAAGATGCAGAAGTGACAGTAGTGGCTGAACCATAGTACTTCATGATTAAAAAGATGATTTTGTTATGTCTTCTATATCAAATTAGGTAAGAGTTGCATATGATTACCTCGATAAAAGATTTTCTGGAAGGTGTCTTCTACCTCAGCAAAACAGAAAATGAGAATGCGTAAAACATGGATGTTGTATTCTATAGAATACTTCAGAAATAGCTTTTACAAGGAGGTACAAATGATCTTAAGAAAGTACAGAGAAAGTGCATTTGAAAGTAAGGGAAAATAACTGTCAGGAGTTGGAGCAGAGCAATTTATTCAAATGTGCAATGATAACTATTTGATATATATTATAATGGTAATGGAATATGAACTACAGTAAGTCCATTTGATGGCAGAATGAGTTTCTGCAATTTTGTAAAATTATTCCCTTTTATATTAGTATAAATACTTACGTTCACTGAAAAATTTGTCAGAGGAGAGTTTTTCTCAAACTGGTCAGCTGGATATTGTGCAGTAACCTTTTCTTTTTAAATACAAAAATGTATCAATATATTACCACATTGTTCAAAAAAAAGAATTTTCAAATTAACAATAAGATTACATGAAATTCTATTCCTGTATGATATAAGAAAGCACCTGGCCCTCTGCCCTAATGGGCACAAAATTTGTAGCTTTCCAAATCTGGAACAAATTTAACTTTGCCAACTAAACTGGTGGGTTCATCATTTTCAATGATGATTTTGAGGGATTTTATTTTGCAATAGCAGTATCTAAGCAAAAGCATGAAAATCATCTCTAAATTTGCACCTTTGTTGAATATTAAGCACCATAACTTGGGAGCAAAAGATTATTGTAAATTAAAACTTATATGCTGTGGAATAAGTGATTTCCATAATAGTGGAGATCCAAATCAACAACTCAGAATATGTTAAATGTAGGTAATGTGAGTCACTAAAAATTTCTTGTTATTTATTTGAGTCGCAGCACTATGTTAAAAAAGTCTTTGTCGTAGCCCAACGCAAGGTGATATGAAAATTGTTTTTTTTTTTACTTACCAAAGACAATAATGTAAAGACTAGGTATAATGGATGACTTGAGCAATCGTCCAAGGGCATGAGACTATTATTATTTGTTTTTGAGACAACTTTTACTTTTTGTTCGCCATGGAGTTAGAAGTTGTAGGCAGACGTGTAATGACTCCAATTAGCTACTTAGGCTATCTTTATCATTGTTAGCTTAGGTCCTAGGTTAGGGTAAGTATGCTCTTGAGCATTAGGGTTAGGGGGTTAGTTGGTTGTGTATAAATAGATGAATTATGTAGTAGATGCGATCATCATTTATACTTATACAAGTCACCATTGATGCATATATGGGACTTTACCCTCTTTAAGTGGCTATGAGACTTCACTCTTTTTGAGTGGCTAGGATTTGTTGGTGATTTAGAATTTGGATCTATTACTTGTTATAGTTGATTCGCCGTTATAGAATCTGAAATTTGTTCCAGTGAATGTTTTTGGTTTTTGCATTTTCTAGGTTCTATTGTTGCTATTTTTGGAAGGTGTTTCATCACTAGTGGTATTAGAGCTTCAACCTTGGCTCCCTGTGATGGTGCAGAAAATGATAGAAGGGCATGCTATTTTTCTTTACGCAATATGAGTACCCCTCCCACTCTTGTGGATGCTCACTTCCTTACCTAAAGCATTTTCTCCTATTTTCATTATTATTTGCATTGTGAGTGCACAAGGCTAGAGAAAATGATGACAAATGTTAGTTCTCAACAAATAGGGATGTCAATAAAGCTTAATTCAATCTAGACATAGATGGACCAACTATTTGGTGTTATAATCACAGTGACACTAAGAGGGGGGTGAATCAGTGTGATCTTTTAAACTTCAAATATACATTTCTAAAACCAGCAGCAGTGTAAAACTTATAAAAAGATATATCAAATACAACAAGAAAGCATTACACACAACACAACATTTAACAAGGTTCACCAATGTGGCTACTCCTCAAAAATGACTGCTTGGACTACCATCCAAATCCAACCTTTGCAAAGCTACAACTTTACAATCCCTTTTACCAGCACCAACTAGAAGGAGCACCAACCCCTCAGATTTTTTTTTGTACCAAACAGAAAGGAGCACCAACTCCTAATTTGCTAGCACCTACTGGAAAGGAGCACCAACCCCTTATGCCAAGTTGCAACTTGGACTTCAATAAAAATAATGAAAATTATAGAATGATACCTTCACCTTATTTCGCATAGTCTACAGTTTCTATGCACTCTGCTTCTTCTGCGCAAATGCTTCGCACTATCTGATTATGAGCAGACTGCTTCTATGCTAATGCTTCGCACTCTCTGCTGCTAAACAGTTGATCGATCACTTCTGCCCCTTTGCACTTTTCTGCTCTCTACGCGCTATTACTTCGCACTTGACTTGGTTCGACACGATTCGCTTTTTGCGCATAGTAGACTTAATTCACACAAAATTGATGTTCCCAAATCTCCCAATAGCCCTCCTTTTATAACAAACTTTTCATGAGCAAAGATCTAATCTTAGTCGGCTGAAATACCCTAATCTTAGTCGGTTGCAAACCCTAAACATGGTCGACTACAAACCCTAAATTTGGTCGGTTGCAAACCCTAAAATCTGTCGGCCTGCATTGGTCTTTGTTGGCCTCGACTGCCCCTACAACTCTTCTATTGTTGTTGCCACGAAAACACAACATGTCGCGATATCATGACACTTCTACCTTTAGAGACTTCATCTTCACTTTTGTCGAAAATGCGACACTTTTTCTACTTGGCACTTTCTTTTCGAACCTGTCGTGAAATCGTGACACTTTTCATCCTTAGCGCTTTCTCTTCGAACTTGTCACGAAATCGTGACACTTTTCATCCTTAGCACTTTCCCTTCGAACATGTCGTGAAATCATGATAGTTTTCTTACTTGCCTTCTTTGCTTCCAACATGTCACGAAATCGCGATAGTTTTCCCACTTGGCTTCTTTGCCTGCAACATGTCACGAAATCATGATAGTTTTGTTTGCGCCTTCTCTCTCCTTGTCCATGTCATGAAATCATGACAATTTTGCTTGTGCCTTCTCTCTCCTCGTCCATGTCACGAAATCGCGATGAAAACATGTCGCGATATCGCGACAGTTTTCTTACTTGTCTTTTTCTTTGATCCTTTGAATCTGGACCACTTTTGTCTTCTTGGATATTCACTGTACATGCTCTCACTGACCTTTGAACTCCTGTCCACTGCATCAACTGATCTATCTGTCTATGTTGACAACAATGACAATACTTTTGCTGCACCTTGCTCAACAATCTCCCCCTTTGGAATTGTTGGCAACACACATGCACTCTCTTGTAAATCTTCTCCCCCTTTGAAAATAATACCAAAGGGCTGCTACAGACTCCCCCTGAGTCCAAACACAACATTCTTAGGCAAAATTTATTACACTTAGTAATAAATAAAGACATGAGCAAGAAGATGATCAAACACTTCAATGCTCCCCCGAGAATGTGATCCCCGTAGCTAGTCACTTCTTGGGAAGGGTCACCACTCCCTGTTTATTGCGAAGGTATTCAAAAACATCCTTGGGCAAAGGTTTTGTGAATATATCTGCTACTTGCTCTGTAGTTGGAACAAAATCCAGCTTAACCTCACCTTCAACAACTTTCTCTTTCAAGAAGTGATATCGTATAGCAATGTGTTTTGTCCGTGAATGCATTACTGGATTCTTGGAGATGTTAATTGCACTCGGTGTTATCACACTTAACCGATATTGGTTCACTAAAATTAATACCAAGATCTTTCAGAGTTTGTTTCATCCACAAAACTTGTGTACAGCAAGTTGTTGCTGCAATATATTCTGCCTCAGCTGTTGATAAAGAAACTGACTCTTGTTTCTTGCTGTGCCAAGCAACCAACCTATCACCGAGATAAAAAGCACCTCCACTTGTACTCTTCCTATCATCAACACATCCTGCCCAATCTACATCTGAATAAGATATAAGGGTGAAGTCTTTACCTTTCGGATACCATAACCCATACTCCATAGTACCCTTGAGATACCTGAGAATCCTTTTACTGTTGTCACATGAGTCTCTTTGGGACTGGCCTGAAATCTTGCTACCATGCAAACTGCCTGCAGAATATCTGGTCTGGTAGTTGTTAAATAAAGTAAGCTTCCAATCATTGATCTGTACATGGTTTGATCAACGAGTGGAGATTTGTCATCTTTGCTTAACTTGCAACCTGTCACCATAGGAGTGCTAACTGGCTTATAGTCCTCCATTGTGAATCTTTTTAGCATTTCTTTCACATATTTGACTTGGGAAATAAATATGCCTTTCTCATTTTGATTAACTTGTAACCCAAGAAAGTAAGACAGTTCACCAATCATAGACATTTCAAATTCTTTTTGCATTTTATTTGCTAAGTCTTTACATGATTCATCTTTGCTGCTGCCAAATATGATATCATCTACATATACAACAAGAACAATGAGATGCCCATTTTCTGTTTTGACATACAGATTATCGTCCACCATACCTTTCTTAAACCCCTGTTGAGAGAGATAGTTATCTAGCCTTGCATACCATGCTCGGGGTGCCTGTTTTAAGCCATATAAAGCTTTCTTTAATTTGCAGACAAGATTGGGATCTTCACCAATTTGGAAACCATCTGGTTGTTCAATGTAAACTTCTTCTTCAAGTTTCCCATTTAAGAAAGCTGATTTTACATCCATCTAGTAAACTCTAAAATTCTTATGAACTGCTAAGGCTAGAAACATTCTGATTGCTTCTAATCTGGCCACAGGTGCAAAAGTCTCTTCAAAATCAATGCCTTCAACTTGTGCATAACCTTTACAGACCAATCTAGCTTTATTTCTAACTACCTGTCCATCTTCATTCAATTTATTTTGAAATATCCATTTGGTGCCGATTACATTCTTATTTGCCGGTCTAGGAACTAATTCCCAAGTTCTGTTCTTTTCAATCTGATCTAACTCTTCATTTATTGCCTTCATCCAGCTATCATCTTTGCTTGCCTCAGCTATATTTTTGGGCTCAATTCTGGATAAAAGAGAGTAGTTACTTACTACTTTCTTTCTTGTCTGAATACCACCTATGGGATCTCCAATTATTTGATCTCTCGGGATGATTCTTCTGCCAGCTGCTCTGTTTTGAATTTCTTGTTTTCTTCCACCTCTGAGTCATCAATTAAGTCATCTGAGTTAAGATTTGGTTTCTTTTCTGTTTCATTTTCCTCATCTCCTTCAATGACTTCTTCATAAATTGGGTAGTTTTCTTCATAGTTAACTGTTCTTTCCCTTCCTTCATCAAATTTAACATCAACACTATCCACAATTTTCTTGAGTCTCTTGTTGTAGCATTTATAAGCTTTGCTTTTTATCGAATACCCAACAAAGACACCTTCATCTGCTCTATTTTCAAACTTCCCAAGATTGTCTTCAGTTTTTCTGATGTAACACTTACAACCAAAAACTTTGAGGTGTTTTGTTGTTGCCTTTCTACCAAACCACAACTCATAAGGAGTTTTGCTTTCATGAGTTCTCAGCATGTACCTATTTTGGATGTATACTGTAGTGTGGACTGCTTCTTTCCAAAATCTATCTGCTATTTTGTTCTCAACCAGCATAGTACGTGCCATTTCCTGTACTGTTCTGTTCTTTCTTTCTACCACACCATTCTGCTGGGGTGTTCTAGCTGCTGAATATTGTCTCCTGATACCATGCTGTTCATAGTATTCTGTAAACTCATCTGAGATGAATTCTCCTCCTCTATCTGATCTCAAACATTTAATTCTTTTTCCTGTTTCATTCTCAACTAGATGTTTGAAAGATCTGAACATTCCAAAAGCTTCTGTTTTATTCTTTAAGAAGAATATCCATGTCATTCTAGAATAATCATCAATACACAACATAAAGTATTTGTCACCATTTATGCTTTGAGTTCTCATGGGTCCACACAAGTCTGTATGTATAAGATCCAAAGGTTTGTTGTTGTGGTACTCTTTTGTTTTGAATGAGGTTCTGGTTTGCTTTCCCTTTTGACATGAAGCACAAATGCTATTTGAAGGTTTTCTAATGGTTGGAATGTCTCTTACTTGCTTGTTTCGAGCTGATTTTCACTAGATTATCAAAACTAATGTGTCCAAGCCTCTTGTGCCATAGCCAGTTTTCTTCTTCCTATCCAATGAAACAATTACCTTCTGAAGTTTTTGAGAGTGTGTACAGGTTGCCAGATGTCCTTGATCCAGTAGCTATCAATTTTCCACTGTTTGATTTCCTGACTTCACAACCCTGCTTCTTGAAAACAACTTCATGTCCTTTATCACAGATCTGACTGACACTCAATAGGTTATGTTTCAAACCATCCACAAACAAAACTTCTTCTGACTTGATCTTCCCATCACTAATTTTAACTGATCCTTTTTCGATTATCTTAGCTCCATCATTATTTCCAAATTTTACAGAACCACCCTTATATTTCTGTAATTTTTCAAATTTTTGTTTATCACCTGTCATATGACTTGAGCATCCGCTGTCAAGTATCCATGGTACCCTTTTACTCTGTGCCTTGAAAGCTGTTTGAACTATTAGGGATTCCTTTTCTTCCTGAGGCTGCTCTTTCTATTTCCACTCTGATTTGGCTACCGTATTGGGCTCTAGTTTGGACTTTCCTTTTCCAGTATCTTGAGTATATCTTTCAGAAGGATTTCTATTTTGTCTTGTCCTATTTGGTTGAAATTTTCTTTTTTGAGGTTGATTTGGAGCTAAAGGACTACGACAGTTTCTTGCAATATGTCCAAAGTTATGACAATTAAAACATTCTACTGCATAATTTAATGGTGAAAAAGCATTTCTACTAAAGAGATTTCTTGGTCCTACATTATACTTGCAATCTGCAATTTTATGCCCATAACCATTACACTTGAAACAAAAACCAGAAAAGAAATGATTGAACCTGAAAGATGGTTTTTGCCAGGTTGTTGTAGGAGCCATAGATCTTCTTTTCTTTTGATGTGTGACCTTGGTAAATCCATCATTGTCAGTTCTCCTTTCGGGCCTGGCATTACTGCTTTCATTTTCCTGAGTTGTTTTTCTTTCATCAGTCTGTTTCTTCTCTTCATTCCTTATAGTTTCTACATTTCTGGCTTTTGGTCCATTTGACGATTCTCCTTCCACGAAGCCTAGACCAAATTTGATGCCAACAGGTCTTTGATCACTTAAAATTTTATCCAGCTTCATCGAACTTTCTTCACGCTTTTGATGGCAGCTGATTTTTCGATCCAGTTCTTGCATCTGCATTCGTAGACTAACATTCTCTTCTTCTAGTTTACAGTAGTAATCTATCTTCATGGTTATCTGAACTTCGAGATCCTTAGACATTTTCTTGTATTCTTCTGTCTGTATTTTTAAACTGGTTATGATGTCATTTGCATCCTCAAGCTTTCTTGAAAGTTTATAATTCTTTCTTTTCTCAGATTTCCATTCTACAAGAGCAGAGACCAGCTCACCTTCTAGATCTACTTTAGCCTCAGGATTTTTAGCAGAAACTTTAGAATTCATTACTTCCCTCTTTTCTGATTGTTCTACCTCTTCCGATTTTTTTGATTCAAATGCCATGAACAGAGCTTCACCTATTTCTTCTTCAGAATCCTCACTAGAGTTGTCCTCTGAAGAATTTGCATTCCTGGAGATGAAACTTTTCTTTTTGAAGTTGCCTTTCTTGAAGTTTGATTTCTTCTTCCAGTCACTTCTTTCTTGGTGTGAAGCTTCCTCACCCTGGTTCTTCTCATTGAGTGGACATTTTGTTGCAAAGTGCCCAATGCCTCCATAGTTAAAACATTTAAATGGTAGCTTTCCTCTGTATTTTCCTTTTCCCTTTCTCAGTTTTCTAACAAAATTTTCTTCCATTTCATCTGATACCTCCTCTTCTTCAGACTCTTGTTTTGTGTCTTTGCCTTTTAGGGCTTTAAAGGCTGCTTCTCTATCTGTGGGATTAGACCTTCCTATTCTCATTTCAAAAGCAGTCAAAGAACCATGCATCTCATCCATACTAAAGCGATTTAGATCTTTAGCTTCTTCTATGGCTGAGACTTTAGAATCAAACCTTGGAGGGAGTGATCTTAATACCTTTTTCATGATAGTAGCATCATCCATATCTTCACCGAGACCTCTGATTGAATTAGTGATTCCATTGACTCTTAGCATGAAAGCCTCTATGTTCTCATCATTGTCCATCTTTAAGGATTCGAATTGAGCTCGATGTGTTTGAAGCTTGGCCTCCTTGATCCTATCGTCTCCTTCATGAATGTTCTCTAGTTTATCCCATACATCTTTCGTTGATTCACAATTTATGATCTTGACTAGCTCACTGTCCACTAATCCACACATGATGGCATTTTTTGCTTTCGAATCATTTTCAAATGCCTTTTTACCGACAGTGTCTATTGGAGCAGTGGCGGGAGCTTTGTAACCATTAACTACTGCACCCCAGATGTCAAAACCCAAAGCACGGAGATATGTCTACATCCTGATTTTCTAGAATGCATAATTAGTTCCATCAAACAATGGTGCTTTGTTTGAGGAGAAACCTTCACCACTTGCCATTGCGTCACTTCCAAGATCACCCTAGCTGATTGAGCCTATTCAAGAACCTAGCTCTGATACCAATTGTTATAATCATAGTGACACTAAGAGGGGGGTGAATCAGTGTGATATTTTAAACTTCAAATATACAGTTCTAAAACCAGCAATAGTTTAAAACTTATAAAAAGATATATCAAATACAACAAGAAAGCATTACACACAACACAACATTTAACGAGGTTCACCAATGTGGCTACTCCTCAAAAATGACTGCTTGGACTACCATCCAAATCCAGCCTTTGCAAAGCTACAACTTTACAATCCCTTTTACCAGCACCAACTAGAAGGAGCACCAACCCCTCAGATTTTTTTTGTACCAAACAGAAAGGAGCACCAACTCCTAATTTACCAGCACCTACTGGAAAGGAGCACCAACCCCTTATGCCAAGCTGCAACTTGGACTTCAATAAAAACAATGAAAATTATAGAATAATACCTTCACCTTATTTTGCATAGTCTATAGTTTCTATGCACTCTGCTTCTTCTGTGCAAACGCTTCGCACTATCTGATTCTGAGCAGACTGCTTCTGTGATAATGCTTCACACTCTCTGCTGCTAAACAGTTGATCGATCACTTCTGCCCCTTTGCACTTTTTTGCTCTCTATGCGCTATTACTTCGCACTTGGCTTGGTTCGACACGATTCGCTTTCTGTGCACAATAGACTTAATTCGCACAAAATCGAGATCACCAAATCTCCCAACAACCCTCCTTTTATAACAAACTTTTCATGAGCAAAGATCTAATCTTAGTCAACTAAAATACCCTAATCTTAGTTGATTGCAAACCCTAAACATGGTCGGCTACAAACCCTAAATTTGGTCGACTGTAAACCCTAAAATCTATCGACCTGCATCGGTCTTTGTCGGCCTCGACTGCCCCTACAACTCTTCTATTGTTGTTGTCATGAAAACACATGTCACGATATCATGACACTTCTGCCTTTAGAGACTTCATCTTCACTTTTGTCATGAAAACGTGACACTTTTGCTATAAAAGACTTGCGTTCTATTCCTGTCGTGATATCATGACACTTTTGTCTTTGACAGCCTTTGCTTTGCTTTTGTCGTGATATCGTGACACTTCTGTCTCTTTCTGCCCTTCTCGCCTTTTACCCACAAAAATATAGCATGTCGCGAAATTGTGACATTCTCGGCCTCCTTATTCACTTCTTCGCTTGCAACCGCAAAAACCAGACATGTCACAAAATCATGACACATTCGCCCTCTCGCTACTCTACTTGGCTTGCTCTAGCGAAAACAAAACTTGTCGCGAAATCGTGACATCTTTCTCTGCCTTGTGTCTTTTCTGCCATTTGCCCGCGAAACCGGAACATGTCGTGAAATCGTGACATCTTCGTTGCCTTGTCTCTTTTTTGTCTTTGGCCCATGAAATCGAACATGTCACGAAATCGCGACACTTCTCTTGCCTTATGCCTTTTCTGTCTTTGGCCCACGAAACCAAAACATGTCATGAAATCGTGACATCTTTCTGCCTTGTCTCTTTTCTATCTTTGGCCCGTGAAATCGAACATGTCATGAAATCGCGACACTTCTCTTGCCTTATGCCTTTTCTGTCTTTGGCCCGCGAAACCGGAACATGTCGCGAAATCGTGACACTTTTTCTACTTGGCACTTTCTCTTCGAACTTGTTGCGAAATCGTGACACTTTTCATCCTTAGCGCTTTCTCTTCGAACCTATCACGAAATCGTGACACTTTTCATCCTTAGCGCTTTCTCTTTGAACATGTCATAAAATCGTGACAGTTTTCTTACTTGCCTTCTTTGCTTCCAACATGTCTCGAAATCGCGACAGTTTTCCCACTTGGCTTCTTTGCCTGCAACATGTCATGAAATCGTGACAGTTTTGTTTGCGCCTTCTCTCTCCTCGTCCATGTCATGAAATCGCAAAAATTTTGCTTGTGCCTTCTCTCTCCTCGTCCATGTCGGGAAATCGTGATAGAAAACATGTCGTGATATCTCGACAGTTTTCTTACTTGTCTTTTTCTTTGATCCTTTGAAACTAGACCACTTTTGTCTTCTTGGATATTCACTGTACATGCTCTCACTGACCTCTAAACTCCTGTCCACTGCATCAACTGATCTATCTGTCTATGTTGACAACAATGACAATACTTTTGTTGCACCTTGCTCAACATTTGGGAAGCAACGCCCTTTTTCCCCTTACCAAGCACACATTGGACAATGAGTTCCAATAGGTTTTTAGGATATAGTGACAAGATAAGCAACATGAGCTTGAATTCTTGTCAGATAACCCTCCTAATGTCAAGAATTTCCAATTTTAGGATCCCAAGAACTTTTGTTGGCCAACTTACAGGCATGGTCTGAGGTCCTTGCATCCAGGCGTCGAATTTGGGCACAATCACAATCGCTTTTGCATGGGTCACATGCATCCCCATGTTGCCATGGAGGATCTTCTAAGTATGGGTGAGCTTAATTTAGAATGTGCTACCAATATTTATCCCTTCGTAGAGGTGCTACCTTTTTACTTGAGTGGCCTTATGATGTTCCTATGCCTTGCATTAGTATTTTGACCTTTGAGGGCACAAATTTGCATAGGTGGATACCCAAGATGGATTTCATCATATGCTTGCATCGTGTTCTTGAGGAAGGCTATGTCACCTTAGCTGCTTCTAAGTTGGGTACCCATGCTCATCAGTGGCTTCTATGGGAAGTCAAGCATCGTGCTCATCACTTTTTGTGGCTAGAGTTCAAGAAGATTTTCCTACTCAAGTTTGATAAGGGCCCCTCTACCTTTGATGTGGTATGTTTGATGCAGAGCAAATAAACAGGCTTGATAGAGGACTATTGCATTGAGTATATGGGACTCCTCACAAATACCTATTATTTGAGTCTCACAATGGTGATATCTTCCTTTCACCATGGCCATAAGGATGACATCAAATGGGAGGTCAATATGCATGATCCGTTTACCTTGCATGATGTTGAGCATTTGGCTCGTGTAGCAAAAAAGAAGCTTTAATTGCCTTATCCCCAACTATGATGCGATTTCAATCATAGGCGATCATACTTCAATAATCACAATGAAGAGTGTCTACCATGATTCTTCCATTACCATCCTCGAGTTTAGGCTTGTGAGGAGTGGCATACCAATTGGAAATAGAGGATGATAAGTCGATGTCTCCTTGTCGAGTTACTATGCTACAATAACTATAATTATTACCTCATTTGGTAATTTGTAATATTCTCCTAGGTAGATTTTATTTACCGCATAGTAGATATAAATTACTATGTTACTTTTACTAATTACCTAGAAGATATTCACTATGGAATATCTTGGGGTTAGTAAGTTAGTCATCGTAGTCAATTTGACTACGTTGTTAGTTGTTAGTAGTTAGGCGCTTATTTTGTTAGTTGTTAGTAGTTAGGTGTGTTAGTTAGTATTATTTTAGGATATTATTTTCTAAATATCCTAAGGCTATTCTTAGCCTATTATTGTTCTATTTAAACCTTAGAAACTTAATAATATTTCTAATGTTGCTCCTATTCTAATATTGGTATCAGAGCAAGATAAGCGATCAAGGGGTTTTTTTAATTTTTAGAAATATTTTTGCTTAATCTCACAGGTTCCACTTGGTGGACAAGACTTGGAGATTCCCAGGTTCCACTTTGTGGACAAGACCTAGAGATTCCCAGGTTCCACAGTGGACAAGACCTATGGGAGCTGATTAATGGCGGACTAAGCTGGACGACAATCCAGGTGAATAGGCGTTGACTTGTGTGGCATGAATTTTTGGGCACAAATTCTTACGTGGGCGCTGAATCTGATTGGTTACTAATTTTTTTATTGCTCAAAATTTTTTATGCACTTTCTTAGCTGTTGATTTGCAGTTTGAAGTGCATTAATTATAGCATTTTGACATCCTGTCAGGCAGCTGACAACAAGACTAATAGCCTGCAGGTTGTCCCCCAATCAAACGGGTGTTGATTGGATTGCAGGCGATGCTCCCTACACCACCTGATGAGCTGGAGTGGTGACACGACCTGGAACACCCTCTCGCACGAAAATATTGACACCTGCCATTGACAAACATTGATCCTGATGGTTGGTGAACTTTGACGACACCACTCATCTAACGAGACTATTGTAGCGACCAACACTCTACACATAGAAGATTCCGATGTCTTTGACTCTCGATGTAGATCCCAACCATTAACAACTGACGTCACCAACTCCGATCCTTGCACCTCCAATGCAAATCATGAACTGGTTGGCGTTGACAATGAGGGCACGATTCTCGAGAATTATCGACCAACCCCTGCTGATGTCACCCGAGCACAAAATCCAAGGTGCTAACGTGGCAGACATCTGGTGGCACGTGGATCGAAGTAGGTGGAGATGTGGTAGTCATCTGGTAGTTGACGTGGCGGGCATTAATGACCTAGCAGGCACGCAAATCGTGGTACTGACATGGTGCGATCTCATTGCTGCTGCTTATGTGGCGATCTTATTGGCGACTGTTGACGTGGTGGCAGAGTTAGCCCGTGTGACGTGGTGATATTGATCGTCGAGTTGGCAGACACATGCGATTAGCAATATGTCGCGTAATCTCCCTCCTCCACGTGGCGGGCATGTGAGAGTTCTCCAGTCTGCATGGCAAAATATTGTCGGCTGACTACCCATAGGCATTCGACGGTATATGTGTGTCCTCTTTGTTTTAAAGAGCAAAACATTGCCCGCTTGGACAATGTGGGATTAATTCACATAATTTTTTTTCTTTTGCGCGAGGCGCAAATGAACAAAGCGCTTATCTTACGCTTAAGCTTCCAAATCGGAAGCTAGCCCTAATGGCTCGAGGAGCCTGCGTAGGGCTCATACCCGCGGTGTCGCGGGTTCGACTCCCAACGGGGTCGCAAAACAAATTTTTTGCTAAGCTGCACAAAAACAAAACTTTTCAAAGGTATTAATTATTTTTTTTTTTTTTGTAATTTTTAATTATTTTAGTATTTTTTTAATAATTTAATATTATTTTGTTTAAAATCATTTTTTTAAACATTAAAGTGATTTTTTTTCAAAAGTTGTTTTATTATTGAATAATTATGCTAGACCTAATTAGAATTATGCACTAAAATTGAAAAACAAAAAACCTATTTTTTGCAAATTTCAAAACACATGAGAGCTTTTGTTTTCTCCACAAAATGGGGATGTAAGACAAGGAAGAAATCCATTTCTTTTGCAAAATTTGGGAGCCCTAAAAATATTCTCACCACCTTGTTAATTTTGCAAAATCAAAGGGGGACAAAATAAAAAAAAATGATTCTTTCTTGCAAAATTGTAACACAAGGAAACACCAAATTTGCAAAATCCAAAGTTAAAACTTGTGCATTTGTTTTCTCCAAGGAGGAATATAACACAAGAAATTGCACATTTTATTTTTTGCAAAACCGAGAAGAGATTGAAGACCTTGGGTCCACTAAAACCAAGTCATGTGTCGACTGAATATGGAAAGCCTTTCAAACGTGGGTCGTGTGTCGACTTGACTTGAAAGGAGTGCTACTTTGTTAATTTTGCAAATCAAAGGGGGGAAGACAAGAAATTGTATTTCTTTGCAAAATTATAACACAAAGGGGGGAAGCACTTGAATAACAAAACTTGTTTATTTTGCAACTCAAAAAGAAGGGCACTTGTTTTTTGTCACATTCTTTGCAAAATTGTAAAACAAGAGGAGACATTGAATATCAAATTTTTGCACAACACAAATCAAAATTTTGTTGCAAAAATTAGTAATAATGTGCATTTTCGATATTACTCAACACATTTATTTCAAATTGGCAAATTAGGTGCATTTTCGGTTGCATCCGACACCTAAGTGGTAAAAAATTATGGGCACTCTTTGATTGATTATTGCATTTAATTTCTTGTTTTCTGCAATTATAAGTCATCAAAATCAAGAGCACTCAAAACCACAAATTTCACACTCATTTGTGTAATTCATTGCACAAATATAAAGTCATTTTTAAAATTGATATTCTCTCCATACAACCCTTAAATTTACTCTTATTTGTTTGGCTTAATTTCCTCAAACCGATTATCCTTCTTCAGGAGGATTTTCAGGCAGGTGCCATTAAATATCAATTAGATTGAATTCTCTTTCAATTCTTATTTGTTTGGCTTAAATTTCCTCAAACTGATCATCTTTCTTCAAGAGAGTTTTTAGGCAAGTGCCATTAAATATCAATTAAGAGTGAAAGAAAGACCATCTTAGTGCAATTCTAGAACCTTCATCATGGAAACTATCAACAAATACCTAAATGATACACAATTGCTTAGTTCTAACTAGTCAGCATGAAAAACCAAGATGAAGTCCATTTTTACTGTAGAGAAAATGTGGGATTTAGTGGATGACATTGATAAAAGACCCACATCAACAAGAGCAGATCAAAAAGCATGGGGTAAAAAGAATAAACGACTTCTCATGTTGATTTTGCTAGCAACTACTGATGAAATCCAGCCTCACATAAGTGAAGCCAAAATTGGTAAAGATGCATGGGACACATTAAGTACCATTTTTGAAGGCAAGAATCAATCGACTATTCTAAACCTTCAAAATCAACTTCATACACTCCATATGAAGTCAGGAGAAATAGTAGAACTATTCCTCTACAGAGTGGCAGAACTAAAGTCAAAGTTGAATGCTTTAGGAGCAAAAGTAGAATATACTATCCTGACTTCAATAATATTGAGGGCTCTTCCAGAATTCTACAAGATGTTAATAACATCCCTTCATGTATCTCAAATAACAGTAACCTCTGTGGAGTTAGTCAATTTTCTTCAAACCGAGGAAGCAAATCAGCTCCAAAGCGATGAAGTGTCAAATAATGCACTTTACTCGAACAACTAGGGTAGGAAGAAGAAAGGAAAATTTTAGAAGGGAGGATCATCTTCAAAATATAAGGGCAAGCAACCTCAATCAGAAAAGAAGTTTTGCACAAATTGTAAAAAGGACAACCATGACACCAATCGGTGTTGGTTTAAAAACAAGCAAATGGCAAAGGCACATCATAGAGGAAAAATAGACAACAAAGAGGCCATGTTGCTAGTGAAGTGTCTGATTCTGATTCTAATTTTGATTCATAAAGAGCACACCAGGTGCTCATGTCCCATACAACTTTGTAAGGGAAACAAATTTGCCACCCTAGGCAAGCACCATTCCAAACCTCTTTTTAGGCTTCATAAACAACAAATGTTTTTGTTTGAAGTACTTGCAATAAAGGGGTGATTGTATCTCTTTTTAGGCTTAATAAATAACAAACTCTTTTTGTTTGAAGTACTTGTAATAAAAGGGAGGGATTTTCTGGTGTAATTTTTGAAATTTGCCTAGGAGGCAATCTTTGTAAAAGCCTTAACAAGCTTCATAAGTTGCATATATTTTGCACTTAAGGGGGGATAAACATTTCTTTCCTACCTCACAAAATATTTTTTCTAAAAAGGGAGGAAGACTTATAAGGGTGCATTTTTGGCAGAGATCGACACCTTAGTCACACTTCTTGCAGAAATTCCATTACAACATGTTTTGCAACAAGGGGGAAACTTATAAGGGTGCATTTTTGGTAGCGACCGACACCTTAGCTACCTTATCAAAACTTTTGCAAAATCATATTGTAACAAAATGAACCTTGTATGTAGTGATCTACTCTAATACACTTAGCGGTTGCAATAGTTGGTTACCCATGCAATCCGGTTGGATGACAAGATTACAATAAGGACATTCGTTGATGTGAAAACAAAGTGAGAAATGAACCACTTTTTGCTTAGAGCAGCCAGAGCATTGTGATAGAGCCCGAGCTAGAGCAAGAGCCCGCATATCAGCATATTTTTCACTGTATTGGGGTAGTTATATCCATTACCCAAATAATTTAATAAGGGGAGATGTTAGAGTTACTATGCTATAGTAACTATAATTATTACCTCATTTGGTAATTTTTAATATTCTCCTAGGTAGATTTTATTTATCGCATAGTATATATAAATTACTATGTTACTTTTACTAATTACCTAGAATATATTCATTGTGGAATATCTTGGGGTTAGTTAGTCATCGTAGTCAATTTGACTACGTTGTTAGTTGTTAGTAGTTAGGTGCTTATTTTGTAAAGCGCGTTAGTTAGCATTATTTTTGGATATTATTTTCTAAATATCCTAAGGCTATTCTTAGCCTATTATTGTTCTATTTAAACCTTAGAAACTTAATAATATTTCTAATGTTGCTCCTATTCTAATACTCCTTAGCTACCAACTAAAGTCGAGGATCACGAGCAAGACATAGATACTATGACCCTTTTAACATTTTCCCTCATCGTGTTGTAAATGCATTACACCATCAAGGTAATAAGGCTTCATCAAACTCTTATGAGTCAATGTGTTGATTGATTGAGGTAGTACTCATATTTTTTTATTGATAACAAGACAACCAAAACCTTAGGCTTATATGTCAATACTACGATCTAAGACAAATTTTGGGTGTTGATTGCCAATGGGGGTAAGGTTCAATATGTTAGTTGTATTGCAAATGTCCATAAATTTATCTTTATGTGATAGTACTTTGTAGTGTAGATGTCATCTTGGGGGTTGTATGGTTGTTTTAGTTAGGGGATGTTATTCTTAATCTATGATTGTATGTACAATAGGAGGAATATGGCAAGGCTATTCATCTCTAGGGTATCAAACCTTTGCCATCGAGGGTTGTCAGCTCCATAAAATGGAAAAGACCATGAAGAAGGGTGGTAGAGGTTTCTTTTTAGAACCCACCAAGCAATTCTATCTAGATATTCCTTCTAATATGCAATCTCTCGTTGATAAGTATGTTGCGGTAACCTATGGATCTTCCTCCTAAGCATACACATGATCATGCCATCCACCTTGTCTCGAGAATTCAACCACTCAATGATCATCCCTATTGTTATCCCCAACCTCAAAAGTCAGAGATAAAGAAGCTAGTTCAAGAGATGTTGGAGCACAATATTATATATTCTAGCATCAATCCTTATTCCTCCTCAGTGGTCATGGTGTGGCACAAGGATAATTCATGGTACATTTGCCTTAATTTTTTTTCTCTCAATGAGATTACCATCAAAGATAAGTTCCCTATCCTTGTTATAGATGATTTGTAGGATGAACTACATGGTGCTAAATATTTTACCAAGCTTGACTTGCATATCGGGTTTCATCAAATTAAGGTTAGAGAACATGATATACTTAACATTGCCTTACATGAGGGTCATTATGAGTTCTTTGTCACACATTTTGTTCTTTCGAATGCCTCTTCCACTTTCCAAAGCCTAATGAATTTTTTCTCTTGTCCTTTATTTTACAAGTTTGTGTGGGTCTTTTTTGATGATATCTTAGTTTATAGTAAGACCTAGAAAATCCATTTAGTGCATGTTGAAAGAATCAATATTTTACGAAAGGAATAATCATATATCAGATCCAAATTTTCTTTTGGGTACCCAAAGTGGAACACTTGGGTCATATTATATTTCATGGAGTCAAGGTGGACCTCAACAAGATCAAGACCATGCAGGATGGGGCTCTTGCCTAGATCCCTCAAGTAGCTTCAAGGATTTTTGTGTCTCATAAGGTATTAAATTTTTTTTGTTAGGAATTATGGGAAGATTACAACTTTCCTTTGGCTCTCACCAAGAAGGATGCCTTTATTTTGTTTGATGTAGTTACCAAGGCCTTGAATGCCTTATAGGAGGCTATGTGCACCACCACTATTTATCCATGCTCAACTTTAGCAAGTTGTTTGTCGTTGAGTGTCATGCTTTAGGAACAGGTATTGGGGCTAATTTGATGTAGGACGACCATTTCATGCCTTGAAAATAAGCAACTCTTTGACAAGAGTCTAGGATGACCATTTTATGCCTTCGACTTATTGAAATGAGATGTTAGCCATCTTGCATGCCATGGAGAAATGAAAGCCTTATTTGTTGGATCTTATTTTTTTCTTTTAATGACCATAACAACCTCAAGCATTTCTTGGAACATCTCTTACCTAAAATAAAACAAATGCTTGACTATGTTGTTGGGTTATGACTTTGCTATTGAATACAAGAAAGATAAGAAGAATGTCATAGTCGATGTTATTTCTTGCAAATATGAGGACACAATCATTGTTAATGCAATCCTCAGTTCCGTTCCATAGTGGATTTCCAAGCTTTGTAAGGATTGGCATTCAAATATTGAGACTTCGCATAATTCATGATTTAGAGGCAGGTAACTCGCCCACTTTCTTATTCTCTTATGTTGAAGGGTCCTCAAAAAGAAGGATCATATTTATCTCCCTTAATAGGTTAAGTACAATTTACATGCTTCACTATAGGTAGGGCTCTAGGTTTTTAAAACCTTATTAGTGAGTGAAGCAGTCTTTTTCTTGGAAAGGATTGCAAATAAATGCCAAGCAATTTGTGGTTGAATGTGATATATGCTAGAGAAATAAGGGGAAATTAGTTTAATCTTCTGGCTTGTTGCAACCCCTACCTATCCTCGATCACCAATGAGAGCACATCTCAATGGATTTCATTGAGGGTCTTCCCAAATCAGAGGGTAAAATTATGATTTTTATTGTAGTTCTTTACCTTTTGAAGTATGCTCTATGCCTTGCAAAACCCAGTCACTATTAGCAAGGTAGCCAAGGTATTTTTTGACTCTATTTTCAAATTACATGACATGCCCAAGTCTATTGTTAGTGATCATGATCCAATTTTCATTTTCCACTTTTGGAAGGAGTTGTTTACTCTTAGTGGTATTCAATAGAATATGATCTCTTCTTATCATCTTTAGTTGGATGACCAAGTAGAGATTGCAAATAATTGTCTGGGTACTTACCTTAGATGTTTCACCCAAGACAAACCATATTAGTGGGTTAAATAAATTCCATTATCAAAATGGTGGTATAATACTTCTTACCATTTCCCTCTCAAGATGTTTCCATTTGATGCATTGTATGATTAAAAACTATTGTCTATGGCAAATTATGTTCCAGGCTCCTCCAAGGTGGGTCAAATAGATGATTTACTTCAACAATGTTAGCTTGTTCTCCTTATCCTCAAGGATAATATTTGTTAGACATAAAACCTTATGGAGGAGCAACTAGATTTGAGTGTAAATTTGTGATTGTTGATATTTTTGGTGGCTTCTGCATTTAAAAAAATTATCTTTAAAGAACAAATATAGTAAAAAATTAGCACCTTGGTTCTATGGTCTTTACAATGTGGTTCATCGAATTGAGGAAGTGACATGTTAGTTGGAGCTTGCTCCTACTTTCAAAATCTATCTTGCCTTAATTAGGTTATTGGTCAAAACTTGTAGTCCTAGGTAGATCTTTAAGTACTAGATGAAGAAGGGAGGATCAACCTCTAGTTGGAAGTAGTATTGTAGTCCTGAGTCTATAATCTACGGTCTTTCCAGGTGTAGGAGTTCCTCATCAAGTGGTAGGATCTAATTAATGAAGATGCAATATGGTCACCAATAAGTACTCTCTAATCATTTCTAGTTTTGTGGACAAAGCTTTCAGGGGGCTAAAGGAGCATGTAACGACTTTAATAGAGCCATTCCAACTATATTTATTGTTGTTAGCTTGGTCCCTAGGCTAGGGTAGTCAACCCTTGAGCATTAGGGTTTGGGTTAGTTGTTTTAATCCATAAATAAATGGGTTACATAGTACTTTAGATCATTATTCATACTTAAAATCTTAGTCATTTCTGGTGCATATATGAGACTTTACCCTCTTTACCCTCTCTAAGTGGCTATAAAACTTCACCCTCTTTGAGTGGATAAGATTTTTTGGTGATTTGATGTGTATATTTATTTCTTGCTATAGTTGATTTACTACTATGAAATCTAAATTATGTTTTGGTGAATGCTTTTTGTTTTTGTATTTTTTAAGTTTTATTGTTGTTATTTTTAGAATTTTTTTGGTTATAAGATGATTTGAAATGTCTATATGAATGCATCTTTGGAAAAGTGCATGATTGCAATGAATGCTTAAGTGTGTGAATGTATGAGCATGTGAGAATAAATACATGTGTATTGTATTCGTCTTACATGCATGTGTATGTCACATAGTGTTGTGTGTACTCTATATGTGCATGTGCCACATACTGTTGTGTATATGTGGTAGTAAGTATTTATATGTTCCTAGTGGAGTTATATATAGTGTGGTTTCCATTTCTACATTTTGGTGTGGTTTCTTATTCAAAATAGAGTTAAATTGGGTGACATAGAGTTGTGATGAGCATATCACTCAAGAAGGTATGCAATGACAATGATAGGATGATTATAATATAGTTGATAATTGTCAAAGTTTTCCTTGGGAGGGAAGATTGTGTTGGCTTTTTAGTCAGATTGAATCATAGGTCCACTTCACAGAATGTTAATCAAACTCAATATTAGAGTATTCAATATCTTTGGCCAATTTCTATTGGCTTTTAAGCTTAACTATCTCAAAATATCATAGGTCCTAATATAATTAAGCCACAATATAATAGGTCAAAATATTAATAATCAAGATTAGAATTATATATATGGGCAATCAAATATATATACATGCCAATATAATAATGAAATAACATTCACTTATAATATCAAATATAAATGTGCGTTTCTAGATCACTTTTTGTGTAAAAGGGTGGGAGACCCTTTTAAAACCCTTTTTATTAATAATAAAAAATATTAAATATAAATGTAAATGGCCAAAATCATTCATGTACATATATGAAGAATACTTAAAATAAAATATTTCAAAATTTTTATACAAGCTTTATTATCAATTCTTGTTATGTGGTGATCACTATAGATCATTTTTCCTTACATTATATGGAGCTTTATCTCCATAATATAGACATAGTAATGTGACTCTTCAATACTTGTCTATTGCACTCCTCACATATCTGGGAGATGCAACCTTTATTCTTGACCTTTGGCTTCTCATCTTGCCATTTGTATACTATATTCTTCACTCTCTTTTTACATGCATACTTTAACTCTATGACTCTTACTCTCCTACATGCACTCCTAATACAAGACACTTGTGCAATCCTCACTTTACATATTTGCACACTTACATACATAAAATTTGTGCACATTCTCTCAATACACACTTGCACTCTAACTTACATGACACTTGTGCATATCCTACACATAGACACTTACATGAAAAAGAAATATAAATCACTCATCTAAACTATAGACACAAAGCCTAATCTATTACATATTTACATTTGTACCATGAAGGTACCATGGGGATACATTTGCATGTACCAAATCATTTAATATTTTCCAACAATATCAATGAACATAACATTCATGAAATAACAATAATATGCATAAACAAACTTAAAATATTATTGTTGGAATTTTATAAGAGCTTCGATTTTCTCAGATGCTTTCTTGATACAATACATGGAGCTTTATCTCTATAATATAATCTTAGAAGGTCACTCTTCAATACTTGACTATTTCTCTCCTCACATATCTGGGAGATCCATCCTTTTCTATTCAACACATATGACAAAACTCTCATGTCTCTTGACTTTACATCTTCACTTGTATACTTGACATCTACACATATGACTCTTGATTTTCTACACACTTGTGCACTTTTATTACATGACACCTGTACACTCTCACACTCTACACTCTTGCACACTTTATGACATGACACTAGGACTCTTCTCACACATTGACACATGCTTTAGGGGAAATATAAATCACACTCCCTAATATAATAACTCACATCCTAATCTAATATTTACAACTATATAATTATACCATGGACATATTTTATCATCTACCAAATAATGTAATATTCTCCAACACTTCCTGTATTACATTATTTGGTTTTAAGACCTTTAGTCTTCAATCTATTGCATTTAGTCCTTTGTTTTGTTCTTCTTTATATTCAACTTTCTTTCTTTTGTTCTTTACTTTGTTCTTCTTTTGTTTCTTTGGTTTCTACTTCTTCCTAGTCTTGGTCATTATCTTGTTTTTGATGTAAATTTTGGTAATTGAATCAATAAATCATCATAATTGTATATTCTATGATATTGGAATTTATTGATTCCACATTGAAGTCAACATATCTTGAGTTCATTAATATATTTAAATCTATTGTATAACAATTAACATCTTTCATTTCAAAAATTTCTCATCTTTTTCTTGGTAAATCTTAAAAGTGAGTGATGCCATGTACATTACTATTCTACTTCAATAGGTAAAATAATAGCATTTTGGGAATTCCACCATGCTCCAAATAGTTTTAATGAAGATAATTGATGAATTTTGTGAACTTCCCATCTTTGGCATTTTTGTGAATCAAAGACAATTTCTTCAAGTCATCTAGCATATCTCTTTGCTCATTGAAATTATCCATCAGATTTTGTGTATAGAATTTTAGTTTTTTAAATATTTCTTCATATTTTTTTGAAAATGCATTTCTAATAATTTCTTCCATATGATTTTCTTTGATGTGGTAATCATTATTTCTCCTAAGTTTATAATTCAAAAACTCCACCAATTTCAATAATCTTCGGTTCTTCAAATTTCTTCAATTTTTAAAATAATCAATTCTTCAATTTTCAAATTTTAATCAAGTAATCTTAAAAAAATCAATAAATTTTTTTACTTTCAATCTCAATTTCTAATTTTCAATCTTACATCCCCCTCTTCAAGACAAAAGTAGTTTCCATCAATCATCCATGCATCATTATCCATCATCAGTCTAGAAATTGGTGTCATATATTTTTGCACCTCATTGTGTCCACACACAACGTAGTCCAAAAAGGGGTATCTATAGACACCAAAACAATGTGTCATTTTGTATGCCTTGAAATCATTTTAATCAATTTTTATAAATTCCTCAATTTCCTCCCAAAACCCCCAAATTCCCAATTTTCCCTTCAAATTCATCTAATCTCTTGTAAAATCCCTAGATTTCCTTCCTCTCAATTTCCTCTAAAATCCCTAATCTTCCTTCTAAATCCACCTAATCCCTCTAATTTCTCCTTAATCTCCCTAAATTTTCTTTAATTCTTATAATTCCCTTGTAATACCTCTAACTTCTTCTAATTCTCTCTAATTCCTTTCTAATTTTTCTAAAATCACTATTCACTATTCATTGTTCATTGTTCATTGTTCACTATTCACTATTCACTCTTATTTAAGCACCCTCCTATACCTAGCCCATGATTACCATGTGACCATCCCCCTATGCTATATTTACCCTTAACCATAGTCAACACTTAACCTTGGTCAACGCTTAACCGTAGTTAACCTTAACTCATGCTCCATCTACCCCACTTGCAAATAAGACAAGCACCTTGTCTTTCACCAAAATAGCCTAGATTCTCCATTAAGGCATAAGACAAGCACCTTGTCTTTCACCAAAATAGTCTAGATTCTCCATTAAGGCATAATACAATCACCTTCTCTTTCATAAAAATAGTCTAGATTCTCCACTAAGGCATAAGACAAGCACCTTGCCATTCATCCAGATAGTCTAGATTCCCCACTCAAGCATAAGATAAACATCTTGTCATTCATCCAAATAGTTTAGATTCTCAACTCAAGCATAAGGTAAGCATCTTGTCATTCATCCAAATAGTCTAGATTTTTCACTCATTAGCATGAGATAAATAGCTTACCTCCCACCCAACCCACTAGCATGTCATACCCATGCTTCACCCACCTTATCTTATCTTCTACCAACCCTTTTTACAATTTTATATTTCTCACTCTCTTAGTTTTTATCCCCTTCCATCCAACACATGGGAAAATAAGGCCCATACCCCACTCTCCTTACCTTGTCCTCCAAGTCTACTCATATGCCACATCACTCTCACCCTTCTCCCCTCTAAAATTCTATAAATATCCACCCATTTCTTTCATAATCAACAAGCAAGGAGAGCATAGGAGAACTCTGTAGGAGTTGTAAGAGTGACTTCATTTTTTAGTGTTTTAAACCTTTTCTTAGAGTTATTATTTTGATTCTTGTATTAAATTTGGGCCTAACCAAGGTAGACCCTTGATGCTACTAATATTTTTTTATTGCTTGTGTGTAGGTATTGGGAGACTCTACTCAACCAACGATGGTCACTAAAAATCCACCAACATATGATTGTGGCATAGGAAAAGGATTACACCATAATAGTTATTTTGTAGAAGGGATCACTCCCTTCTTTGGACACATCTCTTGTAAACACCCTAAGAGGATTCTATTGTACTAAAAAAGACTCATTTGAAATATCATATATTATTTGTTCTCTTTGCATGGTGCTTTTCTATGTCTACAACTATAATAAGTGAGATCAATTTCATCTTTATTACATTGGTTTCCAAGAAAGACGAGACAAATTAATTTGATAATTTTTGTCTAATAAGACTTTGTAATTTAATTTATAAAATTATTTTAAAAATTATAGAAAATAGTTTGAAAATCATTTAACATTTTGTTATCTTAGAGGAACAAGATGATTTGCTCATGGTAAATAAATTCTTGATGGTATAATCATTGCATAGGGTGTGATACATTATTTTCATTCTATGGAAAATTTAGCTATGCTTATAAAAATAGATATGATAAAGCATATAAGAGGGTTTGTTAGACTTTTCTAACAAACCCTAAAAAATATCATTTTGTGATATTTTAAAAAATATCTGTTTTAATCAAGGTTGGTGTGAATGGATTAAATGTTATTATAACATTCCAAAATACTATATTTTGATCAATGGATCCCCTACTAGATACTTTGATTAATCCTATGGACATTGCCAACACGATCCACTATATCCATATTTTTCTTACAAAGGCATTGGGTATAGCTTTCTCAAAGGACAAAATGAAAGGAAAATAAAAAATATTTAGGTCAAATAAATGGTCCCTTTAAATCTCATTTTCAATTGGTTGATGATATTTTTATTTTGGGTCATCCTTTAGTTATTGAGTTTATGGAGTTTAATTCATTATTATCATGTCATGATAAGGCTATTGGATAGTTGTTTAATACTAGATTTTTTTATCAACATATCCCTAGATTTACGATGGATTGTTATGGTTCTTTTAAGGTTTAAAATTACAAAATTTTCATTAACATATTTGGATACTTTTTTGTCTCTTTTAAAAAAGCACCTCTAGGATTTAATTTTGCATAAAATAAAATCTAGTTCATTAGGTTGGAAATGTAAGTTCTCAATTATGAATGGAAGGTTGCAACTCATAAAGACTATATTGTAATCCATCCTTATTTAGATGATATCACTTTCAAGATTTCTAGCAGGTATAACATTCAAATTTGATAAAATTCAAATAGATTTCTTTTGGAAAGGATATGAGGAAAATTTTAGGTTTTATATTTGTTAGTGGGATAGGTTTTCCAAAGGATAAAATATCAAAGGGATAGGTTTGATTACAAACCTATGAGATTTTTCTTAGTTCCAAAACTCAAGTATAGACTATTCAAAGATCAAGGAAAGAATTGGGTGAAATTATTACTTTAAAAAACATACAAGTTCTCTTGATGCAATGAAATTATTATTGAAACAAACCCTACCTAAATGATCACCAAAATGGAACTTCATATAAAATAGTTTACAATTGATCAAGAAACATATTAGATGGTCAATGACTAAGAGGTATTATGCAAATTTTTGGTTCAATTCTTGGATGAATCCTTATCCTCTTATCTCTAATTTAGAATAGAAACCATTGGCTTGAGCATGTCTAGATTATAAAGGTCACAAGGTATATATTCATATGAGCAACAATTCTAAATCATAGATTTCTATTAGCAACCTAGTTAAAGGAAAATAAAGATAAATAACAAATGAGCTTCAAAATATGTTTCAAGATTTTTATTTACGTACTTTTACATGAAATAATGAGCTGGTATTAAAATATCAAAATATGGTGGTAACTCAATCAAGTTGGGATATGAATATTTGGACCAATCAGAATTTCATACTCTTAATGGTTTTTATTGGAAGAATGTTTGGTCATAAGAGGCCTTCCTCAAGGCCTTAAATGTTGGAAATATGAGCAAGTTTTGTTGTCATTGATGTCAAGAGTTGTTGTTTTAGTTTCGTCATCATTAAGGTCACCAGGAGATTTTTCCAAAATGCAAGGAAAGGTTTAAAGGAATAGGATATAATATTTATTTTTAATATTATATACCTAAAATGGTCTAAAAGGTTGAAGATCCAAGGAAGGAAAAGCATGTTTAAAAGGAATTCCCAAGGAGGGTAAAGCAGATTTGAAAGGCAAATATGATATTATAATATTTAATATTATAATGCTCCAAGTTACAGGTAGAGGTGAAGAGAACAAGTCCAAGGAGTAATTAAAAATAATTTACTCCTCGAAACCCATTGAGCAAGTTATAAAATATTTAATTTAATTGATTTAAATTTAAATATGTTAACCTAAAGATTAAAATTTAAATTTAAATAGATTTTGGGCGCCAAAGGTAAAAGCTATAAAATATTTAATTAAATCAAATTTCTAAATTCGAAATAATCACCGACGTCGAAGTGCATAAGCTAAAGGATATAAAAAGGGGGCTAATGTTTTATTTTCATTATCCATGCAATATTCATGTATCCAAAGGCAAAATAATCATGCGTTGTGTTGTTAGAAAGATAGAAGGAAATTCACATGATTTAAATCCTTTGGTGGGCAAGCTAGCGTTTAATTGCATGAGGCGCGTAACCAAAATATTGGTTAGCATAGTTGGTAACTAAGGCAGAGTTAAGGCATTTGTGTGGCAAGAGGTTGGGGTTTCGAATCCCCGTGAAATTGTTTTGAGGAGGTTTGTTGTGTTTTATTCGAGCACTAGATTTTACAGAGATAACATAGAAAAGCGCCTACGTTTTTAGACCTGTGTGGGCGTGTGGCCCAACTGCTACTAGAGCGTAGTGGTAGCAACAAGGTCGTGGGTTCGAGGTGCAGCCAAGGTGTGCGCTATCCGTTTTGCACGTGGGCCAAGGTGTTAAGGTAAGCATTGAATTTTTATTTAATTATTATTAGCGCTAAGGTTGGGGAGCGTATTAAGGTCACATGAATAAATAGAGTGCCTTGGAAAGTAGGGAGTCATAAGGTGTTTAAAGTTTATATTATTTTATGAATTTAAAATTAAATTAAGGTTGGAGTGATAAGGATATGAAGGGTTTAATTTCTGAATATTATTTTTGAAATTATAAAGGAACTTGGTCTTTTATTGATTGATTTGGAGTTATTAAATAAAGTTGATTTTTATGTGTTGAGAAGTATTTGGACAAGTTTGGAGATAATAAGGTGTATTTGAGTTTTGTTAATTTTTGTAATGATGAATTAGTTTTGAGGGAATTTTTTGAGAGAGAATTTTTGAGTCAAGATTCTTGCTATCTAACCGTTGAGATTGGTAAAGAAATTTATTGTGATTGAGATAGATTTTGAGGTCAAATATTTATCAAAATAAAAGGTATGGGCATATCATCCTTGTGAGTGAAATATTGTTGAATGTTGTGAAGTGCAAGTTAGTGTGAAAAGGTTTTGTTTGATAAGCATTGTTGGAAATGTTTGAGTGAGTTTTCACATGCATGATTGGTAAATGTTTGTGAGGATAATTGAGCATGAAATTGAGAACTATCTTGAACTAGGGCTTGTTCAAGATCATGAGTATCATTGTTATGTGAAGTTGAGAACTATCTTGAACTAGGGTTTGTGAAAGAACATGAGTATTATTGTTATGTGAGTTTGGAATCATCTTGAGTTAAGATTTGAGTTCCATAGTGAGAGTTGTTGAAAAATTGTGAAACACTTGTTTAGGGTTTGTAAGAAAGCTTTGTTTCATTGATTGGTTGGTTGGAGTTGATGAGAATTATTGATTGAGAGTGTTGGAAAGATAGTTCAAGTTATGTGAAACAAATTGTTATTTATTCTAAATTGATTTGAAAAAGAGTTTGGAAGTGATTGAGTGTTTGTGAGTGTGAAACATATTGAGTCTCTAATAATTCTCTATATGCTTATGTGGATAAACAATATTATGAGTGAAACTTGTTAATGTGATTAAAGAGGTTTTTTGTGTGAGATTGAGTTGAGTTTTATATGCAAGTTTTGCAATTGATTTGAATAAGCTTTTGTGAAAGCTAGTGGACAGATTTAAGTAAGTCTTAGAGTGGACTTGAGGAAAGAGTGAAGCAAGCTTTTGTGAGAGCTTGTGGATGGATTTGAGTAAGTCCTAGAGGGAACTTAAGGATAAAATTGAGGAAGCTTTTGTGAAAGCTTAAGGACATATTTGTGTGAGCTTTTGTAGAATCTTACAAACAGATTTGAGGTAAGTCTTGGTGAAGGCTTGTTGAGAAGATTGGACAAGTTCTAGTGAGGACTTGTTGATCAGATTTGAGACAAGTCTTGGTGAAGACTTGTTGAGTAGATTGAGAAAGTTCTAGAGAGGACTTGTGGATAGATTTGAGGTAAGTATTTGAGAAGACTTGAGAGCAGAGTTGATTAATTGATTTATTCAAACCTTGAGTTAATATTTAGGGCAAATCTAGCAGAGTTGATTTGTGATTGGATCAAGATTTGTGTTAAGGCTTGAAGACAGTTTGAGGATAGAGTTTGGTACATAATTGAGGATAGATTTGTATCAGACCAAAGACAAATATTGAGCAGATTTGTGCTAGACCGAAGGACCATTTTTGGTGTGAACCAGAGACATAGATTGAGCATATTTGTGCTAGATCGAAGGACTGTGTTTAATGCATATTAGAGATAAATATTAAGCAGATTTGTGATATATCGAAGGACTATGTTTAGTACAGATTTGAGATAGAGATTGAACAAAATTGAAAGCAAGCTTTGGAGGTGATAGAGCAGAGGGTAATAGTCTCCAGTGGATAGTGTAACAACCCCAGAGATGTGATTATTGTTTCGCTTATATTAGCTATAAGGATGAGATACTGCTAATGTATTTATTGATGCAGGAACAGGTACTGTCTATGGAAGAGCAACTCGAAGCTGGAATGTCTTCCTTTAGATATTGGAAAAGGTTATTCGGCTTAAGGTAAGTCCAGAGAAATGATGAGCGGTGGAGTATTCACCATAATTTGGATCTAAAAATCCTAGAGGTAATGCATCCACCAATGGTCCATGTAGCTGCATTTCATGTAGATGCATCTCTAGGATGCTTGACTAAAATATTAATATATATATATATATATATATATATATATTTATTTTTATATTCTCATAAATATAAAATAAATAAATAAACATTATAACAAACATAACCAAAATACTTAATAAAAAGATATAATAATAAATAAATATAGGTATAAAAAATATTATTATTATAAAAGGGTTAAATGAAATGTTGAAATAAATATATGTCATTACAATGTAAATGTAAATGGAATAAATAAAATATAATAAATAAATAATAATAAAATAAAAATATAATATAATAAAATAATGTATTCAATATAGTAAGGAAGTTTTAGGGAATCAATATTAATTCGTAATATTTCTAAAGCGATGATCTGGCTCTCTCTTACCACTTGGCAAGCCACCGGTGAAATTGGTATGTAAAATTAACAGATTTTATTCGCAAAAGTTGGGTTTATCTCTATAAAAGAAAGAGTAAAGAATTTCTCCATAGAAGGTGACGAAGGAAAAGCAGGGGAGAAAAATTAAGGGAAGGAAGCGTTTGCAGGTGGAGGGTGCAAACTGGTATAACTGTGAGTTCACTCCTTTTCTGAAATTAAAGTTAAATGGAAGCATGTAATGAATGGGAAAAGAAATTTGAAGGCTTTAGTCAAAAATTTAAATATGTTTGGATTGATTTTACATATTAAAAAGGAAAAATTTGATATGGTGAGTAGTTGAATACGTTGTGCATTTGTAAGTAAATGTTGTACATATAGATTATAGAATTGCATTGTCATTGATAGTTCGGCCGCTCTGATCTCTGCAAATACCGGGTAATATTTATAATCCACATATTAGAAACCTTGACTTCGAACTAGAATAAGTAAACCAACGGTGAAATAGTGCACGATTCAGAGTTTTTAATGAGGAACGTTGGCCAGCTCTGCTCTCTATAGAACCAATAAAAATACCTAATGAATGTGTACTTTATGTTATAACGTCCTCAATGATTTAGAGGATAGTGAGCACCTTATATGATTTTCTCTGTCTTTCAATAATTGCAGTTTATTTATCCAGATTGAACAATGGTATTTGCAACTTTTAATGCAGAGCTTTCTTTTCATTTAATTCAGATTGTAAATTAGATTTAAAATAGATCGGATTGCTTTCTTTCGATTGTTGGAAGACCAATGCTTGGTTGTGATAAGCTCTAAAAATAATTTGACAAGGAAAGCTATGGGTGTATAACTTGTTTTCCTGTGACGTAGAATTGCAGAATTCATAAAAAAACCAGCGTAGATCTCTTTGTTTTGAATAATGTTGAGAAGCATTCTTTGATAGGATAAAATATTTAAATTTATATGTTGATGGAGCAGCGGAAGGACGTCTACCTTAGTCTCAATATTAGATATAATTGTCAAATAATGAATGGAGAAATAAAAAAATATGTAATAGCTCCGCTTTATTGTTTATGTACATGCACTATATCCAAAGTGTTTGTTGGTTTAAAGACAATTAGAAGGTGGAAGCCATAGAAGGAAGCCCAATATGACGATAATTCAGAAATGAGTTGGTTGCTTAGACTAGGATGCCCTAATATTAGATGTTGTTGTCGTCAACGTAAGGGTTAGGCCAATAAGAAATCTTAAACCAATGCATAAGAGAAAGAGTTGGGGAAAAAATACGTCTTTAATAAGGTAATTCTGCGATTAGGCACTTTCTAAATTCGAGAAAATTCCTAGAGCTTGTTTGAGGGTAAAAACATAATCGTAAATAAGACATTTGCTAACTTGTATGGACGCTTCTGTTTCATGAAACTAGTGCATACATAGAGCTCAACGCTCCTTGTTTTCATGGCAAGTGTATTGGATTGGGTGTTGTGTATTTTAGTAGTTGCATCTACTTTTTCTAGAGAGATGTAATGCTATAATTACATAGTTTCAAATGCTTACATTTTGTGAATTCTTTGGGAACTCTCATTCGATAAACGTGGTTTGATTGGGTTAAACAAAGGTATATAGCCTTATGTTTATGGAGCCAAATAAAAATGAGCTATCTCTAGATAGACATGTATAAAAATAAATTACATCACAGTGTTGTCTTTAGTGTATTGGGACATTACTTAAGTAACAAATGAACTATGGTATTAAAATTATAATATAGTGTTACTTTTATAGGCACATAATGATTATTAAATGTTAAATTATTTGCTTTGATTAGATAGGTAAAGCACTTTTTAGTTAGGATTTATATATACAGTTTTTCATTCCTAGCAAGGGAAACCTTAGTTTAAAAGTAGGATTGTTTCCTTAAACTATTAAGAGAATTGCTAATTTTTATAGATGAAGTTTTGTATTATATTTTATATTTGATGTTTTTGACTTAATTTTTAAAGGAGTTGTTATTAATTAGTTTAAGTGTTGGATTGTTTCCTTAAATTATAAGGAGTATTGCTAATTTTTTTATAGTTTTGAATTATATTTTATATTTTATATGTCTTGATTTAATTTTTATAGAAGCTGCTATTAAGTTATATTAGTATTCTTTGTGCAAGTAAGATAATGCAAAGGGGTAATATTTTAAAAGGAACCCATACCATTTTACAAAGCAATTGGAACAAAGCCTTCATAACTCTGACATTAAACCATAAAATATTTACATAAGAACAAAGGTGATTATCGTAATATACTTATGGTTGTGGTAAGACAACCTAAGTTATAAGGAATGTGGGTAGACATTCACTTTTCCAACCACCAGGATGTTGTGGGGTAGCCTTCATCCTGACAAGGTTTGTCGGACTCTATAATATAGAGCGGGAGGTATAGGGGTGATGATATGGGCATCACACCTAGGCAAACCCTACTAGTACATGAGCATAAGATCTTATAACCTGAAGGGGTACTTGCATAATGAAATGGACATCATGCAAATAAGACTTCTGGATTTCTACCAGGGTAGTGGTAGTTCCTTGATGTACTTTAGGGAAGTGAACGTACATCAACTCTGGCATGCATACGCTAGTATCTTACGATAAGATACGGGGAGTAAAGCATACGACTTATAGGTGAAATGAGCCCTGGAAGTAAAAACCCCTACCTATACTTGGATTCTCGGGCAAGGAGAGGAAGTAGTTAGAAAGGCGATTTTATCGAGATTTGGCCAATCTCGATCTCATAGATATTTTGACTACAGCGAGATAGCATCCGTGAAGATTGGGCATGCTTGTACTAGACAGAGTTGGACAAAATTTTGAAAATAAAACCTTTAGATTGTCAAAGCAAAATAAAATACAAATTTGTAACTCACTTTAGGCTCTAAAAAAAAAATAATAAAGCTCTTTCTAAAATAGATAATGGCATCCGGATTAAAGGTTAGTTCCTCAAAAATACCTATGGTGGCACAACGGGAAGGGCTGGCTGAGAATCCTAAGCGGGTCCTTAGACGGGTAGTAAGGACAGGAGCTACCGAGGAAACTGTAGAGCCCCCTCGAGTAATAAGGAGGGAAAAGGAGCCAATAGCAAAGGAAGATAAAATGACTTGGATGATGCAACTAATGCAAGAATAGATGAGTCAGTAGAGGGAGCAAATGGATTAGTAAAGGGTCCAGATGATGGAACATATGGCTCAACAAAAGGAACAAATGTTAGAGCATATGGAGCAACAAAAATCTCAACTAATACAACAACAGGAGATGATTTCACAACAACAAAAGATAATAGAAAACTTGTCTAAAGGTAAAGAAATGGTAGTTGTTGGGGATGAATCATCTGTGGATCCTGGAAGAAAGCAAGTTGATTATGAACTAGACAAAGATATGCGTAGAATTGACATAGCTAAATTTGATGGCAAGGGGGATGGGAAAGAAGCAAAAAGGTGGCTAAACAACTTGGAAGCATATTTTGTTGTCAGAACTCTTTCTTCCAAATCAAAAACCTCTTACACAGTCTTTCGATTGATTGGAGCTACTGCATACTGGTGGGATACATATAG
Organism: Wollemia nobilis; assembly: GCA_028583015.1. Classification (NCBI taxonomy): domain Eukaryota; kingdom Viridiplantae; phylum Streptophyta; class Pinopsida; order Araucariales; family Araucariaceae; genus Wollemia; species Wollemia nobilis. The sequence goes on along the minus strand of JAQPPZ010000883.1, from coordinate 2,656,487 downwards.
GAAAACCCATAATGTAGAATATGTAGATGTGCCCTGGGAAAACTTTGTAACAATATTTAAGGAAAGGTATCTGTCCCCTCAATTTTATCTTGAGAAAATCATGAAATTTTCTAGACTAACTCAGGGCAACATGACTGTTACCGAATACTATCAACTATTTGTACAGTTGCTTAAGTATATGCTCGAGTACGAGAAGAGAACTAAAATTAAAGTTCAGAAATTTCTATTTGGACTTCATCTAAAAATTTGAAACCTGCTTCTTATGCTTAAGCCAGTGTCTTTGACTGCCGCTTGTGATCTGGCTCATCAACACGAAGATAATTACAAGGCCAAAAAGGCTTACTACCAAAAGTCCTCTAATAGAGAGGAACTACTGAGAAAGAAGAATGCAAGTCCAACAAGATGGGATAAGAATAGGAGTAACAAGGGATGAAATGAGAACAAGAATAGATTTGACAAAGGTAAGAATAAATTTCAAGGGAACATAAATCAGAACAACCGTGGAGGTCAGGATAGGGGGAACTTCAATAGGTATGATAAAAAAGCTAGAACTGGTACCCAGGAAGGCAACGATGAGGATAAAAGAGATAAGGCACCTTGAACTGATTATTGGATCTGTAAGGAGCCTCATTATGCTGACAAATTTCCTATGAGAGCGGACAAGAGACCAAAACCTACGGAACCAACTCATAAGATCTACGCTGCGATAAGTAATTCTAAACTTAAAGGTCAAGCCACACCTTTTCTATTGAATGGAAAAATCTATAATAGAGATGTAAGAATTTTGATTGATTCAGGAGCTACTGATAGTTTTATTTCACCAAGCATTCTGAGAGACATACCAGAAAAACTTAGATTTATGGATAATGGGTGGAAGGTTGAGTATGACTCTAGGCAAACCTATATTGTAGATCAGTGTTTATTTGACCCTTAGATAATATTACCTTAGGGAAATACTAGTTGGCATATTTATGTAGCACCTCTACATGCCTTTGACATATTTTTGGGGTTTGATTGGCTCAAGGATCATAAGGCATTATTAAATTTCGAAGAAATATGGTTGGATTTCACTAACAACTCCAAGCAAAGAATTTGAATTTATTGTGGATGAGAGTCAGTGGAACCACACTTTCTAACAACCATGTAGGTTAAAAGATCCATCAGGAAAGGAAGTAGTCTTTGTAGTCAAACTTAATAAGAAAGAGGAGATTGAGTCTGAAACAAGTATTTTTCAGACCTATCCAGTGCTAAATGATTTTTGAGATGTTTTCCTGAAATATTTTCCAGGACTACCACCCAAGCGAGAATTTGACTTCTCAATAGAACTTCTTTATGGCGCTACACTAATAGCCCGAGCACCCTATATAATGACCACAATAAAATTGCAAGAACTCAAAACTCAACTTCAGGATCTATTGGAAAAGGACATATAAAGCCAAGTGTCTCTCCATGGGGTGCACCAATTCTTTTCATGAAGAAGAAATATGGGACTTTGAGACTCTGTATTGACTACAAGATGCTCAACAAAATGACCATTAAGAACAAGTATTCTCTACCCAGAATAGACGACCTATTTGACCAATTGAAGGGAGCTACGATCTTCTCAAAAATTGATCTTAGGTCTGGCTATCATTAGTTAAGTCATGATGATTGTGTTGAATCAATATTATGTATGTCATTATATTCTACATTGTATTTGCTCATAAGAGTTACTTTTAATGTTATACACTACAAACATAGGTACTATGTTTAGTCTTAGGGGGAACTATGTAACAACCCCACACTTGTGATTATTGTTTCGCTTATATTAGCTGTAAGGATGAGATACTGCTAATGTATTTGTGGATGCAGGAATAGGTGTTGTCTGTGGAAGAGCAGCTCGGAGCTAGAATGTCTTCCTTCAGATATTGGAAAAGGTTATTCAGCTTAAGGTAAGTCTAGAGAAATGATGAGCGATGGAGTATTCGCCATAATTTGGATCTAAAAATCCTAGAGGTAATGCATCCACCAGCGGTCCATGTAGCTGCATTTCATGTAGATGGATCTCTAGGTTGCTTGAATAAAATATTAATATATATAGATATACATATATATGTATATATTCTCATAAATATAAAAAAAAACATTATAACAAACATAACCAAAATATTTAATAAAAAGATATAATAATAAATAATATAGGTATAGAAATTATTATTATTATAAAAAGGGTTAAATGAAATGTTGAAATAAATATATATCATTACAATGTAAATGTAAATGGAATAAATAAAATATAATAAATAAATAATAATAAAATAAAAATATAATATAATAAAATAATTTATTCAATATAGTAAGGAAGTTTTAGGGAATCAATATTAACTCGTAATATTTCTAAAGCGATGATCTGGCTCTCTCTTACCACTTGGCAAGCCACCAGTGAAATTGGTATATAAAATTAACAGATGTTATTCGCAAAAGTTGGGTTTCTCTCTATAAAAGAAAGAGTAAAGAATTTCTCCATAGAAGGTGATGAAGGAAAAGTTGGGGAGAAAAATTAAGGGAAGGAAGCGTTTGCAGGCAGAGGGTGCGAACTGGTATAACTGTGAGTTCACTCCTTTTATGAAATTAAAGTTAAATGGAAGCATGTAATGAATGGAAAAAGAAATTTGAAGGCTTTAGTTGAAAATTTAAATCTGTTTGGATTGATTTTACATATTAAAAAGGAAAATTTTGATATAGGTGAGTAGTTGAATACATTGTGCATTTGTAAGTAAATGTTGTGCATATAGATTATAGAATTGCATTGTCATTGATTGTTTGGCCGCTATGATATCTGGAAATGTTGGGTAATATTTATAATCCACATATTAGAAACCTTGACTTCGAACTAGAAGAAGTAAACCAGTGGTGAAATAGTGCATGATTCAGAGTTTTTAATGAGGAACGTTGGCCAGCTCTGCTCTCTATAGAACCAGTAAAAATACCTAATGAATGTGTGCTTTATGTTATAACGTCCTCAATGATTTAGAGGATAGTGAGCACCTTATATGATTTTCTCTATCTTTCAATAATTGCAGTTTATTTATCCAGATTGAACAATGGTATTTGCAACCTTTAATGTAGAGCTTTATTTTCATTTAATTCAGATTGTAAATTAGATTTAAAATAGATCAGATTGCTTTCTTTAGATTGCTGGAAGACCAATGCTTGGTTGTGATAAGCTCTAAAAATAACTTGACAAGGAAAGCTATGGGTGTATAGCTTGTTTTCCTGTGATGTGGAATTGCAGAATTCATAAAAAAACCAGCGTAGATCTCTTTGTTTTGAATAATGTTGAGAAGCATTCTTTGATAGGATAAAATATTTAAATTTATATGTTGATGGAGCAGCGGAAGGACGTCTGCCTTAGTCTCAATATTAGATATAATTGTCAAATAATGAATGGAGAAATAAAAAATATATAATAGCTCCGCTTTATTGTTTATGTACATGTGCTATATCCAAAGTGTTTGTTGGTTTAAAGACAATTAGAAGGTGGAAGCCATAGAAGGAAGCCCAATATGACGATAATTCAGAAATGAGTTGGTTGCTTAGACTAGGATGCCCTAATATTAGACGTTGTTGCCATCAACATAAGGGTGAGGTCAATAAGAAACCTTAAACCAATGCATAAGAAAAAGAGTTGGGAAAAAAATACGTCTTTAACAAGGTAATTCTGCGATTATGCACTTTCTAAATTCGAGAAAATTCCTAGAGCTTGTTTGAGGGTAAAAACATAATCGTAAATAAGACATTTGCTGACTTGTATGGACGCTTCTGTTTCATGAAACCAGTGCATACATAGAGCTCAACGCTCCTTGTTTTCATGGCAAGTGTATTGGATTGGGTGTTGTGTATTTTAGTAGTTGCATCTACTTTTTCTAGAGAGATGTAATGCTATAATTACATAGTTTCAAATGCTTACGTTTTGTGAATTCTATGGGAAATCTCATTCGATAAACGTGGTTTGATTGGGTTAAACAAAGGTAGATATCCTTATGTTTATGGAGCCAAATAAAAATGAGTTATCTCTAGATAGACGTGTATAAAAATAAATTACATCACAGTGTTGTCTTTAGTGTATCGGGACATTACTTAAGTAACAAATGAACTATGGTATTAAAATTATAATATAGTGTTACTTTGATAGGCACATAATGATTATTAAATGTTAAATTATTTGCTTTGATTAGATAGGTAAAGTACTTTTTAGTTAGGATTTATATATACAATTTTTCATTCCTAGCAAGGGAAACCTTAGTTTAAAAGTAGGATTGTTTCCTTAAACTATTAAGAGAATTGCTAATTTTTATAGATGAAGTTTTGTATTATATTTTATATTTGATGTTTTTGACTTAATTTTAAAGGAGTTGTTATTAATTAGTTTAAGTGTTGGATTGTTTCCTTAAATTATAAAGAGTATTGCTAATTTTTTTATAGTTTTGAATTATATTTTATATTTTATGTCTTGATTTAATTTTTATAGAAGCTGCTATTAAGTTATATTAGTATTCTTTGTGCAAGTAAGATAATGCAAAAGGGTAATATTTTAAAAGGAACCCATACCATTTTACAAAGCAATTGGAACAAAGCCTTCATAACTCTGACATTAAACCATAAAATATTTACATAAGAACAAAGGTGATTATCGTAATATACTTATGGTTGTGGTAAGACAACCTAAGTTATAAGGAATGTGGGTAGACATTCACTTTTCCAACCACTAGGATGTTGTGGGGTAGCCTTCATCCTGACAAGGTTTGTCGGACTCTATAATATAGAGTGGGAGGTATAGGGGTGATGATATGGGCATCACACCTAGGAAAACCCTACTAGTACACGAGCAGAAGATCTTATAACCCGAAGGGGTACTTGCATAATGAAATGGGCATCATGCAAATAAGACTTCTGGATTTCTACCAAGGTAGTGGTAGTTCCTTGATGTACTTCAGGGAAGTGAACGTACATCAGCTCTAGCATGCATATGCTAGTATCTTACGACAAGATACGAGGAGTAAAGCATACGACTTCTAGGTGAAATGGGCCTTGGAAGTAAAAACCCCTGCCTATACTTGGATTCTTGGGCAAGGAGAGGAAGTAGTTAGAAAGGCGATTTTATCGAGATTTGGCCAATATCGATCTCACGGATATTTTTACTGCAGTGAGATGACATCCGTGAAGATTGGGCATGCTTGTACTAGACAGAGTTGGACAAAATTTTGAAAATTTCACTTTTCTATGCCTTGAAACCAAGTGGGTTGACTCGGGTTATTACAGATAGAGATCCATTAGCCAAGGAAGTGAGGATAGAGGTCTTCAGTGGAGAGATATCCACAAGCCAATGTAGTGGAGGTAGTAGTCTTCTAGAGGATCACCAGCCAGAGTAGAGGAGAAGGAGTTCTCCTGTGGGTTGGTGCCCACGAACCAACAAAGAAGATTGGTGTATCCTATGGATAGGTATCCATGAAATTGATTAGGGGATTGGTGTCTCCTTTGGACAGAGGTCCATAAATATTGTAATAGGGAAGGATTCCCAAGATATTTGATAAGAAAATTTTAGTGAAATATTTTCTCTATGGAGTAGCCCACATTGGGTGAACTACGTTAAATTGGTGTCTCTATTGTGTGTGGTGATTTATGCATTGCTTTGATTACTAATGTTGATATTTCTATTGATATATTGGATAATATTGCTTGAGAAAGAAAAGTAAAAAGTGGTCTTATACTGTTCACTCCCCCTCTCAGTATAAGCTTGTGTTATTCAATTGGTATCAGAGCGGGTTCCTTCAGTTGAGTTTAACAGCTTGAAGGAAAATCTTACAGGAACACAGATGGATTCTTAGAATGGATCATCGAGGAATTCAACACCATTGTTCGATGGGAATAATAATGCACTTTGTAGTGTGAGAATGAAGATTCACCTAATGGCACTAGGGAATGAAATATGGAAAGCAGTTGAATATGGATATATACCACCAACTACTCCACCTACAAATAAATATGGTAAGCTCCTACAATTGAATAATTCAAAGGCAATGAATGGAATTTTAAAGGGTTTGCATGAAACAAAGTTTATAAAGGTTATGCATTGCACATCAGCAAAAGAAATTTGGGATAAGCTGAAAGGAATATATGAGGGAGACAAAAATATCAAAATGATAAAGTTGCAAAATTACAAGAGAACATTTGAAGATCTAAAGATGAAGGATGAGGAAAACATTGCTGCATACCTACTTCATGTGGATGAGGTTGTTAAATCCATGCAAGGACTTGGGTTTAAAGTTGAATAAATAGATGTTTGTCATAATATTTTAAGGTCACTCCCAAGAAGGTATAGTGAAAATATTTCAGCCATATAAGAGTTTAAAGATATTGAACTTTTGACAAGGGATGAGTTACATGGAATTCTCACAACTTTTGAGATGAGAATAAAAGAGGAACCTATTCCCAAGGAAGAAGTAAAATTCAAAGTTATAAAGAAGACAAAGGGTAAGAAGTCAGATTCAAGCAATGAGTTATCCAATGATGAAGAAGCAAAATATGGCAGAAGGAACAAGGACTCAAGAAAGTATAAAGGTACAAAATTAGTTAGATGTTTTAATTGTAGAAAATATGGTCACTATGCATATGATTTTCCAGAGGCTGGAAGTAGAAATGATGATGACAAACAAGATCATAAGAATAGGGAAACATGAAAACACAGGTACCAAAAGAAAAGCATGGATGAACAAAGCAAGCGAGGAAAGAATTTTTTCCAAAGGCATAAGAAGAGTTTTTATGCAGATAAGGCAGGTAAGAGTTCAAGTGATAGTGATGGAAGGTCATCAGATAATGATGAAGAAAAAACTATATTTCTGGTAGAGGAAAGAGAAGATGTGAAGATAAAGGCAAAAAGAACACCATTAATTCTCAAGTGTTTTAGATGTGGTAACTTTGGTCATCTTGAAGATAATTGTACAAAGAATGGATTCAATTTTAGTGAAGATGAATATGAATATGCTCTTGAAGAACCAGAAGAAGAAAGTCTACTTTTGGTAATAGAAGAAGAAGGAGATGCTCCTATTGAAGATAAATAAGAAAGGAATGCAGATGATCCTAAAGGTAAAGATATAGAGGAAGAATCAGAGAAAGGAGAAGTTGATCTTGAGGGTGAGCTTATTTCTGTACTTGATGCATTAAGAGAGGTAAGAAAGCAGAACTCAAAACTCAAGCTTCAATTTCAAGAATGTGATAAAGAGAAAGAAAAGCTTATAGAGGATCTAACCAACTCAATAGCTAAGACAAGGAGATTTAAAGAGAAGTTCGAAGCAAAGGTTTTAGAATGTGAAATATTAGAGCATGTAGCCTCACTAAGGAAGGAAGTAAAAAAGTCTAGAGATAAGCTACACAAGTTTGGGAGAAGCTCAAAAACCATGGATAAGATTATCAAGGTACATAGATCTTCATAAAACAAAACAGGACTTGGTTTTGAACAGGAACACAGAGAACAAGGAGAGGAGCCAATATCAAGCTCCAAAGAATAAGAAGCTTCAGAATAAGAGAGTTTAATAGAAAGTGAGACTTATGAGGATGAGTTCGACAATAGAAAGTTCAACAAGGATAAGAACAATGCACAAATGAGAAACAAATGGAATAGGAAACAACACAGGATAGAAGAGACTAAGAGACCAATGGGGTCAAGGCAAGGTTTCTTCAATGGACGTTGCTTCTCATGTCACAGGTTTGGGCACAAGGCTACACAATGCAGGACACATGAAAGACAGGAATATGGAAATTTCAGACACAGGTAGCTTTTTCAAGGGTATTTCTACTCTTGTAATCAGTTTGGTCACAAGGCAGTTAATTGCAGGATTCATGATAGGAATGGATATGGCTTCACCAGGAGAAACTTCAACACATTTGCACCTTCAAGGAATCAAAACATTAAGTGGTATAAGTGCAATAATATTGGGCATATAGCCAAGTGGTGTAGAGCAGAACTTCCAGAGACAAGCAGGAACAAGAATAGTTAGAGGAATCAGAAGGATCAGTTGAGGAAGAAAGTGGACAAAGGTAAAGGTCAGTGTATGTTGGGAGTAGAGATACTCCCACCCCAAAATTAACCACCTCAAGAAAGGAGGTGGAGGAGGGGCTAAGCTAAGAGTCTCATTCTTAGCCCCAAGCCCTAAAGGTGGCCCTTTGCCATTGATATCAAAGGGGAAGAGATTTGAGTTAGGGGGAGAGCATTTAGTAAGGGGGAGCAGTTTCTCAGGGGGAGCAAAACTGAAAAAGGTAAAAGAAATGGTAAAAGGAAAATGGGTTGCCATCAATGACAAAGGAAGAGATTGTTGGAAATATTAGCAAGTTTTGTTGTCATTGATGTCAAGAGTTGTTGTTTCAGTTTCATCATCATTAAGGTCACCAGGAGGTTTTTCAAAAAGGCAAGGAAAGGTTTAAAGGAATAAAATATAATATTTATTTTTAATATTATATGCCTAAAATGGTCTAAAAGGTTGAAGATCCAAGGAAGGAGAAGTAGGTTTAAAAGGAAGTCCCAAGGAGGGCAAAGCAGATTTGAAAGGCAAATATGATATTATAATATTTAATATTATAATGCTCCAAGTTACAGGTTGAGGTGAAGAGAAAAGGTCCAAGGAGTAATTTAAAATTAATTTACTCCTCGAAAGATCCATTGAGCAAGTTACAAAATATTTAATTTAATTTATTTAAATTTAAATATTTTAACCTAAAGGTTAAAATTTAAATTTAAATAGATTTTGGGCGCCAAAGGTAAAAGCTATAAAATATTTTATTAAATTGATTTTCTAAATTCAAAATAATCACCGCTGTTAAAGTGCATAAGCTAAAGGATATAAAAAGGGGACTAAAGTTTTATTTTCATTATCCATGCAATATTCGTGTACCCAAAGGCAAAATAATCATGTGTTGTATTGTTAGAAAGATAGAAGGAAATTTGTGTGATTTAAATCCTTTGGTGGGTAAGCTAATGTTTAAGTGCATGAGGTGCGTAACCAAAATGCTGGTTAGCGTGGTTGCTAACTAAGGTAGAGTTAATGCGTTTGCATAGCAAGAGGTTGGGATTTCAAATCCCCGTGAAGTCGTTTTGAGGAGGTTTGTTGTGTTTTATTCAAGCACCGAGTTTTGCAAAGATAGCATAGCAAAGCGCCTGCACTTTTAGACCTGTGTGGGCGTGTGGCCCAACTATTGCTAGAGCGCAGCGACAACAACAAGGTCGTGGGTTCGAGGCGCAGCCAAGGCGTGCGCTATCTATTTTGCACGTGGGACAAGGTGTTAAGGTAAGCATTGAATTTTTGTTTAATTATTATTAGCGCTAAGGTTGGGGAGCGCATTAAGGCCACGTGAATAAATAGAACACATTGGAAAGTAGGGAGTCATAAGGTGTTTAAATTTTATATTATTTTGGGTATTTAAAATTAAATTAAGGTTGGAGTGATAAGGATATTAAGGGTTTAATTCCTGAATATTATTTTTGAAATTATAAAGGAACTTGGTCTTTTATTAATTGATTTAGAGTTATCAAAGAAAGTTGATTTTTATGTGTTGGGATGTATTTGGACAAGTTTGGAGATAATAAGGTGTATCTGAGTTTTGTTAATTTTTGTAATGGTGAATTAATTTTGAGGGAATTATTTGAGTGAGAATATTTGAGTCAAGATTCTTGCTATCTAACCGTTGAGATTGGCAAAGAAATTGATTGTGATTTGTGATTGAGACAGGTTTTGAGGTCAAATATTCATCAAAACAAAAGGTATGGGCATATCATCCTTGTGAGTGAAATATTGTTGAATGTTGTAAAGTGCAAGTTGGAGTGAAAAGGTTTTGTTTGATAAGCATTGTTGGAAATGTTTGAGTGAGTTTTCACATGCATGATTGGTGAATGTTTGTGAGGACAATTGAGTGTGAAATTGAGAATTATCTTGAACTAGGGTTTGTGCAAGATCATGAGTATCATTGTTATGTGAAGTTGAGAACTATATTGAACTAGGGTTTGTGAAATAACATGAGTATCATTTTTATGTGAGTTTGGAATCATATTGAGTTAAGATTTGAGTTCCATAGTGAGAGTTGTTGAAAAATTGTGAAACACTTATTTAGGGTTTGTAAGCAAGCTTTGTTTCATTGATTGGTTGGTTGGAGTTGATGAGCATTATTGATTGAGAGTGTTGGAAAGATAGTTCAAGTTATGTGAAACAAATTGTTCTTTATTCTAAATTGATTTGAAAAAGAGTTTGGAAGTGATTGAGTGTTTGTGAGTGTGAAACATATTGAGTCTCTAAAAATTCTCTATATGCTTCTATGGATAAACAAGATTCTAAATGAAACTTCTTAGTGTGATTAAAGAGGTTTTCTGTGTGAGATTGAGTTGTGTTTTATATGCATGTTTTGCAATTGATTTGAATAAGCTTTTGTGAAAGCTAGTGGACATATTTAAGTAAGTCCTAGAGTGGACTTGAGGAAAGAGTGAAGCAAGCTTTTGTGAGAGCTTGTGGGCAGATTTGAGTAAGTCCTAGAGGGGACTTAAGGATAGAATTAAGGAAGCTTTTGTGAAAGTTTAAGGACAGATTTGTGTGAGATTTTATGGAAGCTTACAAAAAGATTTGAGGTAAGTCTTGGTGAAGACTTGTTGAGAAGATTGGACAAGTTCTAGTGAGGACTTGTTGAGCATATTTGAGACAAGTCTTGGTGAAGACTTGTTGAGAAGATTGAGAAAGTTCTAGAGAGGACTTGTGGGCAGGTTTGAGGTAAGTCTTTGAGAAGACTTGAGAGCAGAGTTGATTAATTGATTTGTTCAAACCTTGAGTTAAGGTTTGGGGCAGATCTAGCAGAGTTGATTTGTGATTGGATCAAGCTTTGTGTTAAGGCTTGAGGATAGTTTGAGGATAGATTTTGGTGAAAAAATGAGGGTAGATTTGTATCAGACCAAAGATAGATATTGAGTAAATTTGTTCTAGAATGAAGGACTATGTTTAGTGTGAACTAGAGACAGAGATTGAGCAAATTTGTGCTAGATCGAAGGACTATGTTTAGTGTAGACCAGAGACAAATATTTAGCAGATTTGTTAATAAGGCTCAAAAAGAGCCTTATGAAAGCCCAATTAAAATACAAATCAAGATAATGTTTATTTAATTTTCCAAGGTTTAAATAGACCTTTGAAATTCCAATTAACAACAAAATCCCCTCATATCACGCAAGATAGAGCAAAGCGTATGAGAGGAAAAATAGGGCGAAAGATGCCTTATGAAATAATAGCTAACAATCCCTATGGAGTAGCTAACAACTAACAACAAGTCTAATTCCAACTATCAACCTACGTGAGGGGAAGCCTCACATGGAAAGGGGTAAAGGAAATATATCCTAGGAAAATAAAAGAAAAACATAACCTAGGAATGTGATACCCTCATCATACCTCCCCACTCAAGTAGCATTGGAATCCAATGCATACACAGTAAGAGTGGAAGGGTGAGTCACCAATCATTGCAAAGAGGTCTCATAATTGGACATAAAATCATCCTGGATACCCTAGGATGCCAGTGTAGAGATACAACATCGAGAGGACTCCCTTGCCAAGGAAAGACAAGGAGTAAAGACCTGTTGCTGGATCTGCAAATGTTTTTGAAAACCTGGAACCGGTGAATAACTGGAACCTGGAAAGAGGCCATTGCAGTGCTTGATGTGGAACAATATATGGGCAGTAGAAGCAACAAGAAGAGTTTTTATGGAGGATGAATGACCACCTAAAAAGGACCAAGGTTCGGAAGGCCATGAGACTAACTACAACAACTAGTCTGGCCATGTGATCCTCCAAAGTAGTAGCCTTATGTTCACTGGTACAAGCCAGAAAGGCTATCAAAAATATCTCAAAGAAATGAGTATAATAATGCCCATGTGGGATGAAGTGGTCTTCATTAGAAGGAGAGTTTCAGGTACCACCGAAATGCACTCTATACAAATCCACCAAGTTTGGAATCCCAAAATGGGAGGAGAAATTAAACTCCTCAAATACCTGTAGAAACATGTGTTCTAAAAGATAATAATGGTGCTATGAGTTTCAAGCACTCTTTGAAGCCAAAAAGGTATTCGAATTTTGCCTCGCAGGGCAATTTGCAATGTGCTATGATTTTTAAGCACTCTTTGAAGCCAAAAAGGTCTTCGAACTTTGCCTCGTAGGCCAATTTGCAATGCATTATGATTTTCAAGCACTCTTTGAAGCCAAAAAGGTCTTCAAACTTTGCCTCGCAGGGCAATTTGCAATGTGCTATGATTTTCAAGCACTCTAAGAAGCCATCAAGGCTTAAAATATTTGCCTCAAAGGGCAATTACAATATGCTATGGTTTTCAAGCACTTAGAAGCCAACAAGAATTTAATATTTGCCTCGCAGGGCAAATACAAGGGTGCTATGACTTTAAAGCATGCAAGCAAAACAATGTTGCTTTTATAATGATTACCGAATAAGAAATTTACCAAAAACACATTTTAAATAATTATAATTAAGTTTTTAAAAATAAAATAAATGAAATTACTATATAATTTAATTTTTATTTAAAACTTAATGAAGTTTTAAGATAAAAGAAATTAAATTAATATATAATTTATTTTATTTAAAACTTAGAATTAAAATTATGTTGGGGCAAAAATGATATCTCGAAGTCCGACGAAAATGGATTAAAATCAACCTTCATCGGGCAATGGAAGTGGTCCGCAGGTCTACCACATGGCAGACTTTCCACCTTCAACTAGTGGGTGGCGGCCACCGTGCGAGGTACGCCTGACCACCGCGTGGTGGTCAAAAGTAATAGTGGGCCTCTGCCCACTTAAAGGTCATAAAAGACCTACCCACATCAAATGTGGAATTTATCTCCAAAGTCAAAAACAACAATACAGTCTGTGTGTTGTCGTAGGATTTACAGGCTTGTTCTAAAAAATAAAAAATAAGGCTATGCCCCTCGTCATAGACTGAACAGGGTGATCTAGGCTCACCATCTACAACATCTACTTGATCATCAACAAAAATGAGCAACAGAGCTCACTGTCTCCAAACCACGCGTTCACTGCGTTCATCGAAAAACCATGATACACGTAGGTGGTTCTATCTAGATCCCGGTCTGCAACTCTACCTTCATCTATAGTGGCCATCAATGTAACCTTGTGACATACATAGTAGCTTCTACACACGACAACACAATATCCTATTTTATCTATTCTCTTGATGTGCATCCAAATAGAGCACACCTCGTCGTACAACCTAAGTAGTATCCAACTCATCTGCAACCAATGCACAGGGTTTACAGTCCTGAATCGAAGCTGTTGGTTATTCGCCCCAACCATCTAATGGCTATCGAATAAATGTTGTGCTCCAGGTTTTCGCTGCGATCACAAAGAAAATTTCTACATTTTCTATTGGAATTTCAACTCGGCCCTCGCGTAGCTTTCGAAAGAATGGTGGAGTTTTATTTTAGCTTGTTTATCCCACATGGGGGATCCAAAGATCAATTTGGTGGTTTAAAAAGAGAAACACATACAGTAATAATCGACCATCTCCTTAGTGGTCAGACCCCTCCACCCATAGCCTTTCAATAGTCCTCTACTCGCCATGTTACAACCCTCCGTGTAGGTCTTAGGGTCAATCGCACGCATGCGTTTCCATTGTTGTCAGGTTATCTTTGTCCACTAGCCACCATTGATCGGAGCTATCCACTAGCGGTTTAGTCATCCAAAGTTGCCATTGTGTCAGGTCATCCGAAGTCCTCCACCAGGGCATTCGGAGTTGTCCGGAGTCCTCCACCTGGGCGGATGAGGGCTGCCAGCTCCTTGCTGGTTCAAACTAGTTGAAATACAATTTTTAAGAAAAACAAAATTGAAATGCCAGAGGCACCAAATGGAAGGAAGGGAGAATTTTGAGGACCGGAATTCCCCTTCAGGGTTGAGGAAATTTCAGCTCTGATACCAATAATAAGGCTCAAAAAGAGCCTTATGAAAGCCCAATTAAAATACAAATCAAGCTAATATTTATTTAATTTTCCAAGGTTTAAATAGGCCTTTGAAATGCCAATTAACAACAAAATCCCCTTATATCACACAAGATAGAGCAAAGCGTGTGAGAGGAAAAATAGGGTGGAAGATGCCTTATGAAATAATAGCTAACAATCCCTATGGAGTAGCTAACAACTAACAACAAGTCTAATTCCAACTATCAGCCTACGTGAGGGGAAGCCTCACATGGAAAGGGGCAAAGGAAATATATCCTAGGAAAATAAAAGAAAAACATAACCTAGGAATGTGATGCCCTCATCATTTGTGCTAGACCAAAGGAATGTATTTAGTACATATTTGAGACAAATATTGAACAAAAATAAAAGCAAGCTTTGGAGGTGAAAGAGTAGAGGACAATAATCTCTAGTGGATAGAGATCCACTAGCCAGGGCAGTGAGGATAAAGGTCTTCAGTGGAGAGAGATCCACAAGCCAGTGCAGTGGAGGTAGTAGTCTTCTAGAGGATCACCAACTAGAGCAGAGGAGGAGTTATGTGGGTTGGTGCACACAAACCAAAAAAGGGGATTGGTGTCTCCTGTGGATAGGTATCCATGAACTTGATTAGGGGATTAGTGTCTCCTTTGGACAAATGTCCATAAACATTGTAATAGGGAAGGATTCCCAAGATATTTGATGAGAAAATTTTAGTAAAATATTTTCTCCGTGGAGTAGCCCACATTGGGTGAACCACGTTAAATTGGTGTCTCTATTGTGTGTGGTGATTTATGCATTGATTTGATTATTGTTGTTGATATTGCCATTGATATATTGGATAATATTATTTGAGAAAGAAAAGTAAAAAGTGGTCTTATACTGTTCACCCCCCCTCTTAGTATAAGATTGTGTTCTTCATTAACTTTCGTTTGGTTAGTAGTCCAAAGCAAGATTCTTACATGAGAGTTTCAACAAAGAAGAGGATATCATGGACCTTTTAGGTGTGCCTTGTGTGAGAATGATCTATAAATATCAAATAATTTGGTTCTTCATTGTTCCTTTTCTTACAAAATTTGGGGATATTTTTTAAAAATATGAAAATATATTGGGTAGCTCCATCGAGATTCAAAGAGTTGATGAAATGTTGGATTAGCTATTACAAATCTAAAGCATTATGCATTTTGTCAAGGATTACTCCTACTATTATTTGTTGAAAGTTATTACTTGAAAGGAAAAATAGAATTAAAAAAAAATCTTAAACTTATGCCCAAGTTTTGAACTATATTATTACCTCTCTTGTAGAATTTTTACAAGCATGGTGCATGCAGACACTAAAATCATGTCAATATGATTAGGTGACCAAAATCAATGGCTAAGTTGACATCATATGGCCCCCTAGGGCAGCCCTCAGAAGTTACACAGTGGTTCCCAACCACTCCTGCAAGGTTTTGGGAGCTTTTACCCCACTTTTGGAAAGTTTTGGGGCATATAGACACCACCATCCCACCCAGGGATGAGGGTAGATCACCACCGCCCCACCCAAATATGAGGGTATGCCTAATAAAGAGATACAAGTTCTATCTTGACAATACTTATAATGATCCTATAATTCAACAACGCTAAACTCTTCCAAATGAGATTAGATTAACATGCAACAGAACAATATGATATGGAAATTAAATCAAAATATGAAACTATCGCCACTCAGGGTGGGCTCTTCCCCATTGTATATACACAGATGAAAGGATAAAAATGAATAGATGATAGATGATTTTAACTAAAATATTTAATCTAATAAATATGAAATATTCACATGGAAAACCTAGCCGATAGGCTAGGTTTGGTATGTAGTATGACTCCCCTCCTCGGAAATATTTGTCGTAAAAGCTAAAAATGATTGGAAAATACTTTCAGATTCCCAGGTTGCATCTTCTTTAGGTAAATCCTGCCACTTTATGATAAATTCTTGGATGTGACGAGATCTTAGTCTATGTGATCTGGTTTGTAGCACTTCTTCTGGTTGTAGATGGGTACACCCTTCTTCATACAACACTAGTAATTCTGATTGAGAGTGTACCTTCTGGCCAATCACCTTTTTGAGACAAGAGACATGAAATACTAGGTGTATGTGAGAGGATTGGGGTAACTATAGTTGATATGCTACCTCACCAATGCGACGCACAATTTTATAAGGACCATAGAATCATGGGGACAACTTATGACTAGATTTGAGCTTCAATGGTAGTTGTTTAGAGGTTCGAAGACGTAGGAATACCATATCACCAATATTGAATATTTGTTCTAAACACTGTTTGTCCTGTTGCTGCTTCATACGATTCTATGCTTGGACCAAATTATCTTTCAATATAGTGATCATGTCTTGTCGCTTCTATAACCAATCATCGACTTGAGCCACTTTGGAAGATCCTGGTACATAACCGATAATTGTTGGTGGCTTTGTTCCATATAATGCTTCAAAAGGAGAAATTTTAGTGGAATAATGATAAGAAGTATTGTACCACCATTCTACCAATGATAGCCATTGAATCCATTGATATTGTTTATCCTGAACAAAACATCTTAGGTAGGTACCCAAACATTTGTTAACTACCTTCGTTTGACCATTTGTTTGTGGATGGTATGTAGAGGACATATTTAATTTGGTACCACTAAGTTGAAATATTTCTCTCCAAAAATTGCTAGTAAATATGGAATCACGATCACTTATAATATTTTTGGGAATTCCATGTAATTTAAAAATTGAATCCATATATACCTTGGCCACTTTGCTTGCTGAAAATGGATGTTGTAAAGCCTGAAAATGAGCATATTTGGAAAGGCGATCAACTACCACAAAAATTATTATTTTTCCTTCCGACTTAGGAAGACCTTCAATAAAATTCATGGAAATATGTTCCCACTGGCAATCCGAAATAGGTAACGGTTGAAGTAATCCTGGTGATTTGATTGTTTCCCCCTTATTGCATTGGCACACTTCACATTCAGCTACCTATTTCTTAACCTCTACTTTTAATATTTTCCAACAAAATTATTGTTTAACCCGCATGTAGGTTTTCAAAAACCTTGAATGTCTTGCTAAAAGGGAAGCATGTGACTCTTCTAGAATCTATATTTTGATTGGTGAATTATGAAGGATGTAAATATGATTCTTCTTACATAATATTTGGCCATCATATGTGAAAAGAGGGTTCTTATAGGAACCCATAGATAAATCTTGAATTATTTGAGTTGTTTCACTGTTGGAAAACCATTCTTCTTGTAATTGAGACACCCACTATGAACATGGCCCTGAAATAGCACTAATAACTACTTCATCTTTGTATATTCTAGATAATGCATCCATCGCCACATTTTATTTACCTTTATTATATTCAATCACAAAATCATATCCCAATAATTTAGTCAACCACTTATTTTATTCGAGATAAGAAAACCTTTGTTCTAAAAAATGCTTGAGACTGTTGTGATAGGTTTTAATAATAAAACAACTATTGATTAAGTAAAGCCTCCATTTTTCCACTGCATGTAAAATAGCCAATATTTATTTTTCATAAGTGGATTTACCCAAATTTTCCCTAAAATTTGTTTACTTTCGAATGCCAAGGGATGACCCTCCTGCATTAGTACTGCACCAATACCTGTTACTGAATCATCACATTCAATGACAAATGGTTTTTGAAAATCTGGAGTGGCCAAAACTAGAGTCATACACATGGCCTCCTTGAGAGCATCGAAATATTTAGTAGCTACTACTGACCATTGAAAAGCATCCTTCTTGGTGAGAGTCATGAGAGGACCCACAATTTTACCATAGTCATGCAAAAATTTGCGGTAATAACCCGTGAGACCCAAAAAACTATGATTTTTTTTTATGGTTTTAGGTAGGGGCCAATATTGTATTACCTTAATATTATTGGGATCTACCTTAACACCTTTGTGAGATACTATATGATCGAGGTACTCCACTTATTGAACACCAAAGCATCATTTAGATCTTTTGAAAAACAACTTTTCTTTGCGTAGGATATGGTGAACTCTGTCCACATGTACTAAATGATCTTTCCATGATTTGCTATAGATGAGTATGTCATCAAAGAATTCTAGAAAAAATTTTCATAGGAATGGATGAAACACTTGGTTCATGAGACTTTGGAATGTAGATGGTGCATTAGTGAGACCAAAAGGCATGACCAAAAATTCATAATGACCTTTATGAGTTTGAAAGGCTATTTTGGGAATATCATCATCCCTAACTTAGATTTTGTGGAACCCTGAGCATAAGTCCAATTTGGTGAAAAATTTTGCACCATGTAGCTCATCTAGTAGATCATCAATGACAGGAATAGGAAACTTATCTTTGATTGTTATTTTATTGAGAGGACGAAAATATGGACACATAAGACAAGAATTATCTTTTCGATGAGCTAAGACTACAGGTAAGGAATAAGGACTAGTACTATGATGGATGAAACCTTGGTCTAATAGCTCTTGGAAAATCTTCTCAATTTATATTTTTTGGGGTTGGCGATATCGACAAGGATGACCATTGGGTGGAAGACTACCATGCACTAGATGTATGGCATGGTCATGAGATCTTTTGGAGGGTAGGCTTGTGGGTTCTTGAAAAACCTCCTCATAGTTAGACACAATGTTTTGGAGATCTTCCTCTTTGATTTCTGGCATAGGTTATTCTAAATTTTTAATGAAATTGATTCGGGCTATGAATCCCCCACCATATTTTCTTAACAACTTTTCCATGCTATGTGAACTTACAACTTTTGATGGAGGTGTGGGTAGTCCTTGAAGATGGATGGTCCTCCCATTGGCTTGCCATTCCAAAAAGTGATGTTTGTGATTAAAACCCATGGTGGTTTCTAATTGTTCCATCTATGCAACACCTAAAATAACTTTTGAATTTCCTAATTCCATAAAAAAGAGGACCTTACCAAGTATATGTACCCATTTATAGTGAAACTGAAGATGTCTTATTGAGACATTGAGAAACTTCCCTGCTTGCCATTCTAACTTGAAACCGATATTGACTAGAAGAGTAGATGTGTAGACCCAATGTCCTTGCAAGTCTTGCATCAATGAAGTTATGAGTACTTTCAAAATCAATTAGTACCGTCACCCATTAATTTCGAATGAAACATACCAAATTGATTGTATGGTGAGAAGATAACCCCATAAGAGCATGTACTAAAATAGTCATGGTATCCTCCTCAATGATAAATTTGTCTTGTGCATTTTGGTCCTCAACTGGAAGATCCTCAGGTGCGTCATA
The DNA here is from genome assembly GCA_028583015.1 of Wollemia nobilis. NCBI lineage: Eukaryota > Viridiplantae > Streptophyta > Pinopsida > Araucariales > Araucariaceae > Wollemia > Wollemia nobilis. The sequence goes on along the minus strand of JAQPPZ010000883.1, from coordinate 2,637,171 downwards.
CTCCTCTATTTCTTCTTCCTGGTCGACATATTCAATTTGAAAATTTTATCATGGTGTACATGCTTGATCTTTTTTATGTTGAGTGTGACATTTGTAGCAGAAGTATCATGACGGTTGATCATTTCTATAAAAATAATTACTACGGAATAGAGGTCGACCATATGAATCACGTCGTATAGATGATCCTATGTGTGCCTTTGTTTTTTCTAAGTCAACAATCCTTATACACTCATACAACTTGGATGGATTTTGTAGGTCTACCTCAACTTTAATATGTGCTTTTAATCCATTTCAAAAAGTGTTGAGCAAGGTGCAGCAACAGTATTGTCATTGTTGTCAACACATTCAGACAGATCGGTTGATGGAGTGGATAGGAGTTAAGAGGTTCTTCAGAGTATGTACAATGATTTTCCAAAAGATCAAAGTGGCCCATATGCTAAAAATCAAAATAAATCCACAAGGAAGAAAAATGTCGCGATATCACGACATGTTGAGCAAGAAAGAAAAATTGTCGCGCTATCGCTACATGTTGAGAAGAAAGAAAAACTGTCGTGATTTCGCGACATGTTCAAAAAGAAAGTGCAAGCAGGAAAAATTGTCACAATTTCGTGACATGTTCGAAGAGAAAGCGCAAGCAAGAAAAACTATCATGATTTTGTGACATGTTCGAAAAGAAAGCGCAAGCAGGAAAAATTGTCACGATTTTGTGACATGTTCGAAGAGAAAGCGCAAGCAAGAAAAATTGTCATGATTTCATGACATGTTCGAAGAGAAAGCATAAGCAAGAAAAACTATCGTGATTTCGTGACATGTTCAAAGAGAAAGTGCAAGCAAGAAAAACTATCACGATTTTGTGACATGTTCAAAGAGAAAGCACAAGCAAGAAAAACTGTCGCGATTTCGCGACATGTTCGAAGAGAAAGCGCAAGCAGGAAAAACTATCGCGATTTCGTGACATGTTGGAAGAGAAAAAGGCAAGTAGAAAAAGTGTCACGATTTCATGACATATTGCAAGAGATAGTATGGAAGAAAAAGTGTCACGATTTTGCGACATGTTGGAAGAGAAAAAGGCAAGTAGAAAAAGTTTCGCGATTTCACGACATATTGCAAGAGAGATTGTACGGAAGAAAAAATGTCACGATTTCGTGACATATTGCAAGAGAGAGAGTCCGAAAGAAAAAGTGTCACGATTTCGTGACATATTGCAAGAGAGATTATACGGAAGAAAAAGTGTCACGATTTCGTGACATATTGCAAGAGAGAGAGAGAGTCTAAGAGAAAAAGTGTCGCGATATCGCGACATGTCATGTTTTCGTGACCCGAAGGCAAGAGAAAGAGTAAAGGAGAAAAAGTGTCACGATATCGTGACATGTCATGTTTTCGTGACCCGAAGGCAAGAGAATGAAAAAGTGTCGCGATATCGCGACATGTCGCATTTTCGTGACTCGAAAAGGGCAGGAAGGAAGAGAAAGAAAAAGTGTCACGATATCGCGACATGTCACATTTTCGCGACTTGAAAAGAGCAGGAAGGCAGAGAAGGAAAAGTGTCGCGATATCGTGACATGTCGCATTTTCGTGACTTGAAAAGAGCAAGAAGGCAGAGAAGGAAAAGTGTCACGATATCGCGACATGTCGCATTTTTGCGACTCAAAAAGGCCAGGCAGGCAGAGTAACAAAAGTGTCACGATATCGTGACATGTCGCATTTTTGTGACTCGAAAAGGCCAGACAAGCAGTGAAACAAAAGTGTCACGATATCGCGACATGTCACATTTTCACGACTCAAGAAAAGCCTCAAAATAGAAATGAACAGTAATGAAGAAGAAAACGTACTGTCATCGAAGGAGAAAACAAATGCATGCCCATGTGGAGAAAACGAACAGTCGAAGAAGGAGAAAATGAACAGTCATCAAAATAGAATCGAAAAGCTTTTTCGAAAACCAAAATGCATGCATGCACAAAGGAGAAAATGAACAGTCATGCCCGAGAAGACGAACAGTCATGGTAGGAGAATATGGTGTCAATTCATTGCATGTAACGTGTTTGACGAAATGCCTACTCTATATATACAAAAGGAGTTACAACTGAGTTACAACTGAAGTTACAACTGCAGTTACAAAGAGAGAGGATGGTTATAAAAGGAGTGTTGCTTGGAGAATTTTGTAAGCGCTCGAGATTAAAGTGAGGTAGATTTAATCTTGCGAAGAGAGCAAGAGGAGAGCGAGAGGCACGTGAGAGGCGAGAGAGAGGTGTGCGATATGTGAAGCACGAGGAGAGTGCACGAGAGGCGAGCGAGCAGGGTGTGTGTTGTGTGAAGAGTGGGCGATGTTGAGAAAGCAATAGACCAGTCAGGGTCTTGTAAAAGTGAAGGCATCTTTATGTCAATCTTCTAGTTTCAGAATAGAAGTCCAAGTTGGTGCTTGGCATCAGGGGTTGGTGCTCCTTCCAGTTGGTGCTGGTAAATCAGGGGTTGGTGCTCCTTTTTGTTAGTGCAGATAAATCAGGGGTTGGTGCTCCTTTCTGTTGTTGCAGATAAATCAGGGGTTGGTGCTCCTTCTAGTGTGTGCTGGTAAATTGATTGTAAAGTTGTTGCTTTGCAAAGGCTGGATTTGGATGGGAGTCCAAATAGTCAATTTTTGAGGAGTAGCCAAAACTGGTGAACCTCGGTACATCTTGTGTTGTGTGATGCTCTTTTGTTATATTTGCTTTATTGGGTTTTAAGTTTTCATTGTTTCGGCATTAAGAGTTGAAGATTTAAGTTTTTAAGAGCTACACTGATTCACCCCCCCTCTCAGTGTCATTGTGAGACTAACAATTGGTATCAGAGCCAAGTTCCTGAACAAGCTTAATCGGCTAGGGTGATCTTGGAAGTGAGACAATGGCAGGTGGTGAAGGCTTCTCATCAAACAAAGCACCATTGTTGGATGGAACTAATTACACATTTTGGAGACTCGGGATGCAGACATATCTATGTGCTTTGGGATACGACATTTGGGAGTCAGTAGATAGTGGATACACAATACCCACCACTCCTCCAACCGATGCTGCCGGTAAGAAACTGTTTGAGAATAACTCTAAAGCAAAGAATGCTATCATGTGCGGTTTAGTGGACAATGAACTGATAAATATTATGAGTTGTAAAATGGCAAAAGACATGTGGGACAAACTAAGGAGCATTCATGAAGGAGACGACAAGATCAAGGAGGCCAAGTTACAAACACATCGAGCTCAGTTCGAAGCATTAAAGATGAATGACGATGAGAACATAGAGGCATACATGCTGAGAGTTAATGGAATCATTAATGCGATTAGAGGACTCGATGAGGAAATGGAAGATGTTGTCATCATGAAAAAGGTACTAAGATCTCTTCCCCAAAGATTTGATTCTAAAGTTTCAGCAATAGAAGAAGCTAAAGATCTAAATACTTTTAGTATGGATGAGATGCATGGTTCTTTGACTGCATATGAGATGAGAATAGGAAAAACTAAACCCACAGACAGAGAAGCTGCTTTTAAAGCACATAAAAATATAAAAGCAAAACAAGAATCCGAGGAAGAAGAGACATCAGATGAAATGGAAGCAAACTTTGTTCGAAAACTAATAAGGGGAAAAGGAAAATACAGAGGAAAGTTACCATTTAAGTGTTTCAATTATGGAGGCGTTGGGCATGTTGCAGCTAAATGTCCACTTAATGAGAAGGACGAAAGTGATGAAGGATCGCACCAAGAAAGAAGTGACTGGAAGAAAAAAACAAATTTCAGAAACGACAACTTCAAGAAGAAAAGTTTCATCTCCAAGAATGTCAGTTCATCAGAAGACAGCTACGGTGAGGATTCTGAAAAGGAAACAGGTGAAGTTCTTTTCATGGCACTCAAAGAAGAAAAAATAGAAAATATAGAAGGAGTGAATTCTGAAGTATGTGATGAAAACCTTGAGGGTGAAGTATATCTAGAAGGTGAGTTGATCGCTGCACTTGAAGAGTTGGGTATAGAAAGGAAAAAGAACAAAAGACTGTCCAAGAAGTTGGAAGAATATGGGGATAATATTGAAGATCTCTTCTTACAAATTCATAAAGCCAAGAAAATAGAAGAAGCCTTGAAGTCACACCTGGATGATAAAGGCGATGTATGTAGCAAACGTGAAGAGGAATCTAACAAAGTTATTAGTGATCTAAAGCTACAAGTAGAAGAGTCCAAAAGGATTGAAGAAACTCTCAAGTCACAGATCAATGAGAAAGAGATTGTTTGCGGCAAACAAGAAGAGGAGATTGTTTTATTGAGGAAACAACTAGAAGAGGCCAATACAAATCTCAAATTTGAGAAGAGCACAGAGTTGCTAGATAAAATGATAAGGCATCAAAGAAGCCCCATGTGTAAGCTTGGTCTTGGATATGAAGTTGAACAACCTTCATCTTCTAAATCTGCAGAGAAGAAGAAGTCCACTGTTTGAAGGATCAAAGCAAGAAAAGTTTGAAGCTGAAACTTCAAAAGGAAGAAAATCTCAAAGGAGATCTATAGCAAAGCAACCACAACAAAAGAGGTTCTATCACTCTCACTTTATTCATAATAATGCTTGTAATGGCTATTGTTTTAGATGCAACCATTATGGTCACAAGGCAATGTATTGTGGATTGAATAATAGATCAAAGAGTTATGCTGGTAGAAATACATCTGTTGAACACCATGTGCAATGTTTTAAATGTAATGGTCATGGGCACATAGCAAGGTCTTGTCCAAGAACTTTTGTATCTAATCTAAGGCAAGACAGTAGATTTCATCAGACACAAAGAATGCAACACAGACAGGGAAGAAATCATGTGCATCAAAGAAAGGAAAATAATCATCCATCAAGGATGCACAAGAGACAACCACCCAAGAGAAATGTTCAAGTTCACGAAAAGGTTCAAAATAGGGATGCAGTTGAAAAACTCAAGCCCAAGTTCAAGAAATATTGGAGAAAGAAAGAAGAGAGGAAATCGTGTCTCCTTGGACTGAAGGAGATTACTCCTCTATTGCACTAAGCAACTCCAGGTAGCACATCCTCAGGGGGAGCAATCTTAAAGGTTATTTTTGCTCCTATGTGTTTGTTTGGTTATCTGAGGATGAAAGGCAAGTAGGTAGGGGGAGTTGTCGTATAGTTGTCAAAGTGTGTTTCAGTTCATGTAGTTGTTTGTGGAGGTACCGTGAAGGGTGGTGATTAAATTGAGAGTTGTCACCATTGGTAGTATTGCTATATGTCAGTGTTATACTTTTGATGGTTCTTACTGCCATTGTTCAAAGTTATGGATTATAACAGTTTTGATAATTTGGTTTAGTGAAAGAGATGCTAAAAAGTTCACAATGGAGGAGTGTAAGCCAGTTAGCACTCCCATGATGACAGGTTGCAAGTTGAGCAAGGATGTGTAGATGACAGAAAGAGTACCAGTAGAGGTGCACTCTATCTTGGAGATAGGTTGGTCACGTGGAACAGTAAGAAACAAGAGTCAGTCTCCTTATCCATAGCAGAGGGAGAATATATTGCAGCGACAACGTGTTGTACGCAGGAGAAAGTTGTGGAAGGTGAGGTTAAGTTGGATTTCGTTCCAACAACAGAGCAAGTAGCGGATATCTTCTCAAAACCGTTGCCCAAGGAAGTCGTTGAGTACCTTCGCAATAAATTGGGAGTGGTCAATTTGATTATCTTTTTGCTCATGTTTGTGATTTTTGCTAACTGTAATAATTTGTGCCTAAGAATGTTGTGCATGGACTCAGGGGGAGTCTGCAGCAGCCCTTTGGTATTATTGTCAAAGGGGGAGAAGAATTACAGGAAATTGCACGTGTGTTGCCAACAATTCCAAAGGGGGAGATTGTTGAGCAAGGTGCAGCAACAATATTGTCATTGTTGTCAACACAGTCAGACAGATCGGTTGATGCAGTGGATAGGAGTTAAGAGGTTCTTCATAGTATGTACAGTGATTTTCCAAAAGATCGAAGTGGCCCATATGCTAAAAATCAAAAGAAAATCACAAGGAAGAAAATTGTCACGATATCGCGACATGTTGAGCAAGAAAGAAAAACTGTCGTGATATCGCGACATGTTGAGAAGAAAGAAAAATATCGCGATATCGTGACATGTTCAGAAGAAAGGAAAAATTTGAATGTTGAAGAAAGCAAGAAGAAAAATACGATTTCGTGACATGTTGAAAAGAAAGGGAAAAAAAGAAAAAAAAAAATTGAAAGGAGAAAAATATAGATTTGACATGTTAAAGAGAAAGGAAGAAAAAATTGACATGTTTGAGAAAAAGTGGAAGAGAAGAAAGAAAAAGTGTCACGATTTCGTGACATATTGCAAGAGAGATAGTACGAAAGAAAAAGTGTCATGATTTCGTGCACATTTGGAAGAGAAAAGAAGAAAAAGTGTCACGATTTCGCGACATATTGCAAGAGAGAAATTCGCGACATATTGCAAGAGAGAGAGAAAAGAAAAAGTGTCGCGATTTCGCGACATGTTCCAAGAGGATTTTCACGACATATTGCAAGAGAGAGAGTCCGAGAGAAAAAGTGTCGCGATATCGCGACATGTCACATTTTCGCGACCTGAAGGCCAAAGAAAGAGCAAAGGAGAAAAAGTGTCACGATATCGTGACATGTCGCATTTTCATGACCCGAAGGCAAGAGAAGGAAAAAGTGTCACGATATCGCGACATGTCGCATTTTCGCGACTCGAAAAGAGCAGGAAGGAAGAGAAGGAAAAGTGTCGCGATATCGCGACATGTCGCATTTTCGTGACTTGAAAAGAGCGGGGAAGGCAGAGAAGCAAAAGTGTCGCGATATCGCGACATGTCGCATTTTCGCGACTCGAAAAGGCCAGGAAGAGAGTAACAAAAGTGTCGCGATATCGCGACATGTCGCATTTTCGCGACTCAAAAAGGCCAGACAAGCAATGAAACAAAAGTGTCGCGATATCGTGACATGTCACGTTTTCACGACTCAAGAAAAGCCTCAAAATAGAAATAAATAGTAATGAAGAAGAAAACGTACTGTCATCAAAGGAGAAAACAAATGCATGCCCATGTGGAGAAAATGAACAGTCGAAGAAGGAGAAAATGAACAGTCGTCAAAATAGAATCGAAAAGCTTTTTCGGAAACCAAAACGCATGCATGCACAAAGGAGAAAACGAACAGTCATGCCCGAGAAGACGAACAGTCATGGTAGGAGAATATGGTGTCAATTCATTGCATGTAACGTGTTTGACGAAATGCCTACTCTATATATACAAAAGGAGTTACAACTAGAGTTACAACTGAAGTTACAAAGAGAGAGGATGGTTATAAAAGGAGTGTTGCTTGGAGAATTTTGAGAGCGCTCGGGATTAAAGTGAGGCGGATTTAATCTTGCGAAGAGAGCAAGAGGAGAGCGAGAGGCGCGTGAGAGGCGAGCGAGAGAGGTGTGCGATATGTGAAGCACGAGGAGAGTGCATGGGAGGCGAGCGAGCAGGGTGTGTGTTGTGTGAAGAGTGGGCGATGTTGAGAAAGCAATAGACCAGTCAGGGTCTTGTAAAAGTGAAGGCATCTTTATGTCAATCTTCTAGTTTCAGAACAGAAGTCCAAGTTGGTGCTTGGCATCAGGGGTTGGTGCTCCTTCCAGTTGGTGCTGGTAAATCGGGGTTGGTGCTCCTTTCTATTGGTGCAGATAAATCAGGGGTTGGTGCTCCTTTCTGTTGTTGCGGATAAATCAGGGGTTGGTGCTCCTTCCAGTGTGTGCTGGTAAATTGATTGTAAAGTTGTTGCTTTGCAAAGGCTGGATTTGGATGGGAGTCCAAACAGTCAATTTTTGAGGAGTAGCCAAAACTGGTGAACCTCGGTACATCTTGTGTTGTGTGATGCTCTTTTTTTATATTTTCTTTATTGGGTTTTAAGTTTTCATTGTTTCGGCATTAAGAGTTGAAGATTTAAGTTTTTAAGAGCTACACTGATTCACCCCCCCTCTCAGTGTCATTGTGAGACTAACAAAAAGCTGCTACTACCATGTCCTATGGTAGGTATTCTACATAGGAAAGCATACTGGTGAATTCGGAAATATAGACCCCTATTGAACCTGTTTTCCTGAGTGACAACAATTGTACTATGTATAAACCCGTGGGACCTTTGTTGAATATATGAAAAAATGATCTTTTGAAAGTATCCCAATATAATGCATTTTGGGGCTCCTCACATTTATACCATGTAAACCACTGATAAGCTTTAGTGCCAAATTTGGTTGCTATAAAAGGGACCTTGTCCTTGTCAAGAAATTTGTAAAATTCTAATATGCCATCCGTTTTTGCAATCCACCTTTGTGGATCCTGGCCTTCAAAGGTAGGCATGTCAATGCGTGGATGATTGACTCCCGTTGGACTTCTTGGTTGAAAATTATTTCTATCTTGTTCCTCATTACTTCTCTGTCTCTAGTTGTTATTTTGATAGAGTCTATAAAACCCTCATTGTTTCTCTATATTTTCTTCAATACCCCTATCCTCAATATTTTGGTGACCATTGTGAGTCAAGGATTTACTATTTTGACATCTATGGTGTGTGTAGTCGTCATTGTAGACATCCATAATCTAGTGATTAGAACTAGAAGTATTTGGTTGGGGTAGTTTTTGATATGTGTTGAAACTTTTAGTCATCATCTGAAGATTTACTATTAAATATTTTAATAATTGATCATTGAGCACTGGCTTATTACTGTCTACTTGGGTGACATTTTCTTGTGCTGAATCTAGAGAAGAATTGCATGTCATTGGGCTGACCACAAGATGATCCAGGTTAAAACTACCAATTCTAGATGGAGAAGGAGAATTTTTTGTACCTTGGCTTTGACAAGCTCTTCTTATGTTGTTGTTGGGATATTTTGATCTTGTTAATCTTCTATAAAATCCTTTGATCCAAATTTTTCTCATGCACCTTCCAAAATATCCTGATTAGGAGCCTTTGAGCTTCAATTTTCTACAAAAAATTGTTAAGTTGCCTAAAAAATTTGGTGTATAATCCACCTAATTGCCACTCCAATTTGAATTTTGAATTATGGCTCTCCTTACAAATTTTGAGTTTTGACACCTGACTGTTACACCACTTGACTGACTCAAGATCAACATGGACGATCCGACACTACTTGACATGACACACAAATTGAAATAAGATGACAACTCGAATATGAGCGATAAGACACTAGGTGGAACATGCAACCAAGACATGACACCCAAACTGGGGACACACTTGGATCAATGGGAGACAACATGATGAATATACACGATACAAAAAAAGACATAGACATAGAGAACATGCCACATGATGAAGACACACGATACAACAAAATACAACCATGAATGTAGGATGACACAGAGAATGAAGTGACAAAGGGAACATAACACCACACATGACACAGGAAAGACACACGATGTGAATTCTTAAAACAAGACACCGATGTGACATAGGAAAGACACTGACGCGACACAAGAAAGATACTAACGTAACACCTGGATGCACAAAACGAGGATAAAAGGTGAAATTGACACTACCGACGCCTTTACGCGAGCGAAAAGACCAACTATGTAATTGAAATCACATCCAACTAGGTGCACCTAGTTAGTTTTAAACATCTTATTTGCCTATCCACATTGTGTATGGGATAATTGAGATAAATGAAAATTAAAAATAATGTACCTTAATTACTGCCTTTAATTTTTTGTTTTTGCGCAATGTGATTGGCCAACAAAAACATGCGGTATAGCGCTATAAATTTATAGCATCTACAATGAGTGTTAGCACGATGTCTGGATACCAGTAGCATCGTTCTGATTTCTTGCTTCCTTGGAAATATGAGTCATTCACCTAGATTTTAATGGCTTGTCTCATGCATTGTTTGTCGGGATTACTGTGGATGTTTTAGATGAAGGCTACCATGAGTATTTGTTGTGTTCGAATGCGCATTGATCATTGTTTTCCCTACGTTTGTGAGCATGTGGAATGTGAAAAACTTGGAGCTATTAATATGATATAGTACTATAAAATATGTCGTTGACTATAGGGTTGACATTCAAAGCACAAGAAGTTTGGATTTTGATCGTTTTGTGCCTATTTTGCCTTATGCAAACAAACTTGTAGATGAATATTTTTGTGCTTGCGAACGATGAGTGCATGAGGTAGCTTGTAATCCCCATGGTGCTAGGATTTGTTGAATTACTGATACCACTTAAAGAGATACACGTTCTCTCTTGACAATACTTATATTAATTTTATAATTCAACAGCTCTAAACTCTTCCAAACAAGATTAGAATAACATGTAGCTGAATAATATGATATGGAAAGTAAATCAAAATATGAAACTATTGCCACTCAGGGTGGGATCTTCCCCATTGTATAGGTTATGCGAATACGCAGATGAAAGGATAAAAATGAATGGATGATAGATGATTTTAACTAAAATATTTAATATAATAAGTATGAAATATTCACATGGAAAACCTAGCCGACAGGCTAGGTTTGGTGTGTAGCACCTACATCCCTAGGTGGAATAGTCAAGGTCTTTGACCTAGAAAAAGTCAAAATTAGGACAAATGACACCTAGAAACTACCATTACTCCCATCTATTTGAGCATGTAGGTCTGAGGGCACAAAATCCTTATGGAATGCTACAAAATAGAATCCAAAAGGGAGATTCTCTTCCCCCCAAATGCATGCTAAACTTTGGACAAATACTACCTCTTGCCCTGAATGTCCTTGCATGCCCATTTTTCCATGAGACTCCTTTGGGTATAAAATGGATCCATTTTCCACACAAAATATAGAGAGGAGTTTTAGGACAATGCAACGAAGTGTTGCTAAGATTTCCCCTCAACCTTTGTATCCTTTTCTCTTGAAATATCTACCTAGCAAAGAAGGTTATCGGGTGATTCAAGAGGTGCAATTAGTTTATAAAACCAAAATAATTGAGTGAATTTCACCCATAAATTTTATGAAAATACCCCTAAGAGAGTCCTTGAACAATTCATAGAGGAATTGGTTGCAGAAAACCAACATATCTGGTGGCTATCCCACCCCAAAACGGTCCCTAGACTATGATAGGTCATCACCATTCCTACAAGGAATGAGCACATATTGAAGCATGAATTTTATACTATTTTTAAATAGTCTTATTATAGGATATATTATGAACCTATTGTTCAAATTTCATGCAATTTAGAGTTATATTTTTTTTTTGAAAAAATGAAAAACTTGTATTAATACAAAGAGCTGTTACAAATGGGAGAAAGCACATCCCAGCCAAGAGCAAACACTAAGACAACAAGAGCAGAGCAAAAAAGTCTGCACAAACCAAAAAAGAGCACAAAAGCCAAAAGGGCACGAAAAAGCGACATGTCACGAAAACGTGACATGTCACAAAATCGTGACATGTCACGAAATCATGACTGTCAGCCCCGTCTCGACCGTCGAGGCGCCCCTAGTCGCAAAAACGTGACATGTCGCAAAATCGTGACAACCAGAGCCCTCGGAAACTGACCGCAAAAAAGGTCATGAAATCACGACGGCACCTCCCTCCGACGCTCCAGCAACAAAGGTGTCGCAAAATCGCAACCAAAAATCCAAAGAGCTCCCAAACTCCAGAAAGGTCACGAAAGCGCAACAAGATTTCTCCAAATCGCCCATCTAGCATGAGTGTCACGAAATCGCGACGAATTATCCAGTTGGTGCCCAAGCCGAAGAAGGGTCGCGATATCGTGACAGTTTTTCCAAAAGCCTCTTATGTGCCAAAAGTGTCACGAAATCACGACAAGAATTCCTTTCGACACCCAGCCACAAAAAGTGTCACGAAATCACGACCAATTTTCCATTTTGCATCCAGTCGGCAAAAGAGTCGCGATATCGCGACAGGTTTTCCTTAAGACGCCAGTTTGCCCAAAGTGTCGCGATATCGCGACAAGTTTTCCTTTTAGCTCCCAAACCTCAAAACTATCGCGATATCGCGACGAGTTTTTCACATTGCACCCAGTCTTCAAAAGTGTCGCACTATCGCGACAAGTTTTCCAGAAAGTGCCCGTTCGCCAAAACTGTCGCGATATCGCGACAAGTTTTCCTTGCAACTCCCAAACCCCAAAACTGTCATGATATCACGACGAGTTTTTCACATTGCACCTAGTCATCAAAAGTGTCGCGATATCGTGACAAGTTTTCCAGATGGCGCCAGTTCGCCAAAACTGTCATGATATCGTGACAAGTTTTCCTTGCAACTCCCAAACCTCAAAACTGTCGCGATATCACGACGAGTTTTTCACAGTGCACCCAGTCTTCAAAAGTGTCGTGATATCGCGACAAGTTTTCTAGATGGTGCCAGTTTGCCAAAACTATCGCGATATCGCGACGATTTTTCCTTGCATCCTCCAAACAGCAAAAAGGTCACGAAATCGCGACGGAATATGCATTGTGCTCCAATTCCCAAAAATGGTCGCGATATCATGACGGTTTTCCTCCTTGCCGACCCTTCGCCAAAAATGTCATGAAATCGTTGCATCTTCCAACCAAAGGCCATGTTGGCTCACCATGTCGCGAAATCGTGACAACTTACCAGCGGAGGTCGCGACAGCGCAACATGTCACGAAATCGCGACAAAAACCAACCTTAGCCATTTTTTTACTCATTGACGTAGGGATCGTTCCAAACCTACCCGAATCACTTCATCAATCAGAGGCATGTCACTGTGTAGCTGCACTCCTACCTCTTTCTCAGCGCCCATCTTTGCAAGAAAGTCAACCACCTTGTTCAAATTTCGTCTCACATAAATCGGGATCACATCATCTAACTCCCTCCATAAATCCTTGATTTGGGAAATCAAAATCTGTAGCCTCCAGGATTTCGAGGAGAAGTTTCGCATGCAGTCAAGAGCACCGACCAGAACTTGTGAATCAGATTCAATAATTATCCTCCTATGACCCCCGCTTAACGACCCAAATAGAAGCGGACTTGATCGCAATGGCTTCTGCTTTATTGTTTGTAGCTCTGCCCAAACACTACAGTTCCCAGTAGAGCACCGAACCAACATGATCTCGACAGACAACACCAATACCCGCACTACCCGGGTTGCCTTTTGTAGCCCCATCCGTATTGATCTTGATCCAACCTACTGGGGGAGGTTTCCAGCATTCTCTATCTTGTCTCTCTGGACCCTCAACCCCCTCCTCTGAAAGCCCAAGACCAACCTGATTCTCCTCATCAACATTGATGGCCACAGTTTCTATAACTTTGCTCCAAATGACCTGCCAGACTCCGTCTGTCGAGGAGAAATTATCTCTAAAGATCCGGGCATTTCTCTCCAGCCAAACTTGCCACCAAATGAAGAGAAAGCTGAGCTCCCATCCAATACGGAGAGCTGTAGATTTAAATATGCCCATTTTCCATTTTTCCCAAATTTTGGCACGATTTAAATCACCATTTGCTTGAAATTTATATTGAGAGAACCAACGCTTCCATATCTGATGCGAAAAAGGGCACTCGAACATCAGGTGATCAGCAGTTTCCTCATGTTTATGACACAAAGCACACTGAGAGGGACTGATGATTCCTCTACTTCTAAGCTTGTCAAAGGTGAGAAATCCATTGTGCATGAGCTGCCAGGCAAAGAAATTCACTTTCGGCCAGCCCTTGGGATGCCAAATCCTTCTCCAATCCTGGACCGAAAAAGAATGCGGGGGAGGCGCAGGGAGGATCTGCTCATAACCATCCTTAACTGAATAGACCCCAAGGCTCCCATAGCCCCAGGCTAATTCATCCTCCTCATCCCTCCCAGTAAGGAACCTTTCAGACAAGATTTTGTTCAAGATGGGTGCCAGATCTGGAGGGATTGTTATTGGCCACTCCTCCCACCTCTTAAACTTTTTAAATGTATACTGCCCCAAATGGATGGTGTTGAAGTAGCTTTCGATGCGGATCCATCCCTGGGCTTCTATGGCGGACTTGATTGGCTGTAATTCAGGAAACATAGCAATGATGGGCGGGTACTGGTCCCAAGAATCGGTCCAGAAACGAGCCTTATCCCCGTTTCCCACTTTCCAAAAAAGCTGGTCTTTTATGACTTGAGATCCAAGCTTGAGAGTCTGCCACACTAAGGAACCAGTGCCATCCAGGGGGAAGCGACCCACTTTAGTAGGGTGGACAGGGCCCAAATATTTGCTGGATAGGAGTCAACTGAATAGGGAGGTTGGCTGGGAAATCCACCTCCAATATAGTTTTCCAGCCAAGGCTCTGTTATTAAGCATAGCGCTTCTCAGGCCCAGCCCTCCTTTATTCTTAGGCTAGGTAACTTTATCCCACCCAACCAGAGCCCATTTTTTCTCCCCGTTTGCACCTTCCCAAAGAAATTTTCTAGCCATTTTGTCCAGCTCTTTCTAGATGGAATGAGGGGCAGCCAGGATAGAGAATTTATATATTGGCAAAGCCTGAATAACAGACTACAGGAAGGTTAATCTACCCCCATAGCTTAGCCATTTTTGGGACTAGTGATTCACTCTATCTTTGATACATTCTAATAGATCCTTCCAGATATCTAATTTTAGTTTTTTGAAATGCAGGGGAACGCCCAAGTAAACAATTGGAAGAGAAGTCCTAGTGAATCCCAGGATCTCAATAATTCTATCCTGCAGCCTTTGGTCAAGATTGAAAAAGACCACTTTAGACTTCCTGTAATTGAGGACCTGGTTTGAGGCCCTAAGGTAAACATTAAGAGTATCTCTGATTCCTCTGGCTTCCCTGAGATCGGCCACACCAACCAATCCAAGATCGTACACAACCGCAAATGGGTCAAGGTTTCCTCTCCAACCTTGACACCAGTTAGCAGGCCTTGTTGCCTTCTCCTCAAGAAGAGTCTGCCTAATCCTTCAGCCAGAATGAGGAAAATATAGGGAGAGCAGGGGTCTCCTTGACGAAGGCCACGAGAGGCTCCAAAAGGGAGCGAGGGAAGACCCTTGATAAGAATAGAATAAGACGGTGTAGACACACAGCTCATGATCCAATCAATCCAATCCTGGGAGAAGCCAAAGGCTGCCATAATTTTTGACAAGAAGCTCCACTCCACCCGGTCATAAGCCTTGGACATGTCCAATTTAATAAACATTCCTTTATTACCCGATTTTTGCATAGTATGGATAGCCTCCTAGGCAAGAATCACCCCATCCAAGATTTGTCTTCCCTCAATGAAGCCCCCTTGTTCAGGAGAGATGATGTTATGGAGAAGTGGTTTAAGCCGCTCAGCCATTGTCTTGGTGATTATTTTGTAAATCACATTACATAAAGCAATAGGTCTGAAATCCGAGATCTGAGTTCCCTCCTCCCCTTTTGGAATTAAAGAAATGAAGGTATGATTAATAGCCCTGAGCATTCTTTTATTGATTCTGGATTCCTCTGTTACAGCCAAAACATCCTCCCCCAAAGTATCCCAAAAGGCTTGAAAAAACTCAATAGGAAAGCCATCTGGGCCAGGAGATTTACCAGTATTCATACCAAAGACCACATTTCTCAGTTCATTTCTCTCAATGGGTCTAAGCAGGGCCTGATTTTCTTCTTCAGAGAGATGATAGCAGGAATGACATTAAGAACTTCAAACTGAGCCTCAGCATCCTGTTCCATACTTTCAGTAAAAAGTTTAGAAAAGTAATCAATTGAGTGTTGGTGCATATCAGGAAGGGTATCCAAGGTATGACCATTCTCATCCTTAAGGGCTTCCATATTGTTCAGCTGTCTCCTAGCACAAGCTGATCGGTGAAAAAATTTGGTATTTCGTCCCCTTCTAGTATCCAAGTATTTCTTGCCCTCTGTTTCCAGTATGTCTCTTCTTGGTTATCAATGGCCTCAACCGCTTTGCGCAAGGCATCATCTTCGGATTTGAGTTGCTTAGTAATTGTTCCTTCCCTAAAGAGTTTCTGAACCTCCTCCCATCTGGCCATCAAGGGGGCCCTTTGGAGCTGAAAATCTGACTTATTTTCTTTCCTCCATTGTTTCAGTTGAAGTTTAACATAGTGAAGTTGTTTATGAAATTTGAACATTGCTGTCCCAAAAGGAGGACGGCCTGCTTCCCACCATTGTGGAATTTTCTGACGAAGATCCTCCTTTTGCAACCAAAAATTCTCAAATTTAAAAGGCCTGTGACGCTGTTCTATCAAAGTCCCTCCCTCCAGAAAAATGGGGGAATGATCAGAAACAGGGCCCTCCAAAATCTGAAACTTGGTATTCCATTTTACAAAAGCTTCCTCAGAGACCAGAAACCGATCTAACTTGACCTTCCTGATGTGTGGTTCCTACCTCTTGTTAGTCCAAGTGAAATAGGATCCAGGGCCTTGAACATCAACTAAATGAAAGGCTTGGACCTGGGCAATCAGAAGCCGGTCCCCAGGATCCAAAATTGGGGAGCCACCTTCCTGGTCACGAGCAGATAACTTTGCATTAAAATCCCCCGCAATAATACGAGTCTAGGTATTCTCTAGATGACCTCATATTATGAACAACTTTCCATTGAAGCCTCTGACCATCTAGGTCTTGGGCCCCATAAAAATTAGTGATTAAGACATGTTCTACTGTGAAGTTATTTCTGAAGTGAGATGTAAGGACACCCCTCCAAGCTATATGTTCTACTATAGTCCAATCCAAAGGATTCCAGAGAGTGACGATCCCCCCTGAAGCTCCTTGGGCAGCCACATCCATATGTCCAGTGCCCCGCCAGATTCTATTAACTATTTTACTAATAATATCTAAAGACATTTTTGTTTCTTGAATAAGCAAGAAGTCTGTTTTACATTTTCCTAAGAGTCTTTGAATAGCAGATTGATGGGTTCTGCTGTTTAAACCCCTAACATTCCAAGATTGTATTATCATTGAAAACCTTGAGAGTAGTAAGAATCAATAGTCCTCACCGATCCTCCATTGATCAGTTTATCCCCTTGAGCTGCAATCAGATCCTTATTTGAATTTCTGCCCGCTCCTTGAGTGTTGCAGTTTTTGGATCTCTTTTCTACCTGAGAGATACCCAGGGCTGGCCTTTCTCTATTTTTTTTTGCAATTCCCATGCTAACGTCATTAATTATTGGCGGAGCTTGGGAGTGCACTATCAGTGTCCCTGCATTTTCTGACGGTAATACCTCAGAGGGCACAAACCCCTGTTCTAAAACAGGAGGAGATGAAGGAGAGACATGAGTTTGAAGGTTATGGGTCTCAATATTCCCATCTACACCTTCCATATTCTGATCCTCCTGATCCACTAATGACTTAAAGATTTCATATCTGTTAGTTGGCTTAGATTGAATTTGCTCCTTACCAATTTTCTTCGGCTTTCTCCTTTGCTTGGCCTGTTCAAAGCCATATTTCTGACCCTCATTGCCCTGAGGAGTATTAGAAGTTTCTTTAGCAGAAGAAGACTTTTCCTCTCTGGATCGATTTGGCATACCATTCTGGGCTTCTGTTTTGGAGTTCAAGAGGTTTGGACAAAATCGGGCCAAGTGCCCATGTTTATGGCAGACTCTGCATCTGAAAGGCAGTGCCTCATAGTCTAACTATTGGATCCAGGATACCTCTGCCAGTTCCAGTTCCACCTCTGCTGGTAGAGGTTGACTGATGTCCATTTCCACATAGATTCTAGCATAGACACCAGAGATACCTTCTATAGTATCCCTTGAAATGCCCAGGTATCTGCCCAGGGAGTTGCCTATCATTTCCAAGACCGGCTCCCCCCAAAACTCCATTGGCAGAGCGTACAGCCGAATCCAGACCGGGACAGCCGTGGGTTCAATGCGGGGATCAAATCCCACTCTCCAAGGTTGGACAAATAACCCTACCGGGCCATGGTTTCTCTTCTCTGATTCAAACGCCCTATTTCTATCAGCTAAGGAAGAGAAGCTAAAAATGAAATACCCGTTGCTGATAAACCAAAGGGAATACTCACCAAGGGGCTCCCAGTTCTGTCTGACCCACATGTGCAAGAAATTTAGGGTTGGTCGTATACCCATGAATTTGCAAATCAAATCATGATTAGCTTTGTATAAAATTGTGTCTTCTACCAACTTTGGTTCGATAACAATCTTAGGTCTTGAAGCAGATTGTGGAAGGCAACCATTGACATGATGTACCGTGAAACCCTTACCAGAATTCTTGAGCATCATATTCAAAGTATTTCTCTGTGCTTCACCATTAGATGACGAAGGATTGTCCTTAAGCATTTCAGCATAGGAGATCTTTCTCCCAGAAAGAGGACTTGGAGGAGACCCCATTGGGCCCTCCAGAAGCTGCAAACGATCCTTCAAAACCCTAGAAATAGAACAACATAGAAAACTACCTGAGGGCCTGGATTATCCTACGCTTCGGGAGTCCAAGAACAGCGCCTGTCGCCTGCACAGAGAGATTCCCGCCAAAATGCCAAATCCCAATTTAGAGTTATATTGAGTGAGAGATTGCACTTTAATATTTTGTAGGTTTACGGGGCTAATATGAAGATGCACATGGATATGTGACCAATTTTGCTACTCTATTCTCATGGGTCCTCCTTAAATATTATTTTATATATTTTGTCCATGTTTGGTTTGATTTGGAGATGTTTAGGGCTAGAAATTGCTTGTTTTTGGTTTTGTAGGCTTCATAGGTACACCGTGAATGCAATATAGATTCTGGTATGAAACTAAATGGTGCGGGAAGCAGGATCATTTTTATATTGAATCGCTTTTTTATTGTAAGGTACAAAACCCACAATAGACTTAATTTATATATTTTTTTGATGATGTCTTATTATCATATGTGGATTGCATTTATATACCTAGTCTAATAGTTGTAAGAGTGAAGGGTTGTGACCCTAGAATATAATGAATAAATAATATAAGTAATTAGGACATGTTAGGAGGGTCCTAAAATGCCACCCCCCTTAAAGGAGCTTTGTCCTCAAAGCTGGAAATTTGGAAATTGCTGCTAGATATCTTAAAAATTTTCCCATGTTGCGTCTTCTAAAGGTAGACCTTTCCAATGGATTAAAACTTTCGTGATATCATGAGTACGAAGGTGACAAGAGCGGCGATCCAAGATAGCTTCTGGCTCGACTAGAAGTACTCCATCATCAAAGAATTCAGGGAGAGTGGGTTGTGTCATGATATGGGCTCCAACTACGAGCTTAAGGCAAGATACATGAAATACGAGGTGAATTTTGGAAGAGGGAGGAAGCTCTAGTTTGTAAGAAATGGTCCCAATACATTGGAGAACTTTATACGGCTCGTAAAATTTGGGTGCTAACTTCTGAGAACCTTTTTTTTAAGAGAGTATTGACGGTAAGGTTGGAGACGTAAGAAAACCATATCACCCTCATGGAAACTACGTTCACTTCTATGTTGATCGGCTTGTTGCTTCATGCGATGCTGGGCGGTGTGTAGGTTCTCTTTTAGGATCCGTAGTATGTCATCTCTATTAGCAAGTTTTGTTTCCACCACATGGACTTTTGTAGTCCCCGGAATATAGGAAGTGAGGGATGGTGGTGTTTGACCATATAGTGCTTCATAAGGAGTCATTTTGATGGACGTATGGTATGAAGTGTTATACCACCATTTCGCTAGTGAAAGCCACTTTACCCAATGGAGTGGTTGAGTAGAAAAAAACATCGAAGGTATGTTTCCAAGCATTTATTTACAACTTCTGTTGGGCCATTTGTTTGAGGATGGTAAGCGGAGCTCATACAAAGTTGAGTACCTTGTAATTTGAACAATTCCTTTCAAAAGGTGCTAGTGAAAGTTGGGTTGTGGTCACTAACAACTGTGGAGGGCATACCATGTAATTTAAATATGTTATCTAGGAAGAGGTGGGCTATAGTGCTAGTGGTATAAGGATGATCCATGGGACAAAAATGGGCATATTTAGATAACCGATCAACGACTACAAAAATGGTTGTTTTTCCTCCTAATTTTGGTAATCCTTCAATAAAGTCCATAGAAATATCTGCCCATGTTTTTGTGGGTATAGGAAGAGGTTGAAGTAATCCTGGAATAGCAAGGGTCTCCCCCTTTTGTCTTTGGCAAACTTCACATTCTTTTACAAAGTTTTTGATGTAATTTTTCATTCCTACCCAATAGAAGGAGGTAGTGGCTCTTTTATAGGTTTTTAAGAACCCTGAGTGGCCTGCAGAGTGGGTGAGGTATGTAACTCATGAAGAAGTTTTTCATGATAAGTTGAATTGGGGGTGAGGACCATCCTCCCTTTGTATCTTAATATATTGTCCTTCCAAGTGTATGAAGTTTTGCTACTAGGATTATGTTGAAGTTGTTGAATTAAGGCATGGATAGTAGGATCATTTATCCATTCTTCATGCACCTCATCTACCCATTTAGGAATAAGGAAGGAAAGAGCATGGACTTGAGGCATATCTTCAAATTTTCTAGAAAGTGCATCGACTGCCATGTTGTCCTTTCCATTTTTATATGTAATTTCATAATCATAGCCAAGAAGTTTAGTAACCCATTTTTGTTGTTCTGGGGTATTAGTCCTTTGTTCCAAAAAATACTTCAAGCTATGATGGTCAGTGCGTATAATGAAATGTTGGCCAATAAGGTAAGGCCTCCAATGTTGAATAGCATGGACAATCACCAACATCTCTTTTTCATATGTAGAGCGAGCTAAATTCTTAGGATAAAATGCTTTGCTTATAAAATCTAGAGGCCTTTCATCCTACATGAGTACGGCTCCCATTCCTATTCCTAAAGCATCACTTTCAATGACGAACAGTTTAGAAAAGTTGGACATGGCTAGAACAGGGGTGGTACACATTACGGTTTTCAAGGTGATAAAGGCCTCATCCACTTTAGACGACCATTTGAAAGCATTTTTCTTAAGTAATGTTAGAGGAGCAGCGAATTTACCATAATTTTGGACAAATTTTCTATAATATCCCGTTAGTCCAAGAAACCCACGTAGAGCTTTTAAGGTTTTTGGAATAGGCCAATTTTTCACCTCCTCGATTTTGGAAGGATCTACCATAACTCCTCCTTTTGAGACAATATGCCCTAAGTATTCAATTTATTGTTTTCCAAAGGAACCCTTTGATATTTTTGCATAAAGTTGATTTTCCTCTAAGATTTGGAATGCTTGTCTAACATGGTCCAAATGTTCTTCCCATGTTTTGCTATAAATCAAAATGTCATCAAAGAAAACTAATATAAATTTATGAAGAAAAGGGTGAAATACCTTATTCATTAGACTTTGAAAGGTAGGAGTGTTGGTCAGGCCAAATGGCATCACCAAGAATTCGTAGTGCCCTTCGTGAGTGCAAAAGGCCATCTTAGGAATATCCTTTTCATTGACTCGTATTTGGTGGTAGCCTGACCGTAAGTCTAACTTGGAAAAATAAGCTGCCCCGTGGAGTTCATCTAATAGCTCGTCTATGACCAAAATAGGAAATTTATCTTTGATGGTCATTTTATTAAGTGCTCAAAAATCGACACATAAATGCCATGAGCCATCCTTTTTTCTAACTAAAATAATTGGAGAGGAGTAAGTGATTTTGCTAGGTCTAATGACTCCTGCCTTAAGAAGCTCTTAAGCTAATTTATCTATTTTAGTCTTTTGGAGGTATGGATAACGATAAGGTCTAATATTAGGAGGGTGATGCCCTAGAAATAGTGGAATAGTGTGATCGTGACTATGTTGTGGAGGTAGTCCTTTTGGTTCATTGAATACCGCCTTATGGTGGTCTAAAATATTTTGTAACTCTGGTGTCTCGTCTTCTTTGTGACTAGGTTGAATTGAAAATAATTGGGCGACCATTACTTTGTTTCATCTTTAGATAATTTTCTCCATTCTATGTGAGCTGACGATTTGGAAAGGTCCTAATTTCAGGCCTTGGATAATTAGGTTTGGTTCTTTGCTGTGAATTTCATCCATAGTTCATCAAATTACCATTGGACTATGCCTAAAGTTCATAACCATTGTACGCCTAGTACAATGTTGTACCCACCTAGGGGTAGGACGTACATGTTGCTTTTCATGTTATAAACCCCCATAGTTAGTTTGATATTTCCGCATTTTCCTTTGCATGCAATTTTTCCATCATTTCCAATCATCACTTTGAAGTTATTGCAAGGGTATATAAAACAATTTGTTGTTTAGCCACCTTTGGATCGATAAAATTGTGCGTGCTACCAGAATCTAGGAGTATGTTAAGGTTTTGTTTCTTAAAATACCCTTTAACTCGCATTGTTTAAGGGGCAAAATATATGGCAAGGGCGTTGAAGGAAACCTTTGGTGCATTTTCTTCGTCACTTTCAAGTGTGTTGGATAATACCTCTACTTCAAGTTTAGGTTCCTCTTCAGTAGAATTCCCTTCCTCTATGGCATCTAGAATATATAATTTTCGTGAGGCACATTTATGATTTCTATCAAATTTCTCATCGCAATGGTAGCAAAGACCCTTAGCTTATCTTTCCTTCATTTCCTCAAAACTTAGATGCTTAATTGGTAGAGCGGGGTTAATTTTGCGAGCTGTGTAGGAGTTTTGGGTCCGTACATTTTGCATTGGTTTGGGGTTGGTATAAGTGTTTGATGGTTTCCCCCAAGTTGGTTTTGTGAACCGATTTCGTGCCTTGATTTTGTCCTCCACTAATTTCACCAAGCTGATGGTCTCTAACATGTTTGTGGGGTTATACATTTGCACATCTATTCAAATTTCTTCTTTTAATCTACTGACAAAACATTCTTGAAAGAAGGTAGCGTCTAATCCAGATGTTCAACTAGCCTGCATTTCAAATTATGCTTGGTATTCGCTTACCGAAGTGGTTTGGCATAATTTAGTGAGGGCCCCTCTAAAGCTTTGAAACTTGCTAGGGCCGAATTGCACTAATAGATTCTGTGTAAAGGTTGACCACATCGGAGTGTTGTTAGTTTTCTCAAACCATTGGTACCATTGGATGGCATCATTTTCCAAGTGGAAGGAGACGATATGCAATTTTTGCATTTTTGGAATTTGATTTAGTGAAAAATATTGCTCTGATCGGTAGATCTAGTTTGTAGGGTCTCCTCCTTCAAATTTTGGGAAGTCTAATTTGGTCAACCATGGTAGAATGGAAGTTTGTGGACCTCCTAACATTGCTTGGTTTGATGACCCATGGTTGTGTGAATTTGCATGTGTTGTCGCTTGATTTTGACTGATAGCATCAAGTTTAACATACATTGCAAATATTTTCTCGAAGAGTTATCTTATGGTCCGGGTATTCTCCTCTCTTTCCTGTTGAACTTCTTCAACGAGTCTTTCGTGTTTCTCATGAATGGAATCCAGTGATCGTCGTCCTTCAGCAATTACGGTTGGTGTAGGTAACGATCAATATGACTTGGTACAGGTGAGCAAAAAATAAAAAATAAAAATAAAAAATAATTTTAATTTTTTTCCTTTGCATTTCGGACGTCGAAAAATTTGATGCTGTGTTGAAGATTTAAGATTTTTCAAAACAACCACTGGTCACCACGTGAAAGGTCGAGCAATTTGGGTGTAAGACAACTTAATTCGTACCTTAGGAGAAGGTTTAGTTTTCTACGAGGATTTTGATAGGGATTCATATGTTATTTGCATCCTCGCGAATGTGGACTGGCTGAAATGTGAGGTGGGAAAAATTTTTAATGGTGAATTTGCTCCTTGATCTAGCTCTGATCTAGATGGTATGAAACTAAATGGTGCGGGAAGCAGGATCATTTTTATATTGAATCACTTTTTGATTGTAAGGTAGAAAACCCACAATAGAATTAATTTATATATTTGTTCGATGATGCCTTATTATCATATGTGGATTGCATTTATATACCTAGTCTAATAGTTGTAAGAGTGAAGGGTTGTGACCCTAGAATATAATGAATAAATAATATAAGTAATTAGGACATGTTAGGAGGGTCCTAACAGATTCAGATGTAATTTATGTTCTTTTTCAATTATATCTTCCCAAAATAATATTTTATGCATGCCTCTATGATTTGGAAGCATTTGAAGTTTTTTTAGATAGGCACATTGCATATTTACACTTTCTAGTATATAGTTGCATGTATTGCTTTTGCATGTTTCACAATTTGCACTCTCTATTTAACGAATTTGGTTTCCTTGTGTGTAGGTGTAGGTTTTATAGCATATGAGGAAGGAGCATAGGAGTATAACATCAAATAACCAAGTGGCAGTATTGTAGGCCCACCCACTTCAATTTTAGGTACGAGAAATAACATTGGAAGTGCACTCGAGTTACTGAAAGGATTTGATCATTGGGCACCATTTTGTAACAAGTGTATCAATCTAGAGACCTAAAGGGGAAATTTATGTAACTGTGATTGGATCCATCAAAATAGTAAAAGAAAACTTCATTTCTCACATTTTGTTTATCTTATCATGTTTACTTGAATGCTTGTTTTGTAATGCTTATTCGACATTAGCGATAGATGCATCTTGTTTAGCATTGTTAGACGCACCATTTTTCCTATACTTCAGTGCCCATCATGATAAGTCTCAATTACAAAAACAAATTAGCCCCTTGGTTATAGGATGCGAATATATATGGAAGGGTCATCTCTAAAAATGAAATTAACACAAAGGATTTGCTATGATCTATGGTAAAATAGTAATATCTAGATATTGGGTTTACCAAATTAATTTTAATGGTGCTTTTAAATGAAATTAAGAAAAATTTGATGGAGGCAATGTTTTTCAAAATAACGAAGAAATTTTTCACTTAGAATCACATGGAACTTTAACTAATAACTATGCAAAGGATAGGGCAATTGTTACATTGAGCAAAATTGTAACTGAATAGGGATGAAAATATATTTTAATTGAGGGGAATTCACAAATTATCATTAATGTTATTAAAAAAAATGTATGTGAAACATGAATAAAAAATAACATTATTATTGATGTTCATCAACTATTGTTGGAGGTATACTCTTGGAAATGTTAGCATATCTATAGAGAAGGAAATTAGGTAGTAGATAATTTAGTCAATCATAGTGTTGATCTTCATCTTGATGAAATTCAAATTTTTGAAGGCAACTATCCAAGTGAGAATTCATCTCTTAATGAAAATTATTGTAAGTAGTTAATTTCTAAAACATAATATTTTGAGGAAGATGAAGAATATATTTGATAGAAAAGGAAGTGAAGAATATTTTTTATAAAAGTGGCAAGAGGGATATGGTTTAATTAACCTGATGGAAAAGATAATATTTTGATATTTTTATGGGAGTGACCCCTAATAGAAGCCACATATAGATTATTAAGAATAAAATAATAATTAGTAATTAAAATATCAAATAACATGTTCTCAACTAGTTAAATTCTTCACTTTCAAGGAGACCTAGGTTTGAATCTTGCACAATGATGTATGCATAATTGCCAAGCTAACTTAATACCACTATGTGATCATGATGTAATATGGGTGGGACTTGTTTTAATCCCATACAACCAATTATATTATATTGAAATGAGCATTACCTATATTAGATTATGACCACATAGTGGTATTACAAAATTATTTTTGTATTGTCTTGCAAGATTCAAACCTAATTTTCCTCTTTGAAAGTCAAGGTATTTGATTGGTTGAATTGATACCATTAGCAATGATTTAAATATATTTTATTAACTTATTTAGAATTAAAATGTATTTTATTAACTTATTTAAATTTAAAATATATTTAATTAAAATTATTTAAATATATCTCAGACAATAAATTTAATTTTGAGATATACTATTTAAGATAAAAATGTAAAAAATATATAATTTTAAAAAATTATAATTATTTATTAAAATATTTAAGGTAATTGTGAAAGAAAATAGTTTTAATATCCATAAGGCTAAAGACCATAAGTCATATGAGGTGATGTTATTTATATGAGGCCACATCCCTAAGTTATACGAGGGATAATGTTGCTTATACAATGACATAATTTACACAAGATTATTGGAAAAATGTGCACATTCATAAATAAAAAATGGTAAATGAGATAAGTATATCAATTTTAAAACAACTAACTAGGATAACTAGATGGTATCTTCCACTCAAAAATCAAAATTCAAACCTTCATATCCTTTCAAGTGCTAATTTACCAGTCACATAAGGTTAAACAAAAAATTATTTTTTATAAACAAATGACATTGGCCTAATCAATTCCTTAACTTTCAAGGAGGAGACCAAGGTTCAAATATTATCAAACCATACATGCATAATTTACAAGCTATTATAATACCACTATGTGGTCATAATGTAATATGGGCATACCACATTTCAACCCCATATAACCTATACAATTTTGTATATAGTTTATTTTCCATTAAAGTGAAGGAAATAGTTCAATTGTCATTTAAGGGGTAACTTTTAATTTCACCCATAAAAAGTAGTATATATAATTATTATATAGAATTAGCAAATAATATTAACTTGCCATAAATTAATTAGTATTGAGCTATTAGAGAGTGCAAGGTAGGAGAGAGTAAAACCATAGAAGGAAATCCATATTTGAAATCCCAAGTTGAAAGTATGGATACTCAAGTTGGAGGTAAGTGGAAGATTAAATATATGGTAAGTTTAATACAAGGAGAAAATGCAACACCAGAATTGATTATCAAGGATGAGATAATCAAGCATGATAACTAGTTATTAAATGAAAATGGTTAATATCTAAGTTTCATGAATACTAGCCAAGGTTTTTAAGATTTAAAATTGAATTAAATGGAAGTAGGGGTTGAAAGAAAATTACTCCATGAATTTCATTCCTAAAGGTTTTTCCTCATCATCTTTTCTAGTTTAGAAATTAGTTAAAAATAATGGGTGGTGCTCCATAGTTTAGGGAGATAGGTGCCCTATATTTAATACCATTGAGGGAGAATTTATTTGTTGAGACAAAAACTATTAAAAGGCTTATGATGTGGGTTAGGCTATTTGGACTTCCCTATCAACTTAACAATAAGGATGTTTTGAAGAATATTGGGAATATCCTAAGAGATGTCATCTAAGAGGGACCAACTCCTAAGAAGTGATAACATGTTATACACCCAAATATGTATTTTCATGGATACATTAATACCTTTGCCACAATCCATTAATATCAAATTTGAATCAAGAGAATGGGATAAACAAGCAAATTATGAAAATATTCCATTTTGATATCATAATTGTTATGAGACTATGACAAGAGATTGCAAAGTGAAAATGATGAAGAAAGAGATAAACAAATTTGGTGAAGGGAAAAACTTAAATATAAAAAAAGGAAATCATACCATAGTAGAAGCTAGATTAGATTGAAATTCCACTCCAAGTGAAGACATAAAGAAATCTTATCTACAACATTAGATGGCAAAGGCCACCATAGTTCACTCGGATCAACCATTAAAAAGAAACAAATAAAGATACAAGGAATGAAAAAGTACAATGAGAAATTTCAAATTCAAAAGGAGTTAAAAGGTGCAAAGGATTATGTGGAGGAAAATTTTGACACAAAAGAGGCAAAAGAGGTCAAGGTTGTTCCAAGTAAAAGGTCTTCATTTTATTCTAGTATCAAATTTTCTTTTGGAAATAGAAATGAAATAGTGTAGAGTCCATCCCTTGCACTTTAAAGTTTCAAGAGAAACATAATAAATAAATGAGGATGGAGGAAATCCATGACAATTTAGAATTTTTATGAAAGCAAAAAATGAAAATTACTATGAAGGAGCCTCCTTCTACTTTAGGGTTTCTGGGACAATATAAATAAGAAAATGTTTTTGAAGTCATTTATTAAACTTTAGATCCTTCAAAGCGGGATAAAATTATAGATGATAAGTCTCCTTGTAAAAAATCAAAGAGACCAATGAAGATACTAGTGTTGGCGGCAATGAAAAAAAGAGGAATGCATAAAAAGAAAAATAAATAGAATAGAAAACTCAAAGGGATATTGATACGGAAAAACAACAAATATCACATATGTTCAGAAGTGGGACAAATCCCACAAATAAAAATAAAGAGTGATGATGAAAATGATATCTTGGATATCAAGGGCATGCATAAGACCCTAAAAAAATAGGTATTAGGGAATTGAAAGGTTATTATAGTTGTTATATTTTTAAATATGAAAAATGGATGGAAAATATTTTAGCCATTCATGGTGTTGATTTTCATCTAGAAAAAATTCAAAATTTAGAAAATAATTGAATAAGTGAGATTTTATCTCTTAATAAATAGCATATTAAGGAGTTGATTACATAAACTTAATAATTTGAGAAAGATGAAGAATATCTTTAAAAAAAAGATGAATGAAGAATATATTTCATGAAAAGTGAGTTGGATATGGTTTAATTAATTTGATAGCAACATAAGGAGAACAATGTAATATTTTTTATTATAAGTCACACATAGCTTGTTTAAAAAAGGTAATAAATATTATTAAATTTTA
Source organism: Wollemia nobilis (assembly GCA_028583015.1). Lineage (NCBI taxonomy): Eukaryota > Viridiplantae > Streptophyta > Pinopsida > Araucariales > Araucariaceae > Wollemia > Wollemia nobilis. The sequence goes on along the minus strand of JAQPPZ010000883.1, from coordinate 2,608,754 downwards.
AATTTAAATAAAATATATATTAGAAAAAGTATTTGGATTGTTGAAAAATCAATAAACATTAACTACATTATGAATTTATCCAACTAAAAAGCTTTACACTAACAAATTTCATAAGAAACATAATTTTAATTATGTCTTTGATATGAACAAATCCCATAAACATAATTTTAGTTGTGGTACACATATTATTCAAATATATTTTATAATCTCATCTTCTATTAGATTTAGAAAAACTAAAATGCAAAGGAATAAGTTAGATGGAAGTAAAGTAAACTAGACTTTTAATGTCTATGAGGCCATGGCTATATTTTTTTATTTTTTTATTTGTGGAAAATATCCCAAAAGGGATGCCACTTTCAGGTAAGACCCAAGGATGCAGGGATATCCATTCGGCCAAAAACACCCAGGACTCAGACCTGGCCTACCACCTTTGACATACTCAAGGAGAAAACAAATACACAAAAACAATTTAAAAATAAGTAAATAACAACAAAAATAATAAAATAAAATAAAAAACATGCTCCTTGAGTGTGTCAAAAACAAAAGCACAACCAAACGCACAATAAGATAAAATAAACCACAACACAAACCACATAGAAAAACACAAGAACCACATAACAAAACACAAACAAGACAAAAACAAAAGAACACTACAAAGACATAACGCAAAAAAAAACATGAAAAATAAACACAATCAAAACCTAAAAAATTGAAATAAAATAAAATAAAAATAAAAAACAACCAACAATATACAATAAAAAAAACAAAAAACATAGAAAACACTCACACATAAAAACAAGAATTAACACAAACAAAGAGAAACCCAAGAACAAGAACGAAGAAAACACAAGAACAATAACAAAAAACATAAAAAAAACACAAAAAACAAAAACACATGAACAACAAAAAACAACACAAAGAACACAAAAACAAAACAAAACAAAAGAACCCACCCACCTTAAAAAATTAAACAAATAAAAAAAAAATTGAACATAACAATGACCTATCTAGACCAGAAGACTAATAAGGCAAGAATCAACAGAGGAAACCAAATAAAGAATAGAATGAGCTAGGGAACTAAAAAACTGAATGAACCAAAGAGAAGCAAAAAAAAAAAAAAAGAAGAAACTAGGTACCTTCAGAACTAGAGCCATTCAAATAAATGATAGAAAGAAGAGCTTCCCTAATTTTAGAAGCCCACCATACAGGAGGGTGGCCATAAAAAGTAAGATCACCTTTATCCAAAGCCCAATTATCTAAAGCATCAACACTCTTGTTTTGATTTCTGACCACATGATTGCAATCAACTTTCAAAAATCCCATCTAGATTAATTGAATCTTATTAATAATTCTTTTTATTCTCCAAACCACCTTATGATTCTTAGGAGTCTTCAAGAGATTAATCATAATTTGAGATTCAAAATCAACTAGCATCTTCCCATCCAACCTTAGTAGCCTCCTGAAGGCCTTTGAGGATACCATACCCCTCAGCAAGGTTATTGGAAAGAATACCCAAATTCTCAGCAAAAGTAAAAACTAGGGAGCCATCTGAAAGTCTACCAATTCCTCCCACACTGGATTTTCTAGGGTTCCCTCTAGAGGCTCCATCAGCATTGACTTTTCAAAATCCTTAGGAGGAGGTTGCCAATTTCTAGTCCTATCCATCTTACTAATACTCACATTCCATTTAAGTTGGTTTCCCTTAGAATATTTAATATTCAATATTTGCATCACTTGATCCCATATTTGGTGGGAGTTTTGGGGGTGATTAAGGAGTTGATGGAATGATTCAACTAATTTGGCTATGGTATTTTTCCAAATATAGTGAATATCCTTCCTATCTTGATTAAAAATTTATTGTTCCTTTCATTCCAAATATTCCAAAGAAGAATGGTAGAACCGATCCAAACTAAATGCCTAATAAAATGATCAACACCCTCTTAATTAGGCCAATCCTTCCAAAGCTGTTCAAAAGTAAAAAAAATGGACCACTGTAAGCCAAGTAAAGTGGCCATTCTCCTCCATAGCTTAGAGGCTAAAGTACACTCAATAAAAATATGGTTGAGATTTTCTACATTCTCTTCACACATTTCACATCTAAAAGGGCCATGAAAACCACACTTCATAAGTTGCTCACCGTAAGCACCCTACGATGCAATAAAAGCCAATTAAAGAACCTCACCTTAGGCCAGAGCTTTTGAGCCCACAATCAAGAAAATATGTCAGAAGAATGGCTAGGATTATTATGGCATAAGGTCAAATAACCTTGAGCAACTGAATACTCACCCTTAGTAGTGTAGTTCCATACAAAACAATCTTTTTCATGGGACCAAGAAAGGGATCTCATATGAAGGATGCCTTGGATATCTTGTCTTTGCCTTTCTAGGATTTGAATAGGCCAGCCTCAATAGGGATACAATATCTACCAACCTTTGAATTACCAATATGGTATCGACAGTAATTAGCCACCTTTATCCAATTAGCTCGTGAAGCTCCTCCATCCAAGGCCTCCAATCGGAAACTAGGTTATCAAAGGCTTGGACCATCCCAAGAATCTTCCAAAATTTACTTGTTGACCATTATGAATGATCCAAAATAATTTTTCTTTATCAAATCCTCACCAGTCTTAAGAACCGCAAATGGGAGAACCTTTGGTAGGAAGTTGATAGTGAACAGGGTCTTCAGGACTTTTGTTCTCAGCATATTTAGCATGGATATTATTGGCCCAAAGAGCATTGGGGTTATGCACCATCCTCAAATATAATTTAGCAGCTCAATATTTGTTTTTATTAATAGAAGACCAAAATACTAACCCCCATTCACTCTTAGGAAGACATAAAGTATCCCATTTCACCAAGGCCCATTTTATTTTCTCCTTAGTACCACTCCAAAGGAAACGATGACTGATTTGATCCAATTCTCAAAGAACAACCTTTGGGATATTCAAAACGGAAGAAACATAAATAGGAATAGCTTGAAGGACTGATTTTACCAAGGTGATTCTACCCCTAGAAGAAAGCCACCTGTTGGTCCACTTTCCAATTTTCTTCTTGACTTTGTCCAACAACCAATTCCAATCTTTATTTTTTGCCTTTGAATATTTATGGGAATACCTAAATAAGTGATTGGAAGGAAGGTCTTATTATATCTTAATTTATCCAAGACCATGGATTCTTTTCTAGCAGAGCAGTGAAAGAAAATAACTTTAGATTTATCTTCATTGATCAACTGCCCAGTAGCCTTATAAAAATAGCTAATGATTTTCTTAATATTAGAAAAATGGCTATATGGGGCAATGCCTTTTAATATGTATTTTTTATCATTAAAGCATTGTGTACAATCCTTTCCTTTTAGAGTCAAACACTAGACTTATTATTTAGAGTTAACTTAATACATTTTATTTTATAATTAATTAATCAATATATTATTTTGTATTTATAAATTGATTATTAATAATTTAAAAAGAAATAATAACAAATAATATCATTCATGTGTGTTATAATAATTTTTAAGCTTTCAATTTTTTTAATTGGTTATTCATGACATTGAAATCAATCTCCCCTGTATTATATCTTAACCATGATACCCTAGTATTTCAATCAACCATATACTTATATTACAAGCAATCACCCTTAATGTTTGTAACTATGATATTTTCTAAGTTTCTATATTTAAACTAATTATAGGGGATGGAAGCCCTCCCACCTATATTACATATATTATAAAAATATTATCGTGATATATATATATATATATATATATATATATATATATATATATATATATAAGAGCATATATTAAAGAATTAACAAAATATATTTTTACAAAAAAAAAAAAGAGGTGGATAAACACGCCACATGGCTAACGCCATCATCCAAAACAAACTATACCTATCAAAATAGAGTGGGAATCCAATAGAACAAACTATAGTCTACATAACTGATGGATAGAATAAACTGATAACAATTTACATAACTGATGGACATAATAAATTGATAATAGTTTACATATCTTATGGATAGAATAAACTGATAAATTTTAGCCACCCCTGATTCCCACCTAGAGAATTTGAAAATGAGTCCCTACCCTGTCTAGAAGTGTCGGGAACATAAACCCAACCATAAACTCTTAAGTTACCCCAAGCATCAAGTCGAGGAGTTGGGGGAGAGAGGAACAGTCACATAGCCACAACCATCTCTGTAAGCACCTTGAACTGGTATAGGAGTGTAGTTTGAGAGTGAGTGACACTGTTGTGTGAACCTAGATCTGCTACAAGGAGTATCCTAAATTACTGAGCATGATGTGTTCCCCCATTGTTTAATAAGCTCTTAAATATGAGTGAGCTCCATGGCCACCTTATTGGCCTAAAATGTAATTTGAAAATACATAGAAGAAATAATATTAGACTTCTCAAAAGTAGAGATGTGCAAAGAGGAAGTACACTTACCAAAGATACAATCATTTCTAGCTCTCCATAAACTAAACATGGTCACCATACAAAACAAGTGCCACACTTCAAAAAAATAATCGGTAATGGCGGGGGATCTCCCAAAATGATATGCTTCCACTCAAACATGGCAAAGGAATAGGGTCTAAAAAAGGAAAAAAGCCACTCCCAAAGAGAATGAGCACGAGCACAAACCCAAAAAATATGGATAAAGTCTTTAGATTGAAGATATAAAGGACAAGAAGGGTTGGGGATGCCTAAATGTTGTAGATGCTCCCCAACAGGAAGCCCTTGGTGCAAAATACTCCAAGAAAAACAAGAAATTTTGGGCTCCAAGAAAGGATCCCAAGTTATCTGGAACCTACGCAACCAAAAAGGTCAAGAGGAGGAGACCTTCCAACGTTGATTGAGCTTCTCAATCATGGGGAGGCAAGGAGAGAGCCATCCATACCCCAATAGAGCCTTATAATTCTTTAATGGAGTGTTTAGATACCACTTTTAGTCCTTCCACCAAGGTCGCTAAGAAAGAATAGAAATCTTGTGTAACATGGAGTCAAGGAGAGCAACCTTGATAGCCTCAAAGGTATCCTTGTTAGAGTGATTAAGCCCAAATTTAGCTCTAAAGTCATCCCAAGAGAGCCAATCCTTGGTAGGATGATAAAATAAATTAGTGATGCATCACACACCTTTGCAAAAGAATCTCAGTGCATGAACCCAGGGAACCTGCACAAGCGGGAAACCCTGGTAGGTGATAACATATGAACACCAAACATTCATTTGGTTAATGGAGAGGCCATGCCAAAAGCTCTATCCATTCCATATAATCCAAGGTTTAACACTCTCCCAAGCTTTCCAAATGCTCCTAATGATGAAGGATCCTGACACTTTGATAGACATAGGGGCAACAAGGAGGGAAGGGAACCCCATGCCCTTCCAACTCTTATGCCCAAAATGGGAACCTTCACTAATACAATGTCGGATGAGAATCTTCTAGGCCTCATTACCTATGAGGGCTCTGATGACCCACTTAACACAAAGGGCCCAACCTTGATGTTGGGTATTAATAATGCCAAGTCCACCATGGCTTATGGGAAGACAACAATACTCCTAGGCAACATGATGGAATCTTGAAGCATTATTGGAGGAGGACCATAAGAAGTCTCGTAGAATCTTATCAAGCTTCTTATAACAATTTTTGGATGGGACCTAGCAAGAATAATAATAAACATGGGTGGTCGCAAGGACTTTAGTGCAAATTTAAAATTTACCAGCAAGGGAGAGTTTCTTAGTGGACCAATAGGTAAGTTTCTGTTCCACCCTATTAACAACATACTTCCATAACTTTGGCAATGACTCATTAAAGGCAAAAGGAATACCTAAAAAATGAAAAATTTCCTCCTCTTGGATGATCTTCCATTGATATTGATTAAGCTAGTGGGGTATTGGTTCGAGAGACTACCTATAACATTGGGTCTTTCTCCATTGAATGGAGGATCCAAAATCTAGATAAAAAGTGTCCAAGCAAGCAAGCGCTTGTTGAATGACACCTTCTTCCTCAATAAGAGTGAGGAAAGAGTCATCAATAAAATAACCATTGATCAACTGAGTCTCACCTCCAAGGAGAGAAATTCCTTGAATAGAACCCTGAGCAGCATGATGAGCTAGTAAATAGCCAAGCCCTTCAGTAGCAAAGACATAAAGGGAAAGAGCTAAAGGGTAACCTTGTATAATGGATCAAAAGAGACCAATGGCTGAGGACTTGTGTCTATTAATGGATAAAATAGTCGAAGCCTCAACAAAAAATATTTCCATAGAACTAATAAAGCAAGGCCCAAAACCAAGAGCTTTAAGCATGGCTAGAATGAAGGACCAATCAATCCTATCATATGCTTTCTCAAAGTCAATTTTTATGAACACAGACTATTGGTTAGAATTACGAGCCCACTCCATACCTTCCCAGATAGCAATAATATTGTCAAGGATGTATCTACCATGAATGAAGCTAGTTTGCTCTAGGTGCACGATAATAGGAAGGAGATGGTGGATGCGTAAAGTTGGGGCTTTGGAAATGATATTATAAGAGACATTAAGGAGAGTAATAGGTCTCCAATTGGTGATGATTTTAGGATCACCATCCTTGGGGATAAATTTAATGATCCCTTGATTAATATTAGGACCCAACAAACCCTTAGAGAAGGCCTCCTGATAGACTTTGAGAAGATCAGACCCTACAATGTCCCAAAGAGATTTGTAGAATTCACAAGGGAAGCCATCAAGACCAGGGGATTTATCATTGGCCATATGAGAAAGAGCTTCCTCCAGATCCTTCAAATATAGGGCCTTATCACAGGCAACTCTTTGAGACTCAAAAAGTCATTCTAGAACCACAAAAAGGTAGGATTTAAGGGCCTCATCATGTTGCAGGGAGCGGGCTTGAGCCACAAAAATAGATTGGTAATGCTCTTCAAAAGTAGAGAGAATACTAGGAATATTAGAAACATGCTTTCCATTAATTTTAAGGGCTTTAATACTCAAAAATTGATTACGAGGATGCAAGCATTGAGAGAACTCCTTGGTAACCCTATCTCCAAATTTGAGCCAATGCAACCTTACCTTGATTTGAGCTCCTTTGGCATCATAGTGCTCTTCTAGAAGAAGTTGGTGTTTAACCATAGCGAGGTGTCTCTAAAGCTCCTCATTGAAAGGATTGGACTAAAGTTGAGAAGAGGTCACTTCCAACTCTCGCTTAAGAGCAATGTTGGAGCGATGATGAAACTTAGCAATCTTATGCCCAAGTAAGCATAGAAAGTGGGCAGTGTACATGATGGTAGCATTCCACCAATCAATCCATCCTGAGGCCCCTTTCGATCTAGGGACAAGATTCCAAATTTTGATAACATAGGCCCTCAATATGGGGTGGTGCAAAATGGAGGTATTAAGGTAAAATTGCAAATGAGAAAGAGGAGGGGGAGTAGAAGAAACCAATATGGAAAATAAAATGGGGGAGTGGTCAAACAAGAAGATCTCAAGAAGGATATAAATAAAGGGAGAAGAAGAAGAGGACCACTCTAAGGAGAATATATCAGAATTTGAGAGCATGGCTCTATCCAATATTTTCAAAACATGATTCTCACCTTGTTGATTGTTAGACCATGTGAACCAAGCACTAACTAGGAATGAAGAGGGTAAAAAGCAACTATTGGGATCAGAGAGCCCCAAATTTTCTTTCATGAAAAGCCATGCTTCTCTTTCCCTTGTAGCCCACCTCATGGGAAGAAGACCCACTTTATCATGTGGGAATTCGATCATATTGAAGTTCCCATAGAGCAACCAAATAATAGGGGGAAGAGAGAGTGTTGCCCACTACCACAACACACAATGATTATTGGCATCGTTAGGAGCATAGATGTTGAGCACACCAAGAAGATGGCCATCAATATCCATCATAACCCAAACAACATGATTAGAAGGATCACAACCCCAAGAGATCATTTTAGAATGATAATATTTTGAAAGATAAATTACTGCCCCTCCTTTACCCATGTCATGCAAAGTATGAAAGGTGTGGCCTCGAGGCCAGAGAAAGGAGCAAGTACTTGACAAAAAAAAATTAGTGACTTTGACATCCTGAAGGCAAAGGATATCAATATTACCATTTTTTAACTTGAAGTCATATAAACCCTAACGCACTATGTACTTGCGCACAGGATCTGTCAAACCCCTGATATTCCAAGATAAGCACTTCATGAGACATGATCAAGGAGCATATTTTCTTTGAGGACCTTAGAGTCCTTGAAATATGCTAAGGATTCAAAGGTATTTGTGAGAAACCTATTATGGTTTTCACAAAAAAATATTGTTTATCATCGCTTCTCCAAAGGGATGCCTAAGGTATCCCTAATTGGATTGTGAGAGCGACAAGGGTTTCATGAGGGAACTTCACTAGGTAGATTAGGTGGAGAAACCTAGCATTCGCTTGAGGGAGCAGGCACTGGCACATATGATGGCTTAGATGACTAGGTGGCTTGAATAATTGGGGAATTTTTTTGTTATTACTAGAAGAGGTACCTATAGGAAGAGAAACAAAAGTTCCTTCTATAGAGGTTGCATGAGAAACCCTAGACTGAGAGCTCGGTTGAGACTCATTTTTACCAGCTCCCATAGAAGTTTGTGGTCAATTTCCTTTGTTGTTCTTCCTGGTGACAGAAGTTCATTCCTCCCCTCCATTAGTGGGAGGGGTAAATTAATTTGTGTTTGAAGGTGTCTCTACTGAAACTCGATTTTTGAATCGACCCTCCATAAGAGGGCAATATTTTATCTTGTGGGCAGCAAACTGACACCGATAATAGGTATTGAAGAGATTGATATAAACCATTCATTGTTGAAAATAGGTCTCCCCAACCTGAATATTAATAGAATTCTTAATATCCTTTGATAGATCAATTTCAACGCAAATGCATTTGTATGATTGCACAACATAGAATTTATGTGGCTCCATGCACACAAACTTGCCAATGGGTGTGACAAGTTGTGGCAAGAATGGCCAAAGGGGCAAAGGGAGACCTAGGAATTCCACCCAAATGGGGACACGCAAGGAAACATCAGTAGAAACTATAAAATTACAATGCCAAGGCTGAAGAATTAAAAGGGTATTTCTAATATACCAAGGCCCTTTGCTCATAACTGTAATGACATGTTGCGGATCAACAAACTAAAAATGAAAAAAACCTTTAGTAAGGTTTTGAATATGATCAAATTTTGTGCCATATGACTGCCAAACTTGTTGAATCCATTACCGAATTAGCGAGTCACTGGGAATCCTCCCCAAAAAGTACCCTACCAGGGTGTGACTTTCAAGCCAATTGTAGACATTATCAACATCCTGCATGGGTAAGGTTATGTTCGACACTAAGGAACTACCTTCAAGATAAACTTCCTAGGTTGTTTTACTAGTGCCATGGCTCTCAATAGCTGCAACTTCACTAACTAGTGAAATATTGGCTTGAGAGGTAGCCATTGAAAGGGACAGAGCCCCCGCCCAAGGTGGAGTAGCAACTAAGAATGGCATAGTGTGTGCAGATCTCAAAAGAGCACAAACGGTATGGCGGCCAATGGAAGAACAAACAGACAACAACAACATGCGAGTGAAACCCTAGAAGAGCCTCTTTGAAACTTTTTCAAATTTACCCTTCATCATGATATTTAAATATATTACTATAAAATTTCTTAATTTTTTAAAATTAATCAATTATATAGGTTTAAAATGGATCATACTTGCATTATATCATGACCACACTATTTAAATAAACCACATAGTCATAATAGTAATACTACACTATTTTTTAATAATTATGTATATGTATGACCTTATAAGATCTAAATATATTTCACCTTATGTCATTTGATAATTTTAAGTTTTCACTTAATTTACTATGAAATTGGTAATTTAATTGAATTAATTTTCTATTTTTTATACTTATATATTTTATGTAAATCACATAATAATACTTCCATGTAATTTTGATATATTAATTAAAATAATTCAATAATAATATAATGAATATATGTCGACTAATAGGCTTGAGGCAAGTGGTAAAAGTGAAGAGTTTCAAATTTTAAGTGAAGTTTTTTTTTCATTCCCATTATTTCCAATCTCATTAGTAAACCTTAGTATTTAGCCCAGTAAATTGGGACAAGTAAGATGAACCAAGAAACTTGACACTATAATTATTGAATCATATAAATTAACCTTAACATTTGATGTTATTTTGGTTAGCACTCCAATAATTTGAAAAGAAAAGGTTTTTGTGTAACTTTTACATAAAGTCTGGTTCATCATGTTTAAAAAAAAAATTAAAAAAATGCTAGCAATGATAAAAAATGCTAACAATGATGTGTTTTTTTAATATTAAAAAAATATATATTTTTGCCTTCTAAAAATATAGATCAAGATTACCAACGTAATAGTTTATTTCATCGTTGCTCTGAATTTGTACTTGTACATGTAGTATAAAGCTATAAACAACTGTTATATTATTACCTTTAGCAATTTGTGAATATGATATTTTAAGGGAACACAACCTGCATCGAATGCCTATGTTAAGGGGTCAATTAAGAAATGAATAATTAACTATTCTGTAATTTCTACAGACTCTAAGCATTCCATAGACTGACCACATTCAACAACTACTCTTCATCCACTTCACAATCTCTGTACCCATCACTTGAAAAGCCCTAAAAATCTAGATATACGTAATCGTTGGAACCTCAGATCCTAGCAAGCACAGTGAATCGTCGATCGACTCTCAAGAGGAAGAAAAAAAGAAGGCAGCAAAGTAATGGAGCACGCCACTCTAACCTGTAAGCAAAATTTGGTCATGGCCTCTCTATTTGACCAGGATACCTTCGTTGCTTATTCTATTTATATCTTTACGATTCAACAACACCACCTCTAAAAAGCAAAGCAACAACCAAAATGACAAAGTTACATCCTATAGAAGGGAAGAAAAGGATGAGTGAAACCCCTGTGTCGTTACTTACACCTGCGCTCTATGTTTTTAGCAGGTTTTTAATGTATAAAAGAAAGCGCAACTACTACTTTATCAACCTCTATAATATAAAGACATAGAGATAGTTTTCAACCTCTGTTGAGCCATTATCAACAAAACGATCGCAATAACGAATCTTTGGATGAGAAGATAATCTAAAATGTTATCACATCACCCTCCCCATGCACAATATAAAATTACTGCCACTCACTTCATCATCACCTATTGTCTCTAATAGTTGGATTATCCAAAGACCAAAGCAATTATTATTATTATTTTTTCTTTTTTCTAACGATAGACGTAACTCAAAATATGACTGTGGATGTAATGACAGACTTAACTCCGATACTCATCCCTGGCCACATTAATTCCATTAATGGTCTGTACTAGTTTCTCAATGGACATTACTTAAATTAGCATGCATTAATAACTTACATTACATTTAATACCTTTGCATATGGTGAATTGGTTCACTCTTAATTAGAAATATTATTCCAATTTTTAACATTGAAAATTAAATTTATCAAAAATTAAGAATAGAAGAAAAGTATTAAAGTGGAAGGAAATTCTAACATAAGAATATGTTAAAATATAGTATTTTATTTTATTATAATGAATATAACTTATTATATTGAGTGCATGATTGATTCCTTTGATGAAAATATAACATATTTGCAATACTATAAAAGTGTTAATAAGAGATTATTTATTTATATTTAAACATTAAGTGCTATTTTTCTCAAAGAAAAGAATATAGTTATATTTTTTTTTGGTAAGTTAAAATTATATTACGAGCAGGTTTTGAAAGGATCCCAAAACCTTTTTACAACAGGTCAACCGACCAAACCAAGGGTTAAAACAACCAATTTGGCAAATCCCACCTAGTGGGAAAACGAACAGGATGATGAAGTTGAAAATCCCACCCAACGAGAAGCAACCAAAAATCACCAAAATGGAAATCCCGCCCAGTGGAAAAACTAGCAGATTTGGAAAATCTCGCCCAATGAGAAATCTAGTAGAAAACCAAAAACCCACCCCACGGGAGAACTAGCAAAAAACCAACTTTGAAGAATCTTGCCTAGCGAGAAAAATAGCAGATTTGAAGAATCTTGCCCAATGAAAAAACCAACAAAAAAAACCCACCCAACAGGAAAACCAGAAGAAAATCCTACCTGAAAACCCTTGTCTAGTAGGAAAAATAGTAGGTTTGGAGGATCTCACCTAGTAGGAACCCAACAAAAAACAAGAAATCATCCCACAAGACAACCAGTAGAAACAAGATCTAAACAATCCCGTCCAACAAAAAAAATAGTAGATTTAAAAAGTGTTACCCTGTGGGAAGCAGTCGAAAACCACCAAAATGGAAATCCCACCTAGCGAGAAAAACTAGCAGATTTGAAAAATCCCACCCAATGGGAAAAATAATAGTAATTACTAAACCTCACCTCATGGAAAAACCATTAGAAAACCAGATTTGGACAATCCTACCTAGTAGGAAAAATGGCAGATGTGAAGGATCCTGTCTAGTGGGAAAACTAGTAGATGAACAAAACCTACCCAACAGGAAAAATAGTAGAAAACCCTATTTGAGAAACTCACCCAATGAAAAAACCAGTAGGTTTGGAGGATCCCACCCAATGGGAAACCCAACAAAAAAATAGTTTGAAGAACCGCAACATTGGTATCCCACCAATAGGAGTACAAGGTAACCAGGCTGGGGTAGGGTATGGAAATGGAACAACAAGAATGGGAGATCCCCAAGACCACCGAATCTCCCCTATAACCAGATTTGGGATGTAAACTGCAAAGGAGAGATAGGGAAATTATCCCATGAGCGCCCGTGATTGGAGAGGATTTCATGATCAGGTTGAAAACCATGGCACTACCTTTGCATTAGATGATCATGAGCCCCCATCCCAAGATCAATAAACCTGCAAAGAAACAAACCACTGAAACAACCAACAAGAAATCTTCCAGCCCCACCCTTGCCTGCCAAAGGATGAATCCAGGAAAAGCCACAACTACATGCTTGGGGTCCCCGCAAGACCAAAATGGCAGACTGTAGGAGGAAACCAAGGATCCATAAAAAAAAACAAGAAGCTATCGGATGTACAAGGAGATCCCAAATACAAAGGGTTCTTGGAATGACCAGAAAAGAACATCATCTATGAGAATAGGCCCCCTCGAAGCCAATAAGAGCATAGATGAATATCCCAAGAAAAAAATAGGAAACCATAGCCAACCCTCTTCCAGAAGCCACCCCCAAGCTAGCTAAAAACCTACCAAACCAGGGTACTCAAGGCCAAAACCATAGCACCCTCCTTGTAGAAAAACAAAACAGTCAAAAACCAGAAACCTGAAAAACCTAGGCATCTCAAAAACTAGGTCAGAGAATTGTTGCAAGTATGAAAAGGTTTTAGGCCAAAAAATATCTAGATATTTCTAGGCCCAAGTGTGAATACGTAAGGAATTTGTCGGCAAAGTGTTGTCGGCATGATTTTTTTAATTGTCAAACTCCCTCACCTAAATGCTCTCTGAAATTCTCTCCTCGCACCTTATCTGTCCACCTCATCTTCCTCCATAATTCCCTACTCCCCTATCTTCGTATCCCTCCATTCTTTCCTTTCCCCCTTATCTCTCCACATTTTCCTCTCCTCCATTTCTTCCTCCTACTCCTTCCCTATAAATACCATTTAGCGCTATTGTATTATTAAATTAACGGGTGAAAAGTTAATATTATAATTATAATTTTATATTGTTTCCCTCACTGGTATCAGAGTGAGGTAAGCAAGCAAGGTAATTAATTTTTTTTCACCCAAGGAAGCTCGACGTGAGGCCAGGTGAAGCAAACAGCAAGACGGAACGTTGGGCAACGAACAAGCGAGTACATAACAAGACGTGGGAGGATGCATTCCAATGCAAAACATGGGTGAGCAGTCGCCCAAAGGCAACCGAGTACATAGGTGATACTCACACCATATATACCCTCATACTGCTCTCACACATCAGATGTGGGATATTTTTATTATTTTTGTTTATAAAGCTAAAATATTTTTTTAAAGAAGTGCTTTCATTAATCATCGTGTTGAGCATTGTGGCTCACGTGGTCCATGGTAAGATTTGTGCGACAAAGGTCATAGGCTAGATTTTCTTGGTTGCCTGTTCATGCCCTTGGGGCATTTTTTTGACTATTATAAAGTATTTTGACACCCAGAGAGGTGCAGTGATGCCCGGAGAGTGTTTTTTGACGCTCAGAGAGGTGTGATGACGCCCTTAATGGCCTAAAACAAAAAAAATTGTTTTTTGTTTTGGATTTTTATCGTAGTGAAGGTATAAAATCAGGGCATCTTCTCTTTGTTTTAAATCCATGATGCGACGTGTTGGTTGAAGCTTGAATTTGTTCATGGGAGGTCGTTAGTTCAACTCCCATCCACTCTGAAAACAAAAAGGTTTCATTTTGTTGAAGTTTTTTAAATTTTTTTAAGGTTTTAATTAAGTTTAATAATTATTGCAATTTTATATTTTTTAATTAGTTTTAAATAAAAATTTTATTTAAAATTTAATTAAGAATATAGAAGAATATTATTAAATTTTCTTTAAAAACCTTTATAAAAATTTGAAAATTTTAAAAGGGCTATCTTTGTGAAAAGGGGGAACATAATAGTGATGGAAGCCTTTCAGAGTGCCCGTTTAGCACTTCCAAAAAAATTTGGACTCCCCGTCTCATGGCACACCAAGGGCACTACCCATTGGAACCCCGTTCAAGGCTAAAAATTTTGCGTAATAGCATTAGCGGCTGTAAAAGAGTGAAAATTATAACCTCAGAAGCTCTAAAAAAGTTTTATTTTTGAGTAGATGATCAAATCTACCGGATGTTACCATGCTTTGTGCTCTCTACTACGGAGAGAAACTGCTGAAGCTTTTGATGAATGAGTTCGACGAGATGGACTGCATGTCATATTTAGTCAGTTGCAGAATTCTATTATATCCCACCAAAGGAATCCAGATTTTGGTTACAAGGCTGACTTAGAAGACAATATATTTGGACAACGAGTGGAGGAGTCTGATATAATTGAAGTTACACTTGTAGATCAAGATAGTCAGAGCTACTCTCCAGCTGAGCTGGAGGAACAATCCAATGAAAGTTATACCCCATGCTCTCTAGAGCTTGAGCTAGTAGATCCTGAGCCAGCACAGGCCGAGCCAGCAATAGCTCCTAAAATTATTGTCATCAGTTACAATGAGGATTCCATTGTAGATAATTTTAGGCCTTAAGTACTATGAAATCCATAAGAAGAAGAAGAAGAAATTAGTGAGAGAGTTAAGAAATCTAGATTTGATTTGAACTTGTAATTGCTTTGTACTTCCTATTTTTAGTCAAATCAAAGTTTACTTTCAAGTAGTAGAAATGGCTTCAAATTTGAATCTCCCAATTCTTGAATTTAATGGTAGTGATTATGAATACTGGTCAATAAAGATGAAAACTATGTTGATTGGCAAAGGTTTATGGGAAATATTTGAAGAGGGTTACACAGAACCTTCTCCTATTGATTGGTCTACCTTAAGTGCTGCTGATAGAAAAGCAAAGAAAGAATCCCATAAAAACAATTCCTTTGCCCTATATCATTTACAAGCAGCTTTAGATAAAAACATATTTCCTAGAATAACATCCTGTATAATAGCTTAAGATGCTTTGAAGGCTTTAAAGGAAAGTTTTCAAGGGAGTGATCATGTGAAGCAAGTCAGGCTTCAAACTTTGAAAAGATATTTTAAAAATCTTAGAATATAGGAGAATGAGAAAATAGGAGACTACTACGTGCGAGTCAAAGCCATAGTAGATAAAATGGTCACTCTAGGTGAAGAAGTTAAACCAGAGGTTGTGGTGAAGAAAGTGTTGCGAACACTTCTTCCTAAGTGGAATCATGTAGTAATCATTATTGAAGAGTCAAAAGATTTGACTGCACTTTCCTTTGATGCACTAATTGGTTCTCTTCTTTCACATGAAGAGAGATTGCAGGAATCTCCTTCCACTAGAAATGAAGGCGATGACAAAGCCTTCACTTCACAAGAAGGAAAAGGACAAGGTAGAAGTCGAGTTAGAGGTCAGCATAGAGGTAGAGGTAGGAATAGTCCATGAGGTAGAACTCTTAACAGAGGAGGATATTAAAACAAAGGTGGACAACAGAACTGAGGGAAGCATCAATGATGAGGAAAAGTAAGTGACAAGTCAAAACAAACTTGCTACAATTATGGTATACTTGGCCACTTTGCTCGTGACTGCTGATCAAAATATTCACAAGGGAGCAGCAACCAGAGCAGTCAATATGGCAATTTTGGAGAAGAGGAAGAGACCTAAAATATCTTTCTCTCATATGGAAAGTTGATCAGAACCTGAATGATACCTGGATCTTGGACACTGGGTGTTCAAATCATATGAATGTCAAAGAACTCTTTGCTACTCTAGATTCTTCCTACAAATCTAGCATCAAATTAGGAGACGACAAGTCATTGGCAGTTGAAGGCATTGGAGCCATGGATGTTCCAACAAAAGAGGGCATGAAACAAGTAAGTGATTTCTATTACACACCTCATATCCAACACAATATTTTAAGTGTTGGTCAAACGTTAGAGAAGAACTATAACTTACTATTTTATGAGGGTAAATGTACCATTTTTGATAAGAGTAATAGTGATAGAGTCTTTACTCAAGTGCTAATGACAAGGAATAGATTATTTCCTTTAAATTTTGGCCAGCTAGGAGGAGGTAAATTAGTAAATGTTGCTATTGCAAATCCAAGTGTGTTGTGGCACTTGAGATATGGTCATTTGAATTCAGCCAATTTGAATATGTTAACTTCTCAAGCAATGGTGACCGGACTTTCTAAAGTTCAGGACAATAAGGAAGTCTATGAAGGTTGTGCCTTGGGCATGCACGCTAGAACCAAATTTAATCATGGACAAGCATGGCGAGCTAGTTATCCACTCCAGCTAGTGTATTCAGACATCTGTGGTTCAATGTAGACCAAGAGCATTGGTAACAACTCTTGCTTTCTTCTTTTCATTGATGATTTTTCAAGAATGTGCTGAATATATTTTTTGAAGCATAAAGATGAGGCATTTTATTGCTTCATAGATTTTAAAGCAAGAGTTGAAAATGAGAGTGGATATTCTATTAAGTGTCTCAGACTATATAAAGGAGAATACTCTAATGAATTTTTGATTTTTTGTAAAAAACATGGAATAAAGACACAGTTCACTATTGCCTATAATCCATAGTAGAATGGTGTGGCTGAAAGAAAAAACCGCACCATTGTAGATATGGCAAGATCTATGCTTCAGATGAAAAATTTGAGTAATATGTATTGGGAAGATGCAGCCAGGACCAGTATGTATATTTTGAATAGGAGCCCTACTTCAAGTTTGAAAGGGAAAACTCCTTACCAAGCATGGTATGGTAAGAAACTGAATGTCAAGCATTTCAGAGTGTTTGGTTCACTGGCTTACTCAAAATTTCCTAATGAACAGAGGAAGAAGCTTGATCCTAAGATTCAAGCATACATTTTTGTAGGGTACTATGAGAACACAAAATCTTACAGACTCTACAATCCTAGGACTCGAAAGATAATACTTTCCAGGGATATGATTTTTGATGAAGGGGGAGAATGGGGAAATCCCAAAATTTATAGTGATGTTGAATCTCATGACACAGGTTCTTCACAAATTCAATAGGTGCCACAAAAAAGCAAGAAGTCTCCTTCTCCTCCAAGCCCAAGTAGACATTCGATTTCCAATTCATCATCATATTCACCAAATCCTTCTCCACAAAGGTTAGTTAGTTCCTCACCAATGGATATTGATTCTCCATATATAGGTAAGAGAAATCTCTAGCATCATCCATATTATCAGATGTTGGATACAAATTTTCAAAGATGATATACTAGAAGTTAAGCAAGTGAAATGGGTTTAGTTTTGTAAAGACTTGAAAATATGAATTTGTATGGAGATGATGACTCCCAAGAACCTCGGGGAGATGTAGTTAACTATGCCTTGTTAACTAGTGCACAACTTGACCCTTCTAGTTATGATAAGGTTTGCACTCAAAAGATATGGCAAGATGCCATGAAAGAGGAGATAACCTCTATAAAAAACAATGATACTTGGGAGCTAGTAGAGCTCCCTAAATGAAAGAAGTGTGTTGGATGTAAATGGGTCTCCAAGACCAAATTCAATGCTTATGGAAGCATTGAAAGGCACAAAGAAATATTGGTTGCAAAAGGATTTACACAGAAGTATGGTATTTATTATGAAGAGATATTTGCTCCTGTAGCACGACAGGAGACCATCAGAACAGTTCTTTCTTTAGCTGCTCACAAAAATTAGATAATCCAACACATGGATGTGAAAAGTGCCTTTCTCAATGGGTACTTAATAGAGGAAGTGTATGTTGAGAAACCTCAAGGATTTCAAGAACAAGGTAAGGAGCACCTTGTTTACAGACTAAAAAAGGCACTCTATGGCCTCAAGCAGGCACCACGAGCTTGGTACTCATGCATTGATGGGTACTTCAAAGATATTGGGTTCACTAGAAGTAGAAATGAACACACCCTTTACTACCTGATGCAAGATAACGACATCCTCATAGTTTTCTTGTATGTGGATGATCTCATATTCATGGGTAGTAATAGAAAAGTGAATATGGAGTTCAAGTGCTCCATGATGAAGAAGTTTGAGATGAAGGATCTTGGCCTAATGCACTACTTCCTTGTATTGGAAGTTCATCAGTCAAATACAGGGATCTTCATCTATCAACATAAGTATGCTCGGGACATGATCAATAAGTTTGCTATGGAGCATTGCAAATCAGTTGCAACTCTAGTTGGACATGGAATCCAATTAAGCAAAGATGATGGAGCACCAAAAGTTGATGTGACCACTTTTAGGAGCATGGTTGGAAGTTTGATGTTTCTTGCCAACACCAAACCTGATATTCAGTATGTTGTTTCTCTTGTCTCTTGATTTATGGTTAGCCCATATGAGCTGCATTTGTAGGTAGCTAAGAGAATTCTTAGATATGTGAAGGGTACATTAGATTTTGGAATCCAATACCATAAATGTAACACTATAAAGCTTGTAGGCTTTAGTGATAGTGATTGGGGCAACAATATTGATGGAAAAAAATCAACTTCAAGGAACTATTTTAGTTTGGGATCAGGTCTAATAACATGGAGTTCCAAAAACCAAACTGTGGTAGCTTTGTCTTCTATAGAAGCTGAGTATATAGCAGTCACCTATGCTAGTACTCAAGCCCTATGGCTAAGAAAAGTACCGAAAGAGATTGGAGAGTAGCAAAGTGGTCTAACCAAGATTTACTATGACAACATCAGTGCCATTTAGTTGGCATACAATTCGATCCACCATAGTAGAACTAAGTATTTTGATATGAAGTATCACTTCATCCAAGATATGGTGGAAAATGAAATTACTGAGCTTCAATTTTGTCGCACTTTGGAGAACGTTTCTGACATATTCACCAAAGCAATGGCTAAGCTCAATTTTTAAAGCTAAGAGACTGTGTAGTCAGTTCTCTCAACTTTAAGGGGCAGAATCTTGCAAGTATGAAAAGGGTTTAGGCCTAGAAATATCTAGATATTTCTATGCCCAAGTGTGAACACGTCAAAATTTGTCAGTTGTGTTGTCGACATGATTTTTTTAATTTTTGAACTCCCTCACCTAAATGCTCTCCGAAATTCTCTCCTTGCACCTTATCCCTCCACCTCATCTTCCTCCATAATTCCCTACTCCCTTATATCCTTATCCCTCCATGCCTTAATTTCCCCCTTATCTCTCCACCTTTTCCTCTTCTCCATTTCTTCCTCCTACTCCTTCCCTATAAATACCATTTAGCGCTATTGTATTATTAAATTAAGGGGTGAAAAGTTAATATTATAATTATAATTTTATATTGTTTCCCTAAAGAACAACCCAAGGAGGGAGGCAAGAAAATAGAAAAGTGGGACTAGACAGTCCCAGGGAACCTGGAACTGGATCCACCCTACCCTCTTCCCTCCCCCAAGCCATCTCAATAAAATTTCCCAATCAATAGGAGTTTGGATTGAAGATCAAAGTGAAATTATACAAGAGGTAAAGTCATTTTTTCTAGTTATAATCTTTTTCACCCCTATGTAAAACTATCATATTTTTTTAACAATTATTATTTTATTTTTATCATAATAATATTTTATCTTTATAATAGTTTTTTTTTTCTAAATTTACATAAAATAAACATTAAAATATTATAACATCCTTCTTAACATTTATTTCAATACACTTTAATGAAGTTGGAATTATTCCTTGCATCCAAAACTATAGATACTTAGCATATCTTGAAATTTAGAAAATTTAGCCAATGGTAATGTTTTGGTGAATATGTTAGTTAATTAATGATATGTTCTATAATCAAACTCAACTATATCATATTCAATTTAATATTAAAGAAATGATGATGAACTTCAATATATTTTGAGACAACATAATAAACTGGATTCTTTTCAAGCTGAATTACAATTTGATTGTCACAAATGATTATTATTGTCAAAGTGTTAGGTTTCATCTCTCACCAAAGGGAAATCACCCTTTACCATACTGTCCACCAAGACCAGCATATAGGTGAATGCCTTAAATATGGAAAACCATTATAAATGAAATAATGTCAACAATAATTATTTATAGATCTTATATCCAACCTGCATATTCCTAATGAGATCACTAAGATAACAAAATCACTATATGTGATCAAACTCACAAAATCCTTGGAATGGCATCTTAAGCATGATTATATTTTCTTATACCTCTTAAGGCTTATTTGTCCACCCCTTTTATTTAGGCATCTCTTTTGTTAATTAATTGAATCAATTAAGTTCATTAAAAAAAGGGCATTTTTTAACCATCATGGGAGTACCTACTCCTCATACATTATTTTCTTAATTCAGAATGTAAAGTCCAACTTGGATTACAACTCAAGTCCAAATTACCTTTTTATGGGTTCCAACCCACTTCGAGTTCCAAATCATATAAATCCATAATTTGTTATCATAATGTTTTAGATTATACCATCCATGAATGTTTATGAGGTGGACATAATTCCATTTAAGTAATAGAATCCAATATGTTATAATTCTTGAGATTGTAACAACCATTTGAGCAAGGCATATTTCAATAGAATTTAACAAGCAATATTTTTTAACAAGTACATTATTCATAATTTGGATAACCAATAACATTTCAGAAAGTAAATGAAATAATCATTTTTATTTAAATCATACTAATGTATTGTGGAAATACTTAGTTAATGGTTTTCTAATGTATTGTGGAAATACTTAGTTAATGGTTTTCTAATGTATTGTAAAATACTTAGATGATGTCTTTTCTAATGTATTGTGAAAATTCTTATTTGTGGTCTTTCTAATGTATTGTGGAGATGCTTATATAATGATCTTACTAATGTATTAAGGAAACACATTGATCTTTAGTGGTTTAAAAGAGATGTATTTATTATGGTAGTGGATGTTAAGTTTTATAGACTTGAAACTTAGTAGTGGTTACCATATCTCACCTTAGTGGAGTAGACTTGAATTATGGTAATATATGCTAGGTTTCATTGTAGTGGAAGGGTTTAAATGGCATTAGTGGATTTCATATCTTAATTTTTAGAGTAAGAAAGGTTCCTCATATCCTTTTTATGTATGCATGAGGTTCATGAGAATGAATTATGGGATTCCCTCTAAGAAGTAGTTGCATGCACAATTCTATGGTTGATGCTAAATTACATTAAGATCTTGAAGGAAAATGTTCCTTGAGTCTTGGGGACATAGGGATTATGGGGTCCATATGTGCCCTTAAATTTTAATAATGATATGGATGAAAGAACCATGGGGTTCCTCTATTTATTGTATTTCAAAATTTATCTTTAATGAAAATATTAAGGATATTGAAGGCTAAGTTTGCACCCGTAGGGATTTCCTAGGATACATGATGTGTTATGTGATTGTGTAATATATCTCTATCTTTGAATTTTTCTCATACTAATAGTTACCATTGAAAGCATGTTGGTCATTATAAAGAATGGAAATTTCATCATACTCTCAAGGTTAATTCGTTAGCCAATTGGTAGGCATTTAATGATTAGTTAAGGTGCTACACATTTAAATTATGGATGGAGACCTAAAAAGAGAGGATAGGATTCACTAGATGTGAGTAAATAATATGCAGGTAGTACATAGTATTTACAATCTTAATGATAAATCTTAATTAAGTAAATAAGGGTACCTACCAACTTAATCTTAGATTGGAAGCATAAATATGGTGATATAGATAGATTAGGCTATCTCATCATGGGGATGTTATAGATAGCTAAGCTATATTACCATTGATATGAGATAGATAGGTTAGAGTAGATCATCATGGAGATGAGAAAGATAGATAAGCTAGCTCATCGTTGAGATGATATAGATAGCTTAGGCTAGCTCATCATTGAGATAAGATATATAGCTAAGCTAGCTCATTGTTGATATGAGATAGATAACTTAAGCTATTTTATCATAAATATGAGATAGATAACTAAGCTAGCTCATAATTTTAATGAGACAAACCACTTAGGCTAGCTCATCATTGAGATGAGATAGATAGCTAAGCTAGATCATTGTTGGGATGATATAAATAACTTAAAACTAGATCATTGATAAGATGATATAGATAGTACAAGCTAGCTTATCATGTAGAAGAGAGGGATATATTGACTATTGAAACCCTAATGAGTATGTTTTAAGTAAAAAAATTACCTATCTTGATAAGGATTGAATTATTGGGATATGATATTTTATATTAGAGCTCAAGGTCATAGGACTATGAGCTTTCGTAGATCAGACCTAGCCATAGCTAGAGAGTTATTTTTTAGAGTACACAAACCTCTAATAATATTTACACCTTACATGGAGTAAGGGTAACTATTATGGTTAGCCATGTGGGTGACTTATCTAGCTAGTAGTAAATGGTACAATTATAAGAAATTGAGACCTAACTTAAACTTTCTCTCTTTGCATGACCAAAATAATGGCACCAAGAATAAGAAGAGGAGGGTCTACCCCACCAAATAGGTAGACATATTAATTTTGTGACTAGGGCTTGATATGAAGGATTGAGCAATTCTAACAGAGAGAGAACCTCATTATAACAATAACTCTAATTTAGGAATAGATGGAACAACATAGACAACTATTGGAAACCATGGTGAATCAATATTCATAGGTTAGGAACTCAAATTTTAGGTAGGCTAATGATCCCATTGATGGGAGATAATAGGTCAAAGCACTGCTAGATGTATAACTAGCTAAATCTTTGAAGAATGTATGCACCTCCAAGTTTAATGGAGATGAGGGAGGTGATGCAGCTGAGGCCTAGCTGAGGGAGTTTAAAATTTTTTCACTATGAGAAATTAATCTACTAGAAATTGGATATCATGGGCCACTTGGCACCTACATGGAGTTGGGCTAGATTGGTGGGAAGACTTTGAAGAAGAATGAAGGAATGAGGTAGTCAAATTGAAGTGGGAAGACTTTATAATATCCTTTAAAGAAAGATTCCTAATAGAACACTTCTATGCCAAGAAGTTTGAGGAATGTACTAACC
Source organism: Wollemia nobilis (assembly GCA_028583015.1). Classification (NCBI taxonomy): domain Eukaryota; kingdom Viridiplantae; phylum Streptophyta; class Pinopsida; order Araucariales; family Araucariaceae; genus Wollemia; species Wollemia nobilis. The sequence goes on along the minus strand of JAQPPZ010000883.1, from coordinate 2,585,075 downwards.
TTTAGCAAGGGAAAAAAATGGTTGTGGTGTATTACCAAAAATTTGTTAATTTATTGAAGTACATGCCTACCTATGATGAGAATATGAAGATCCATAAATTCATATTAGGATAAGACCCTAGAGTTTGACATGAAGTGAACATGAATGAGCCTAAAAATCTATAAAATACCTATGAATTAGAAAGGAAGGAAGAAACTCATTTAAAACCCTATTTTTACTACCTAGGTTCATCTAAGCAAGATTTACAAGCATTTAGGAAGAGAAATAGTGTGGACTTCATGAAATGGGGAAGAGAGCAATACTAGAAAAACAAAATCTTCCCAAGGTCCAAAAAGAGGAATGCTGAGAAGTGATGGACGTTTAAGAGAAACTTCCAAAGGAAGGACAACAAATTCAATAACAACACAAGCCTCAATACCAAAAATAACCCAATCCAACACCAGCAGATAGAGCAGAGAATCAAAATTACGAAATGTGTGCAAGCCCTAAGGATGGATGTTATGACTATGGAGGCCCACATTTCATTAGTCATTGCCCACATAAAGTAGGACCAGGATCTAAAGAGAATGAACTTGATCATAAGAATTATGTAGAAAAATATAGCTCGAACTTGGAAGGTCAACCCACTCCTTTTCTCCTAAAGGCTAAGATTTTTGGTATAGAGATAAAATTTTATATAATAATGGAGCTACTGATAGATTTATCTTATCTAGTTCAGTCAAGGATATACTAGAAAGACCAAGAATTTTGACACAAGGGTAGAAATTCCAGTATGGTTTTGGATAAACCTACTATGTGGATCAATATTATCCTAAGACTGAAATTATCCTACCTAGTGGATCGATAGTAGGATGTATTTATGTAGCCCTAGTACATGATTTTGACATAATATTAGGAATGGATTGTCTACAATATCATAGAGACATGATCGATTTACAAGAAATGTGGGTTGAATATTCAAAAATGGCAAGGAAATATTAAGAGTCCACATCGAAAAAGGGATATTTCAACCCCAAATTCTTTTTGCAATGCAACTAAATATGGCTATTAGGAAAGGAGGAATGGTTTACATTATTAAACTAAATTAAATTAAAAATGAAAAGAAGGAAGAAGTGTTTGGGAAACACCTAGTATTACAAGAATTTAGGGATGTGTTTCCTGAGGACTTACCTGGGCTACATCCTAAGTGTGAATTTGATTTCACTATTGAGTTGAAAATTGGAATAGAACCTATTCATAGGTCTTCCTATAGAATGAACCCCATTGAAATGTAGGAGTTGAAGGTACAACTACAAGGGTTATTAGAAAAGGGGTTGATAAAACCTAATGCGTCATCCTGGGGTGCACCCATGTTGTTTTTTAAGAAGAAGGATGATTCTTTATGATTATGCATAGATTACATAATGCTTAACAAGGCAACCATCAAAAATAGATATCCCCTACCTAGGATTGAAGATCCTTTTAATCAACTAAAGGATGCCACCATCTTCTTCAATATTGATTTAAAATATAGATATCACAAAATGAGAATCTGTGAAGAAGATACCCATAAGATGACTTTTAAAACTAGATATGGACACTATGAATTTACCATCTTGCCATTTGAAATAATGAATGCTCCAACCGCATTCATGAACCTAATGAGTAGTGTGTTTAGAAAGCATTTGGACCAGTTTATCCTTATATTCTTGGATGATATTTTGATTTATTCTCAAAATAGAAAGGAGCATGATAGGCATATTAGAATCATGCTAGAATTATTAAGGAAGAATCAACTTTATGGGAATCTATCTAAGAGTGACTTCTATGTGTTAAAAGTACAATATTTAGGGTACATAATATTGGCATAAGGGATTGCAGTAGATCCAAAAAAGATAGAGGCTATCTTGAATTGGCCAATGCCCACAAATGTGACTAAATTATAGAGCTTCATGGGTATGACTGGCTATTATAGGTGTTATGTGAAAGACTATTCTAAGTCACCTATGCCATAACTAACCTTCAGAGGAAAGGGAAATAATTCAAGTTGTCAAACAAGTGTGAGGCTACTTTTGAGTTGCTTAAGCAAAAACTTACCATGATACATATATTGAAGATAATTGATCCTTAGGGTAACTTATCTATGTGTACAGATGCATCTTAAGAAGGTTTGGGAGGAGTACTCTCACAAGATGAGGAAATTTTAGCATATGGATCAAGGAAGCTCAACAAGCATGAGGTTAATTATGTTATGGATGATATATAGGTGGCTGTAGTTGTGCACACTCTTAATATTTGGTAGCATTACCTGGTAGGAAGATACTTTGAGTTAAGAACTGACCATTAGAGATTGAAATATATATTTACCCAACACCTACTCAATTCAAGGTAGAGAATATGTATGGAGTTCCTCATAGAGTATAATTTTGAAATTGAATACATCAAGGGAAAATAAAATAAGATTGTTGATGCCCTAAGCAAGAGGAGACACATTGTTGCTTTAACCCAAATTCATGTGGACTTGATGGATTAGGTCTGAGAGATGCAATATCATGACAAGTATTATGGTCAAATTCGAGCCATAATGGAGAGAAATCTAAAATAGTGTTAGCATATATGTCATTTTCATTATATTATTTGCAAAAGGGTAGCACTCATAGGCACTATCTAGGTTGGTTTATTAACCACCAAGTTGGATAGATAAACCAACTCATAACCACATTGTAACCTTTATATGTAGTGCTTTGTCAATTTCTATATGGCATCAGAGCTATAGACGCAAACAAGACTACCAACCAACGAGACTGGAGGACCCTAATGGATGTGAGACTAATGAATGTAGACAGAGGATAGACTACCAGCCAACAAGACTGGAGAACACTAACGAACACAGATAGAGGATAGACTACCTGTAAATAAAACTAAAGGCATAAACACAAAGGAGAGTAGATCAGACACGTGAGGCACACAGACATAGGACACATGGGGCACACAGATAGAGGAAATCTTGATAGGGCAAATTGGGCACGTGGGTCGATGGTGGACGGTTGTGGAGGCAAAAGGGTGGGGTGGTTGCTCGAAGGCAACCGAAAGCTATAGTAGCTTTCTACATTTTTAAATATCCCCATAGTGGCAGCACAGGCCTTGTGGGATTAAAGATTTTTTTTCCCCTTCTTCAGCCCCGATGCTGCTAACACATGCCTGGTCCATACTTGTTCACATCGGGCCCTCTGGCTCCCATGGTAAGTGCGGTGATTTTTAGATGGTAGGTCATGGTTTCAAGTCCCTCTGCATGCACTGTGATGGTAGGTGGTATTTTTTTGATGCCTCACGCATGTTTTGACGATGGGTGGTATTTTTGACGCTCCACAGTGTATTGTTGACTCTCGAACATGCCAGTTGACGCTCGAAAGTGGTCATTTGATGCTTGTACAGTCCAATGACGCCTTGAAGGCTCAAAAATAAATTTTTTGGGTGTTCAGGTACCATTTTTTTTCACTCCTTGTCTATTTTGCAATTCGAAGGGGGGGAGATCTCAGTCTTCACATGATTCATTTGCAAAATTGTAAGATAAAGGGGGGAAATCAAACCATTTGGAAGAATAATTGCTAGATTTGTAATAGGTGCTTAAATTTGTGGGCATTTGTGATTGTTTATTTTGCATTTAAATATTCTTTTTTTCTTGCATTAACAATCATAAATTAAAAAAATATAAGACCCCAAATTTATACCCTATTTGTGCAATTTATTGCACAGTAGCGTTCTATATTTGAGATACCTCTGGTCCACACTTACAGGTAATGTTGTCATGCTTTGGACTACTGTATTCGCTGCCTAATATAGCTACAACAATGATGTCTGAGCTTGTTCTCTATTAATATTTAGGGAGAAATAAGGTAAACCAATTTTTTTTCCATTTCATACCCACATCGTGATTGTTGTTAGGCGTAAATATTGACGAAAGTTTTATTTTCCAAAGTTTTTAGGGGAAGTTACGCCCCACACATGAGGAATAAAAATTTCTATGGTAGGTGTCATTAACAACACGATGCCCTTTTAGTATCACCTATGTTCAATATATTGTGCTTCTCATATGTACTTATAGTCTCCCTCACGTAAGGGCAGGTACATATTGAGTAGTATATTGTTCCTATATACCTATAGTCTCCCTCACGTAAGGGCGGGTATATATTGAATAGTTACGATATAAATATCTGGCAGGTGTAAAGAAAGTGAGACCAATTGGTGATATAAGGAACCTTCATAATGGCCACAATTCATAAGTATCTCTCAGATTCACAATTGTTGAAAGGTCCTAATTTTATTCCATGGAAAACAAAGATGAAAGCTATTCTTCAGTTGGAAGATTTATGGGATGTAGTGAATGACACTGTAAAACGCCCTAAGACAATAGGAATAGATCAAGATTCTTGGGATAAAAAAAAGAAGAAGAGTCTCATGTTTATATTGCTTGCTACTACAGATGAGGTGCAACCTCATATTTGTGATGCAAAAAATAGTAAGATAGCTTGGGATACCTTGATCATAGTATATGAAGAAAAGAATCAATCCACTATTCTACATCTTCAAACTCAACTACATAATCTTAGTATGAATTTTGGGGAAACAGTGGATATATTCCTTTGCAGAGTGGCTGACTTGAAATCCAAATTGAATGCCATGGGAAAACCAGTGGATGATGATATTTCAAACTCTGTCATCTTGATAGCATTACCAAATTCCTACAATATGTTGATCACTTCTCTCAATGTTTTTGGTAGACAAGTATCATTTGTGGAGTTGGTAAATTTGCTTCAGACTGAGGAGGCAACTCAGGTCTAGAAAGATGAAGTGCCAGGTAATGTTCTTTCCACACAACAAAGTGGTAATTTCAAAAATGGGTTCCTTCTTATGAAGGAAAAGGGAAGCAAAATCAACAGAAGGATACAAAATATTGCAAGATTTGTGATATGAATAACCATCACACCAATAGGTGTTGGTTCAAAAACAAGCAATAAAATGATAGAGGTCCTCAAAAGAAGGGCAAAAACAAACATAAATACAAAAAACATAAGCAATATAAAGGCCATGTTGCTTATGATGACTCCAAATCAGACTCAGATTCTCCTGGGTCCGATTCAAATTCTAAATCTGAAAGAGCACACAAGGTGCTCATGACCCATACTTCGTCTTCCTAGATAGATGTTGTATGGTATATTGATTCAAGAGCTAGCAAACACATGACTGGGGATAAATCATGGTTTGATACTTTTGTGGAGAAAGAGGGTAAGCCAGTCATAATTGCTGACAATCAAGTCTATCAAGTACAGGGAGAAGGGGATATTTCTGTGTCCCTTCTTGATGGTAATTGTCAAATTGAGAAAGTATTCTATGTTCTAGGTTTAGCCAATAATTTGCTCTTAGTAACACAAATGTTGGATAGAAACATGGATGTTGTGTTTCAAGTTATCAAAGGCAAGAAGAGATGTTTTATCACCCATAGTGGTAAACATGTTGCAATCGGATCCTACAAACATGGCTTGTTCATTCTAGATGCACTTTCAACTCCTCATGTTGCTCTGGATGTAACTACAAATGAGGCCACCTCTCTCTGCCATAGACGTTATGGGCACCTCAGTTCTAGATATTTGCTTGAATTATACAAATATGGTATGGTGAAAGGTCTTCCACCAATCTCGTCTATCTTACCAGTTTGCTTAGATTTCTTATCAGGGAAGCAACACAGAGTACCTTTTGAAGCTAGATCCTCTCAAGCTACAAACCCTTTAGAGCTGGTACATACCAATCTGTGTGGTCCTATGCCAACCAAATATGGTGGGAAGAAGTATTTTCAACTATTTGTTGATGATTACTCATGAAATATGTGGGTTTTCTCTCTTCAGTTGAAATCAGAATCATTTCTCTACTTTCAACAATTCAAGAAACTTGTCAAGGAGTCAGGTTGTTTGATAAAAACCCTTTGCTCAGATTGAGGTGGGGAATACACCTTTGAAGAGTTTTCATATTTTCTTAAGAAACATGGGATCAAAAGACAACTGACTACAATCTATACACCTCAGCAAAATGGAGTTGCAGAAAGGAGAAATCATTCCATTATGGAAATGGTTGGATGTATGCTAAAGGGAGCACATCTTGAGGATCAATATTAGGAAGAAGCAATAAACACAACATTATACCTCCTAAATAGAGCACCCACTAGAAATATACAAGGGAAAACACCACAAGAAGCTTGGAGTGGTAAGAAACCTTCCATTTCTCATCTAAGGGTGTTTGGATGTAAAGCATTCATGCACATTCCAAAACAGAAAAGGAGGAAGTTGGATGAGAAAAAACTGTAGTGTATCTTTCTTGGCTATGATGAGTATTCAAAATGTTATTGATTGATTGATCATAAGACCAAGAAGACACACGTAAGTAGAGATGTTATATTTTATGAAGCTTTCACATCAAAAGACACATCCACAGCTGTATATCTAGATGAAGAAGAACCTAAGAAGGAGGTTCAACTTCCATAGAAACAATAGAAAGTTCCAAAATGGTACACTAGCACTTTGAGAGATGCTAAGTTGAATTCCCTTCCAGATCTATCTCTAGATAGGCCATGTACTTGCAGTATGACTCAGCAAATGAGAGTAGAGGAATCTACTTCAGAGGTTGACAAACTTTGTCAACACTTTGATGATTTGTCAGTGGGTACATAAAATGATAGAGAAGAAGATGAGGATGAAGAAAATATTTATATGTCTACATTGAATGTAAATGAACCCACAACGGTTCAATCTACACTTGATAAACCATAGTGGAAAGAGGCCATGGATGTAGAACATAAGTCTCTCATCAAAAATAATACTTGGAAGTTAGTCGATATGCCAATAGGAAAGAAACCCATAGGCTGCAAATGGGTGTTCAAAGTGAAGTATAAGGCATATGGATCTATTGATAAGCATAAATCCTGAATTGTTGCAAAGGGATATGCTCAGAAAGAAGGTATAGACTATGAAGAGACTTTTGCCCCTACTACAAAAATGACTACCATTCGAGTACTTTGTGCCATGGGATCTTAATTTAGGTGCAAGTCACATCATATGGATGTTAAAAGTGCCTTCTTGAATGGTGACTTATAGGAAGAAGTATACATGACTCAACCAGAAGGATTCATGGTCGAGGGGCAAGAACAAAAAGTATGCAAGTTGACCAAATCCTTGTATGGGCTAAAACAAGCTCCTCGAGCTTGGTATATCAAGATAGACAGTCACCTTGTGCAACATGGATTCAAAAGAAGTACTTCAGATGTAAATCTCTATATTAAGAAAAATGGTTCCGATATAGTGATCCTTGTAATTTATCTAGACGATCTGATCATAACAGGAAGCTCGAAAAGAATGATTGACTTAGTGAAAAATGATTTGAAGCAATCATTTCAAATGATAGATCTAGGACTTCTGCACTATTGTCTTGGTTTAGAAGTTACTCAACAATAATTTCATATTAGAGTAACACAAAAGAAATATGCCAAGAATTTAGTAGAAAAATATTGGATGACTAAACTGTAAGTCAAAAGAAACTCCAATGGAGAAAGGACTTATGTTATCCCAATATTATGAATCACCTCAGATAGATGGTACTCTCTATCACCTATTGATTTGGAGTCTCCTATATCTAAAAAATACCAAGCCAGATATCAGTTTTGTTGTGGGATATCTTTCAAGGTTCATGCAAGAGCCTAAGATGAGTCACTGGAAAGCAGCAAAAAGAGTTCTTAATTATGTTCATGGTAGTACAAATTATGGTCTGGAATAAAAAAAGAATAATAAATTTTTCTTACTAGGATACACGGACTCAGATTATGCTGGATCCATTGATGATCATAAATCCAATTCTGGATATGTTTTTCATCTAGGATCTAGACCTGTCTCATGGCACAGTAAGAAGCAACATGTGGTTACTTTATCTTCTGTAGAAGCAAAATATCGTGCAACCAGTGAAGCAGTCTACGAGATAATGTGGTTAAGTCGCATTCTTACAAACATGGGTCTTCCAAAGAATCTTCCTCTTCATTTGTTTTGCGACAATCAAGGTGTTTTGAATCTTGTCAAAAATCTAAGTTTTCATGAATGTACCAAACATGTTGATACCAGATGTAATTTCATTCGAGATGAAGTTCCCAAGCACCATATACAACTTCAATACATTCCTACTGATGCGCAAGTTGCAGATATCTTTACCAAAGCACTTGGGCGTATCAAATATGAAAAGTTTTGAGATACTATTGGAATTTGCCAATAATGTAATAAGGGGGGATGTTAGCATATATGTCATTGTCATTACATTATTTGCAAAAGGGTAGCACTCATAGGTGCTCTCTAGGTTGGTTTATTAACCACCAAGTTGGTTAGATAAACCAACTCATAACCACATTGTAACCTTTATATTGATATCAATCATAATGAATGTAGTGCTTCGTCAATTTCTATAAATAGAATAGGGATTTTGGCATCAAGGATGGCCTTTTGTATTTCAAAAGTAGGGTAGTTGTACCTAAATTAGGTGATCTAAGGAGAATTATCATGCAATAGGTGCATAGATCTCCTTAATATTCTCACCCATGAGAAGAAAATATGAGATAAAACATGAAGAAGACCTTTTATTGGTCAAGAATGAAAAAAGACATCACTAATTTTGTTGCTTAGTGCCTTAAATACCATAAATTAAAGGCCAAATATAAACATCCAGTAGGATTTCTATATCCACATGATATATCCATACATAAGTGGTTAGATCATTGGATTTTATTGTAGGTTTGCCAAAAACTAGGTATCAATATGATACAATCCTAGTTGTGGTTGATAGATTGACTGAGGTTGTACATTTCATAATAGAGAATACCAAGGATTATGCATTTATTATGGATAAGAAATTTATCAAGGAAATATTTAGATTGCATAGTTTCCCTAAAATATTTATTTTAGATAGGGATTCTATGTTTACATCCAAGTTTTGGTAAGCTCTACAACATGCCATAGGTACAAAAATGATCATTAGTTTTGCATACCATCTATAAATAGATGGGAAAATAGAAAATATGAACCAGGTCTTGGAAGACATGCTTCACATGTATTGCATGGATCATAAGTCTCAATGGAAAGACTACTTTGTGCCATGGGAGCTTAGTTTAGGTGGAAGTTGCATCAGATGGATGTTAAAAGTTCCTTCTTGAATGGTGACTTATAGGAAGAAGTATACATGACTCAACCAAAAGGATTCATGGTCGAGGGGTAAGAACAAAAAGTATACAAGATGATCAAATCCTTGTATGGGCTAAAACAAGCTCCTCGAGATTGGTATATCAAGATAGACAGTCACCTTGTGCAACATGGATTCAAAAGAAGTACTTCAGATGTAAATCTCTATATTAAGAAAAATGGTTCTGATATAGTGATCCTTGTACTTTATGTAGATGGTCTGATCATAATAGGAAGCTCGAAAAGAATGATTGACTTAGTGAAAAATGATTTGAAGCAATCATTTGAAATGATAGATCTAGGACTTCTGCACTATTATCTTGGTTTAGAAGTTACTCAACAATAATTTCATATTAGAGTAACACAAAAGAAATATGCCAAGAATTTAGTAGAAAAATATTGGATGACTAAACTGTAAGTCAAAAGAAACTCCAATGGAGAAAGGACTTAAGTTATCCCAATATGATGAATCACCTCAAGTAGATGTTACTCTCTATCGCCAGTTGATTGGGAGTCTTCTATATCTGAAAAATACCAGGCCAGATATCAGTTTTGTTGTGGGATATCTTTCAAGGTTCATGCAAGAGCCTAAGATGAGTCAATGGAAAGCAGCAAAAATATTTCTTAATTATGTTCATGGTAGTACAAATTATGGTCTGGAATACAAAAAGAATAATAAGTTTTTCTTAATAGGATACACGGAATCAGATTATGCTGGATCCATTGATGATCGTAAATCCACTTCTAGATATGTTTTTCATCTAGGATCTAGACCTATCTCATGGCACAGTAAGAAGCAGCATGTGGTTGCTTTATCTTCTACAGAAGTAAAATATCGTGCAACCAGTGAAGCAATCTATGAGATAATGTGGTTAAGTTGTATTCTTACAAACAAGGGTCTTCCAAAGAATCTTCCTCTTCATTTGTTTTGAGACAATCAAGGTGTTTTGAATCTTGTCAAAAATCCAAGTTTTCATGAACGTACCAAACATGTTGATACCAGATGTAATTTCATTCGAGATGAAGTTCCCAAGCACCATATACAACTTCAATACATTTATACTGATGCGAAAGTTGTAGATATCTTTACCAAAGCACTTGGGCGTATCAAATATGAAAAGTTTTGAGATACTATTGGAATTTTCCAATAATGTAATAAGGGGGTATGTTAGCATATATGTCATTGTCATTACATTATTTGCAAATGGGTAGCACTCATATGTGCTCTCTAGGTTTGTTTATTAACCACCAAGTTGGTTAGATAAACCAACTCATAACCACATTGTAACCTTTATATTGATATCAATCAGAATGAATGTAGTGCTTTGTCAATTTCTATAAATAGAATAGGGATTTTGGCATCAAGGATGGCCTTTTGTATTTCAAAAGTAGGGTAGTTGTACCTAAATCAGGTGATCTAAGGAGAATTATCATGCAAGAGGTGCATAGATCTCCTTAATATTCTCACCCACGAGAAGAAAATATGAGATAAAACATGAAGAAGACCTTTTATTGGTCAAGAATGAAAAAAGACATCACTAATTTTGTTGCTTAGTGCCTTAAATACCATAAATTAAAGGCCAAATATAAACATCCAGTAGGATTTCTATATCCACATGATATACCCATACATAAGTGGTAGGTTAGATCATTGGATTTTATTGTAGGTTTGCCAAAAACTAGGTATCAATATGATACAATCCTAGTTGTGGTTGATAGATTGACTGAGGTTGTACATTTCATAATAGAGAATACCAAGGATTATGCATTTATTATGGATAAGAAATTTATCAAGGAAATATTTAGATTGCATAGTTTCCCTAAAATATTTATTTTAGATAGGGATTCTAGGTTTACATCCAAGTTTTGGCAAGCTCTACAACATGCCATAGGTACAAAACTGATCATTAGTTTTGCATACCATCTATAAATAGATGGTAAAATAGAAAATATGAACCAGGTCTTGGAAGAAATGCTTCACATGTATTGCATGGATCATAAGTCTCAATGGAAATACTACTTACACCTGGTAGAATTTTCTTACAAAAATGGCCACCATTATTCTTTGGGTATGGCCCCATTTGAATATTTGTATGGTAGAAGGTGTAGGACACCTTTGTCTTAGGATAATCTTGAGGATCAATTTTTTCTTGGGCTGGACATGCTAAGAAAAATGGAGGATCAACTTAAGATGATTAGGTAAAGGCTTAAGGAAGTTGTTGATCATAAGAAAAGCTATGCAAATATGAAGAGATCATCAAGATAATTCTCTATAGGGGACCAAGTTTTCCTAAGGGTCAAACCCATAAAGAGTGCCATAAAATCCACAAAGTTGGGTCCTCATTTCATTGGCCATTTGATATCATAAAGAAGGTTAGTCCTATGGCGTATAGACTCACCTTGCCATACAATCTATCGAAGATCCATGACACCTTCCATGTATCCGTGCTTAGAAAATACATTGCTAATCATAATTATGTATGGGATTTTTTGATTTGTAGATGGTGGACCCAAAGGCCATTGAGATGTGACTAGTAAAGATCCTAGAGTTTCATTCCAAGCAGTGAGGAAGGGGACTCTAGAACAATGTAAGGTCCAGTGGGACCAATATTTACAAAAGAGTGTCACTTGGGAAAATGTAGATATTATGAAGAAACATTTCCATTTTCTATTTGAATGATAGTAAAACTATAATTTAGGGAAGACACAAAGGACTATGTCTAGTTCTAGAGTGGGAAAATGTAATACCCACCCCAGTAGAACTACTTTAAATTGAAATTATGTGTGTGGTGATTTATTTTTTTTATGTATCTAGCATAGTTTATGTTATGGATATGCAAGTTGTTATAGAAATGCTTACGTCATATAGATATGGTATTGTATTTATTTTGTTAACATGGTTTGGCAAGGATAGACCATAGTATTTAATTTTAACAATGGTTAAAGATGCTACTAAGTCGGTGTGGTTTTGAAGGGCTAACTTGATTGTAGGTGGTAAATGTTGAGATCTTAAATTGATGATAGTTCTAATATCATATTTAATGGTTTAACAAAGGAAAATCTTGATATTACCTTATGAGAGCAATGGCTAGATTCAAATAATTAACCATTACAATGTCAAACCAATGATTTAATATTTATTTTAATATTAAATTGATTTGCTAAGAAATAGCTTAATATTGTTAAATGCATAAGATGGTTATGGTTAAAATGACTAACCATTATGATATTTAAACTAGCAATTTAATAATGATTTAATATTGCTTTGGTTGATTAACAAGGAAAATTAATTAACAATTATTTATATGCATATGATGGATGCATTTAATTTGGTCAGGGATATGATTTGCTTGGTATTTTTTATATTTGTATAAAGCTCATTTGAATTTCCTTTAAAGGGTAAGTTTATTTTTGAAATCATGAAAATATGGTTGTATTGGACATGAAATTGATGGCCTCTTATCATATGGGATTGAGCAATGGGGATGACCTTAATGGCAAGTATGCCCTTGCCAACTTGGAGAAGGGAGCCCTGATGGCTTGTAGATTTTGAATTTACATGCACACCATATGGAAAAAAGAGAAGGGGAATTTCATTCATGTACATGAGGAAGAGGCTTTGGACATACAAGGAATATAAATTTTCTTTATTCCTTTGAGATAGCACTGGATTTGGTTGGTTTTGATGCATCCTTTCTACATGATTCATATTTTGGTTTAAATCCCTGAGTTGTATCTTAAAAAAAACTAGAAAACACAAGGATGGATAGCGTTGTATATGCCCTATGTTAAAGTCAAGTGGCTCATATATTATATGTCTATGTTATGGTCGAGAGCCATATATATATTACATGTTTTGTACAATACCCAGTGTCTCACATATGTTATATGCTTGTGTTATAGCCAAAGAGCCATATATACATATATATTATATGCTCTATGTAAGGTCTAGCACCTCACATATGTTATATGCTTGTGTAAGGTTGAGTGCCTTACATATGTTATATGCCTATGTTATGACCGAGAGCCATATATATTACATGCTCTTTGTAAGGCCAAGCACCTCACATATGTTATATCCCTATGTTATGGTCGAAGAGCCATATATATATATAGAATATGATCCGTGTAAGGTCGAGCACCTCACATATGTTATATGCCTATGTTATGGCCAAAGAGCCATATATATTATATACTCTATGTAAGGCCTAGTGCCTCGCATATGTTATATGCTTGTGTAAGGTTCAGAACCTCACATATGTTATATGCTCGTGTTATGGTTAAGAGCCATATATATTACATGCTCTATGTAAGACCAATTGCCTCACATATATTATATACTTGTATTATGGCTGAAGAGCCGTATATATATTATATGCTCTATTTATGTTCGAGTGCCTCATACATGTTATATGCTTATGTTATGGCCGAAGAGCCATATATATTATATGCTTTGTGTAAGGCTGAATACCTCACATATGTTATATGCTTGTGTTACCATATATATTATATATGCTCTATGTAATACTAAGTGCTTCATATAAATTATATATTTGTGTTATAGCTGAGAGCCATGTATTATATGTATTCTATGTTGAGACCGAGCACCTCACTTTATGTACGTCCTATGTTCATTAAGGCCGATCACCTCTTACATTATATATAATCTATGTTAATTCTGAACACCTCTTGCTTTTAGTATACCCTATGTTTTCTAGGGTTGAGTGGCTTGGTTAGAAAAACTCTATAGTTGCTCATATTGTCGACCATAGAAAAAATGGCGTTGTGTTCCTAACATTTTGAAATCGATGATTGGCATTTTTCCAAATGCCAAATGCCTTATCTCTTTGAATCATGTTCATGCTAAAGTAGGTTGCTATGATTATAGAGATCTCTTGAACCTTTTATTTATTAATTTAAACCTTAGTAACCCACCATGCACTAATTTATTTCCATATTGATGCATGGCATATTATATCTACCTAGGTGTTGAGGTGTGTAGCTAGGATAAGTGCCTTATGCTAGATCCCTTGGAAATTGTTCCACATTAAAATTGGGAAGGTGTTGAGAGCACCTCAAGGAAGGAAAACCCCTTCCCTTAACTTGACCACCAGTCGATGGTCCGAGGTGGCCTTGAATGTAGGACCATCCAAGAATGCCAACTGGTGATATTAGAAGGGTGGGCCCACACTCTTCTATTAACATGCCTAGCACCAGTCGACTAGGCATGGATGATTTTAAATTCTCTAGTGGGAATTATCCCACATGAAATATGGGATGGAACTTATGCACCTTAAGAAAGGAATTACTCCCTTTCATAGTAGACCATGAATGGTGGTGGTCAGGTGGTTTTTCTTAGCAACTTGTAGTAGTTGTGGTTATCACAATTTGAATCTATTTGTTGTTTAGTCACTATTGACCTGGTTTTTAACTTGTCTTTGTTGACCCTTGATTATCAGGTTTGAATGGATTAATAGCCCTTTTTTAGAAATACAATTTTATGAACCTCCTTGATTTAATAATAGATAGTGTTATATTTAAATATTGAGAGGAGGGTTTTGTGTTAATTCCAAGGAACTAAATGATCTTGAAATGATAAGAAAGTAGGAAACCACGTGGAATAGTAAAATTATGAAACTACCATATAGATAAATATAATGTTATAGTATAGTTTTCGGAGAATATATATATATATATATATATATATATATATATATATATATATATATATATATATATATATATATTAGTGAATATTGAATCTTCTTGGGACCCATTAAATTAGAAGATGATGATTTTTCTAAAATATTGTGGAAATACTTAGTTAATGGCTTCTCTATAGTATTTTAAAGTACTTAGTTAATGACTTTTCTAATGTATTGTGGGAATACTTAGTTAATGGTTTTCTAATGTATTGTGAAATACTTAGATGATGGATTTTCTAAGGTATTGTGGAAATGCTTAGTTAATGGATTTTCCAATGTATTATGGAGATACTTAGTTAACGGTTTTCTAATGTATTGTAAAATACTTAGATGATGGCTTTTATATTGTATTGTGGAACTGCTTAGTTGTGGTCTTTCTAATTTATTGTGGAGATGCTAATATAATGATCTTACTAATGTATTAAGGAAACACATATTGATATTTAGTGGTTTAAAAGTAAAATATTTATTATTGTAGTGGATGTTAAGTTTCATAGACTTGAAACTTAGTAGTGGTTACCATATCTCACCTTAGTGGAGTAGACTTGAATTATGGTAGTACATGGAAGGGGTTTGAATGGCATTAGTGGATTTAATATATTAATTTTTGGAGAAGTAGGAAAGGTTCCTCATCTTCTTGTTATGTACACATGAGGTTCATGAGAAGGTATTATGGGATCCCCTCTAAGGAGTAGTTTCATGCATAGTTCTATGGTTGATGCTCAATTATGTTAAGCTCTTGAAGGAAGATGTTCTTTGAGTCTTGGGGATATAGGAATTATGGGGTCCATATGTGCCCTTAAACTATAATAATAATATGGGTGAAGGAACTATGAGATTCCTCTATTGATTGTATTACATCTCTTGATAAGAATTGAATTATCAGGATGTGACATACTCTAAATGTTTTCCACCATTATAAGGCTACATCTTGAAAATTAAGGTTTGCACAAACTAATTGGATTTTGGGTGAGTATTTCTTCATAGAAAAGAAAGTTTCCAACTCATTCAACCAAGACTATATTGCATCACCCCCTTCTCTTCCATTAAATTTAGTGACCTTAAAATTATTAAGGTTCTTGGCAATCTCAACCTTGATTCAAGCTCTACACTCAGGAATTCCTCTAGTAGGATTCCCTTATTTCCTTCATTATGAATCCCTATTATTAGTTTCCTTGTTAACTAGGGTTTCCAACAATTTTTATTGTTACCATATATGTTCTTGGAGTAACTTAATTACTAACAAAATATTTTCCACTATATCACTAGAGTGCACTATTATTCCAATTTTCTAGTTGAAGTTCATTGTTCTTCTAGACTTCTTATTGGAGGCCATTGGAGAGAGATCCATCAACCACTGTAGTGGGGACATAGGTCTCCTGTGGAGAGATATCCACAAGCCAGAGTAGTGGGGGTAGAAATATTCTAGAAGATCACTAGTTATAGTAGAGGGGAAAGAGTCCTGTGGAGAGATATCCATGAACCAGAGTAGAGGGGATAGAGTTCTCCTATGGAGTAAGATTCTTGAACCAAAGGGGGAGATATAGTTCTATGGAGAGATATCCACAAACTAGTTGAGGAGATAGAGTTCTCCTAGATCAAGTTCCATGAACCAGAGTAAAGGGGATAGAATTCTCCTGTGGAGCGATATCCACAAACCAGAGCATAGGGGATTGGTGTCTCATTTGGATGGAGGTCCATAAACATTGTAATAGGTGTTGGCAATTTTGGGTACCTTGGGTACATTGCCCTTGCTCAAGTGTTGATGTTGTCATTGATGTCAAAGAGCGGAAGGGTTTTTGTGAAAACCAAGGCAGACTAAATTATAGGTTTTGTTTAAATCCATGGACAATAGTTTTGAAATGGGTTTTTCTTAAAACCCAAGTTAGATCTTCGTTTTGTTGAAAAAGGTGCTCCGATGATGAAGATATTTAATTTTAAATATCCAGTTTAAATTTTATTTATTTATTTAAAATTTAAATTAATATTTTAAAATTAAATTAAAGTTGTTCACCGGCTTGTTTTCAAAGCCGACGTTGCTAGGGTTTTGCAACGGATCAATTAGGGTTTCCTGCTGACAAAGCAAGGTTAAGCAACCAAAAAATTCTAGGGTTTCATGTTGACCTAATTAGGGTTGCAGCCGACGTGTTTGAGAATGTTTTGATGGGATATTCTCTTCTATAAAAATGTGGGACTGTTGCAAGGTTTGAGTGTGGGCGATAGATGGGAAATATGTGAAAGAAGTTTGTGCGCAGCAGAGAGTAAGTCGTTTCGATCCTAAGGGTGAGCAAAGTGATAATTCATTGGAGTTGAAGATAAGAGATCGCAACGATGAGATATTAAGTGAGTGGGAGAATCGTGAGAGTATGAAGTTCTTCCGAGGAGAGTGTAGAGTCACAGTTCAGATCTGCGAATCATGAGTGCATGAATGATTAGAGCACAATCTGTAGAAGTTGTGATCTAAGTTTGAAGTGATAGTGTGCAAGTTAAAGAAGTTATCGATCGGCGGAATGCAGCAGTGAACGCAAAGAAATACAGAAGAAGCGGTCGACTAGTGTGAATCATCTTGCACAGTAGCAGCTGAATGCCGACAAGCAATAGAACGCAAGAAAAATAGCAGATCGTGCAAATTGAGGTGAAAGTTTAATTCTGCAATTTTTATTACTATCTCCAAGTTGTAGCTTGGTAAAAGGGGTTGGTGCCTCTTTCCAGTTGGAGCTAGAAAAATTGGAGTTGGTGCTCCATTCTGTTGTAGCAGATAAAATTTAGAGGTTGGTGCCTCTTACCAGTTGGTGCTGGTGAATGATTATGTAAAGTTGTAGCTTTGCATTTGACTGGATTTGGATGGTAGTCCAAGAAGTATTTTTGAGGAGTAGCCACATCGGTGAACCTCGTTAAAATGTCGTGTTATGTGTGATGCTCTTAGTACTTTTATTATTTTTGTTTTAATCTGCTACAGTTTATTTAAAAGTCTAAATTGTTTTAAGTTTTTAAAGAACACACTGATTCACCCCCCCTCTCAGTGTCATTGTGATTACAACAATTGGTATCAGATCCAGGTTCCCAATTTTGGCTAAATCAGTCAGGGTTGATCTTGGATTAGTACACAATGGCTAAGAAGAATAGATCCTCATCCAAAAAGGCATCCTAGCTAGTTTCAGTTCCTATGGTTGAGAAAATTGAACCAAAAATGGCAGAAGGAATGAACTCTGAAGTATCTATTGAAGATGTTGAGGCTGAAGTTGATTTAGAGGGTGAGCTAGTGTCTGCTCTTACGGAATGGGAATCGAAGAAAAAGAAGAATGAAAAATTGTCAAGGAAACTTAAGGATGCAAACAACATTATTGCCAGTTTAAAAATACAGACTGAAGAATACAAGAAAATGTCTGAAGATCTAGAAATACAGGTATCCATGAAGATAGACCACTGCAGCAAATTGGAAGAAGAAAATGTGAGTCTTCGAATACAGATACAAGAGCTGGATCGAAAAATCAACTGTCATGTAAAACATGAAGAAAGCTCGATGAAATTGGACAAAATTCTGAGCGATCAAAGATCCACAGGTATCAAATTTGGTCTCGGCTTTTCTGAAGGAGAATCATCAACTGGACCAAAAGCAAGCAATGTTGAAAGTGAAAAGAACAAAGACAAGAATCAGGCAAAAGAAAGATATAATGCCAGACCTGAAATAGTAGCTGACAATGATGGCTTTACTAAGGTCACACATCAAAAGAATAGAAGATCCAAGGCTCCAGCAACAACCTGGCCAAGACCATCTTTCAGGTTTAATCATTATTTCTATGGTTTTTGTTTCAAGTGTAATGTTTATGGGCATAAAATTGTTGATTGCAAATACAACGTAGGTCCAAGAAGTTTCACTAGTAGAAATGCGTTTGCTCCTTTAATGAGTTATGCAGTAGAGTGTTTTAAGTGTCACAACTTTGGTCATATTGCCAGAAATTGTCGTAGTATGTCTGTTTCATATCAACCTCAGGAAAGTAGATTTCAACCGTATAGAGCAAAACAAAATAGAATTTATACTGAAGGATATGTGCAAAATTCTAAAAAGGGGAAGTCACAGCTAGAACCCAATACCACAGTTAAAACAAAATGGAAACAAAAAGAATAGCTCAGGAAAGAACAAGATTCTTTAATAGTGCAGACAACTTTTAGAGCTCAGAATAAACATGTTCCTTGGATTCTTGATAGTGGTTGCTCAAGTCATATGACAGGTGACAAACATAAATTCAAAAATCTACAAAAGTATGAGGGTGGTTCTATAAAATTCGAAAATAATGACGGAGCCAAAATAATAGGTAAAGGAACGGTCAAAATTAGTGAAGGAAAGATCAAGTCAGAGGAAGTTTTATATGTGGATGGTTTGAAACATAATCTATTGAGTGTGAGTCAAATATGTGACAAAGGACATGAAGTAGTTTTCAAGAAGCATGGTTGTGAAGTCAGAAAAATAAACAGCAGGAAATTAATAGCAACCGGCTCAAGGACGTCTGGCAATCTGTACACACTCTCAGAGTTTTCAGAAGGTATGTGCTTCATGGGACAAGAAGAAGAGAACTGGTTGTGGCATAAGAGGCTTGGACACATAAGTTTTGATAATCTGGTAAGAATTAGCTCTAAACAAGCAGTGAGAGATATTCCAATCATTAAGAAACCTGAAAACAGTATGTGTGCTTCATGTCAGAAGGGTAAACAGACCAGAGTTTCGTTTAAAACAAAAGAACATCACACTAATAGGCTTGGTCAAAACAAGTTTAGTCAGAACTGGCTTAGTCATAACATGTGGATTCAAAGAATAGGTATGCCTAAAAGAAACAACACTATTACTTGTTATAAGTGCAACAATAAAGGTCACACATTCAGACAGTGCAGAGTTGAAATTCCAGGATATAGGAATAGGAACAGTGGCATGATCAGGTCCAAGGATCAGAACAATGACAGGAACAAGAATATGGTCAAAGAGTTCAAGAGAAGACCCGACAAGGAAGTTATAGACGTTGATGTTGATCAGTGCCTAATGGGAGTTTTACTCCCACCCCAAAATTAATCACCTCATCAAGAGGTGGGGGAGGGACTAAGCTAAGAGGCTCATTCTTAGTTTCGAGCCCCAAAGGTGGCCCTTTGCCATTGATGACAAAGGGGGAGAGATATGAGTAAGGGGGAGAGCTTCAAGTGAAGAGGAAAGCTTCAAGTCCGGGGGAGCAAAACTTCAAAGAGATTGATTTCAGTTTTGGCTCTTGAAGATGTGTTTTTAGTAAAGGGTTGCCATCAATGACAAATGGGGGAGATTGTTGGCAATTTTGGGTACCTTGGGTACATTGCCCTTGCTCAAGTGTTGATGTTGTCATTGATGTCAAAGAGCGGAAGGGTTTTTGTGAAAACCAAGGCAGACTAAATTATAGGTTTTGTTTAAATCCATGGATAGCAGCTTTTGAAATGGGTTTTTCTTAAAACCCAAGTTAGCTCTTCGTTTTGTTGAAAAAGGTGCTCCGATGATGAAGATATTTAATTTTAAATATCCAGTTTAAATTTTATTTATTTATTTAAAATTTAAATTAATATTTTAAAATTAAATTAAAGTTGTTCATCGGCTTGTTTTCAAAGCCGACGTTGCTAGGGTTTTGCAACGGATCAATTAGGGTTTCCTACTGACAAAGCAAGGTTAAGCAACCAAAAAATTCTAGGGTTTCATGTTGACCTAATTAGGGTTGCAGCCGACGTGTTTGAGAATGTTTTGATGGGATATTATCTTCTATAAAAAGGTGGGACTATTGCAAGGTTGATGTGTGGGCGATAGATGGGAAATATGTGAAAGAAGTTTGTGCGCAGCAGAGAGTAAGTCATTTCGATCCTAAGGGTGAGCAAAGTGATAATTCATTGGAGTTGAAGAAAAGAGATCGCAGCGATGAGATATTAAGTGAGTGGGAGAATCGTGAGAGTATGAAGTTCGGTCGAGGAGAGTGTAGAGTCGCAGTTCAGATCTGCGAATCATGAGTGCATGAATGATTAGAGCACAATCTGTAGAAGTTGTGATCTAAGTCTGAAGTGATAGTGCGTAAGTTAAAGAAGTTATCGATCGACGGAATGCAGCAGTGAACGCGAAGAAATACAGAAGAAGCGGTCGACTAGTGTGAATCATCTTGCACAGTAGCAGCCGAATGCCGACAAGCAGCAGAACGCAAGAAAAATAGCAGATCGTGAAAATTGAGGTGACAGTTTTTATTCTGCAATTTTTATTACTATCTCCAAGTTGTAGCTTGGTAAAAGGGGTTGGTGCCTCTTTCTAGTTGGAGCTGGAAAAATTGGAGTTGGTGCTCCATTCTGTTGTAGCAGATAAAATTTAGAGGTTGGTGCCTCTTACCAATTGGTGCTGGTGAATGATTATGTAAAGTTGTAGCTTTGCATTTGACTGGATTTGGATGGTAGTCCAAGCAGTATTTTTGAGGAGTAGCCACATCGGTGAACCTCGTTAAAATGCCGTGTTATGTGTGATGCTCTTAGTACTTTTATTATTTCTGTTTTAATCTGCTATAGTTTATTTAAAAGTCTAAATTGTTTTAAGTTTTTAAAGAACACACTGATTCACCCCCCTCTCAATGTCATTGTGATTTCAACAATAGGGAATTGATTCCCAAGAGATTTTTTGAGAAAATTTAGAAGAAATATTTTCTCCGTGGAGTAGCCCACATTGGGTGAACCATGTTAAATTTGTTTCTCTCATGTGTGTGATGATTTATGCATTGCTTTGATTACTGCTATTAATATTGCCATTGATAATATTGGATAATATTGTTTGAGAAAGAAAATTTAAATTTGGTCTTATACTTTTCACCCTCTCCCTCTTAGTATAAGCCTGTGTTCTTCAATTTCAAAGAAATACTTCCATTTATATGAATTAAAATATTAAAATTGAAATATAAGTCTAGGATTCTAAAGAAACATCCCATTAATACATTAATTCCTTTCTATAAATATAACTAAATTATATTTCTAAAAGAATTCAAAACATTTTGAAGAAATCTCATGCATTAACAAAATTTAATTATTTCAAAATTTCAACATTCATTACACTCACATGCTCAAGAAAATAACATAGGGATACATGAAAAAACACTCGAATCCATAATAAAAATAGCATGTAGAGGCTACCAGAACCATCTAACACCAAAGCTAAAGAGATGTTAGAACTTCAGCATGCATCTCAGAGCTACACACTACAACCTAGGAGTGTTTTAAAAGGGTGGCTAACCCTAATAAATACCTCTAGAACTTGGAACAAAAATAACAACCAAATGTTATCTAACTAGAATATGATATAGGCTTACAAAAATACAAATCCAACATGTTCAAATGAACTAGGTTGAAAAAAATATTAGGTTTTTTTAAGGTTCTCTTCAATGGAACACAACAACGAATGTCTAAGAAACCCATTTAAATAAGGGGATGTCTAGGATTAACTTGACTCCAAAAACATAGTGAAAGTGAAACTAAATTCACACTACTGCAATAAGAAACTAGCTTATTAATACAATAGTGCTTAACCAAAATAAGAAGTAGAATGATTAATTAGTACCATATAAACATAGAAATTCCATTGTTGGGTTACCCACCTACTTTTCATAATCTATAATTTTTATATTCATATATATATATATATATATATATGTATGTATGTTTGTATATATATATACATATACTAGAGGTCATGATTTTGGGATTATTTCCATCCAATTTCTTGTATGTATGTATTTTTATGTGTGTATACTAGAGGTTGTGAATATCTAATTTATATCTTATTTCCTTTATGCATAGTCAATGCTTAACATGCTGATAAGATAAAATGTTCACTTTGAGCTATCAATGCATTAGACTCATGTGTCCATGTTTGTTACTATTGTGAAATGGAATCTTATTTTAATCTTGGCACATCACTCTTTTTAGCTTATGTTACCTTAGAATATTTTTTCCTTTCTTCTACTTTTGCTTTCCATGTTATCTATTTTCATTTTCATGTGCATAGGTTAGGTTAGAGAGCACTAAAGATCACATCTAAAGATCCTTGCATCTAGTGACCATAAAAATCAAAGAGGATAAATATTTAGTGGAATGCCCAATGAGATACAATTGATTCATTTCTATTGGTTCCATAATCAAGAGAAATCTAATAGGCTTAGAATCTAGTGAAATTCCCCATCTATTAGATTGCTTTAAGCATCTCAAAAATTCAACTAGTGACAACTAAAAATAGATACCCAAAAGTAGTTGCTTTGAAAGATACCAATTTGAGGTTTTTATGAAGATATCAATCTACCTAATTAAACAAAAAATGCAATATTCACCTAGTGAAGCTACTTAAAATAAAAAACTTAAAATATTTATGAGTGAAAGACTTGCAACTAGGTCCTCTATTGCTACTAATATTTAGGCATTGTTTCCACTGCTTAACACCAAGGTAAGAACATGGTTGATCCATCATCCAAATAATTCCTTGCTTGTAATGACTAAGGTCCATTGAGACCACTTAGATAGAAATATGGGATGAGATACCAACATCCACACCAAAATATCTCCCATACTTCACTGAGGAAGACATGACAACTCCAATCGAGCACTTGCAAAACATGTGAGTCTACATGCAATTCATAATGTGACAAAGTAAAATGTGGCTCTAATATTACTTATGGATTCATTAGAAGGAAAGTATTATAAGTGGTACATATCACTTCGATCACACTCTATTGCTAATTGTGACCAACTTAAAACTTTGTTCATTGAAAGGTTTAGAGAAAAGGTAGATGGAGTTTCTCTCCTAGAATAATTTCCAACTATATAGAGAGACTAATGAAAGCTATGGATGACTTCAAACTTAGATTTTGTAAGTCTTAGCATATACTTCTTGTTGGTATCTATCCCCTCCAAGGTATGATACTTATTTACTATTTGGAAGCCTTAGATTCTAAAATCTCATAGATAATTAAGTCCATGAGAGGGAATTATTTTCTAGATGCCTATGGCAAAAACATCAAGGATGAACATGATATGATCTATATTGGAAGGCTAGCCCTTAGATCCCCTTACCTCTATTCCCCAATGTTAAATCTCCATATCAACCTCCTTAGGATTTCCAACCAACAACCTTCCAACCAACCTCATATATACCTATTTCCCTATGCCTATTTTTGCTCCATTTCTCTTTGCTTCAAATAATTATGAACATAAAGCAATAAAATATGTGCTTAGGCTAGTCATTAATGATATGTTGACTATGATAAGGCAATAAAATTACCAAAGGTTCTAGTATCAAAACAATCCAAGACCTTCCTTCTAGGAAGGCAACCAAGGAAATAAACCCTAATTTTAGGACAGTAATAAGCAACAAAGGTAAAATCAATAAATAATGTTGGTACCAATTCCTTTGATACAAGAACCCCTTAAATTTTATAGGGATATAGCTCCCATACAAATAAAAATATTTGGAGGAATCTGCTTCTTAATACTTCCCTCTTACAAATGCCTACCAGACCCAAATCTATCTTGATGAAAATTCCTAGCCATATACAACAAAATCTAGTGAGATAATGCATGCCCAAGCTTCCACCTCTTATTCACAAGTTTAGGTACAAGCCACAAGACATTATTCACATGTATAATTCCTTTTTGAATAAAGTGGTATACCTTTAGATTAGATCTTAGCAACATGGGATGAGTAAGAAGTCTATTTAGTATTTGATGAAGTAGGTAATATGACAATTAGTAGATCATCGGTTTGATTGGACTATGTAATAAGGGACAAAAAGTAGGTAATGAAAGAGAAGAAAAATAGCAACTACATGGTCCTAGATATCTATAAAATTCCACCTAATCCTAGAAATGAATCTCCCATTGTAATACCACCAAAGAAAAACAAATTGAAGAATTTGGTGGTGAGTGAGCCAAAATCTCCAGAAGTCAAGGCAATCCACTCCTTGATCAAAGCCTATATATGCTCTTCAATTAGCTACAAACAAGACCAAATATTATTAGATGTTAGTTGATCCTTAGGAGACCAAATACCTTGGCTCATTTAGCATGGTGGAACATCTGAAGAAGTTCACTATGGCTATGCCCATCAAGGATATATTTTCCATTCTAAAACAAAATAAAAATCTAAAGGTGTTGGAAGAACAAAAAAGTATATATAATAGGAGGAACATATAATATTGCAAATATCTATTCCAAGAGTAAGTAGGACTAAGCCTTTGCCCTTCTATTTGTCCCTAATCTATAAGGATAATTTTGAATAGGTTGAAAATTTGGGGGTATATTGGGGCCACCCTTCCTGTGAATTTAACTTGGGTATCTATTAAGAAAGCCCAATATATTATTCCATTGTGGTGTCCCTATCGAGATATACATATAATGACAAGTTGATCTATAACTATATGATAGATTCTAGGGAAAGTACTTTGGTCATGTCAAAAGAATTGGTATATGCATTGGGTCTAGATTAATGGCCTATGAACAAGAGAGTGGTGGAACTAGATGGTAGTGTGGTCCAAATATTAGGGGTGGTATAAGAACTTCCTCTCACTTTGTACACCTATCCAAGCTTGACTATGACATAAGATATAACAATAATTGATTTTCATGCATATTTTGGCATCTTCATATCAAGAGACCTTATTGCTAAGTTTGGAGGATATTTATACTTGAACAAGTCCCTCATGGTATTAAGGACTCAATATGATACTAGGAAAAAATTTCCATCCAATCCACTCTATCTATATCATGTAGAATACTTACCAACATCAATATTATATGTCGACCTAATTTTGATGTTAGAGAATGAGTGGTCTAAGTTAGAATTTTGGATGGATGAAATGCACTTATTTATTTTAGATGATCATATGGACCAATGGGAAATTGAGATATGAGATACTGAAACCCCTAAAGCATATGAATCTATAGGCACGGGATAAAGACAAAGTGGAATCATGGCCATAACCCAATTAGGGTCATGTATATATATATATATATATATATATATATATATATATATATATATATATATATATATATATATATATATATATATATATATTTTGTGTTATCACTTTCTCTATGCAATGTTAAATCTTGAAGGAATCACCAAACTATGCTATATGCTCACACTATTCCAAATACTATCAACAAACGTTGTATCAAAAAAATTTCAAAGACCATTTTGCATTAACATGGGGATCCTAATGGAAGATCAATAAGTGTTCAAATATAAATGGTAAGAAACATAGTAGGAAACTGTTGATATAAGAAGAAGGCCAAGGTCTCCTATAAACCAAATCAAATAGCTTGGGTCTCCATAAAATTTCAGAAAAATAATATCAATCATAGATCTCCAAATTGGTCAAAGATTAGCACAACCATGAAAGGTGTTAGAATGATGACATGCATTAAAGAATACCAATTTATGAGGCCAATTGATGGATGATATTCAAATTTTGTATAGTTATTTAGGGAAAGCACCAATATTGGAGAGTCAATTAAAAGACTTCATGGATGAAAAACTATGAAAAAGTAAATGATAATTTATTTATTTCTAGGATATATTATGACGTGTAATTAATACTACCATGCATAAATAAATATATTGAGTGTCAAGACATCCTACACCTCAGCTTGAGTCAAATAAGAAGGCATCGATAGGGAATATTGAGCAATAATAAACATGGAATGAATCTTCCTTGGGATGTGTGAATATATTTAAAGGTATATTTTCAACAGAGAAGAATTGATCATGCAAGATGATGCGATTCCTACCATAGTAGAATGGGCATGGTGCCATAGATACATGGAATATGAACAAAAGTAGAAAATATGGAAGGAAAAAGGTTTTTTTATAATGATAACTACCCCATCTAGCACCATCTTTACCAAAATCAAAACACTTGAAATGTTCATGAGCAAAGAAGAACATTGATAAACTTAGTTGTAGCAAGAGCATATAATAAATTTAAAGGTGTAAAATATGGAGAAGAAAATAATGTCCATCCATGCAATAAATTCCAAGTCTAGTGGTTCTAGATCAAAAAAGGCCCATTCATTAGAGGCTCTGGAGATTCATGTGCCAATTTATACCTCCAACATTGAAGTTTTGAAAAACCCAACTACAAACTTCTTGGAGCCAATGATTTCTAAAAAGACCAATAATCTAAAGGAAGGTACATGGTAATAATTCAAGGTAACTTAACTAAAAATATTTGTGGCAAGAATTTGGAGTAGCTACTCGGTTCAATACTTAGTTCTTAAAGTTAACTTCTGTTATGAATTAGTTGTAGCATGTGCAGAATTTTATGAACTAGAACTCATGAAATTAAGTCCCTATATGGGCTTTTCAAAATAAATATTGTTTAACATATTGTCTAGAAGATGCTACTTTTACTAGAGGGAGAGCATCATATCAATATGGAAAATAAGGAGAAGAATTTCAATGGACTCCCATACCAAGTTAAGATGAAATTCCTAAGGATCAAATGTGAAAATTTGAGCCTAGATGATCTAGTGCCAAAAGGTGCTCTACCACTCAATATGTTGAGGAAAATGCAAGAGAAACTTTGAATATTTTGGCTTATATATTCATATTAGAACATGTTAAACATGTAGTCTCCACCCAACTGGGTGTCTTGTATAAGACAAGACACCAACCTAAGGATACACAATTCACATTAGACTTTGATGAGTTTATTATTGGGTAAATACATGAAGTATTGATTAATTTTGTAGCCATTCAAGTGTTTAGACACATCATTTTTGGTACATTTGATATTTTTTAAGCACCAAGAAGCATTCCTAGACCTAAATATAAAGTGGATAGATGATTTAGGCCAAAGGGTGCCAATAAATTATTAGATGGGGGGTTTGGTTAAAAGTTATTATTATTTTATAGATTATTTCTCTAATCCATATATTACACTACTAATAATCTCTCAACCTAAGCACATATTAGATAAATTCCACTCATTTGTGGGAGGAGTAATTCTAGAAGATTGGTACTTTGTTGAAGAACCATCACCAAAATGTATGGCTTCAACTTTATCCTATATCTGCTTCCCAAATTTATTCTAGATGGAGTCTTTTCCTTGGAAGTATTAAGGCAATTGGACATAATTGACAATATATTTGAAAGTGGGAAGGAAAATTCTATATATTTTAAGATTCCTATCACCTTAGGAGAAATGCTCTTGCAAAGGAGGAAAGTGTATACTATTAAATATGAAAAGCTAAAGGATCTAGGGCTTAATAAAGTGGATAATAACTAGACTTATGAACCTCAAGGAAGGGTTTATAAATATATAAATAACATTCAAGGACCACCATTTAAGCATGAGTGTAGGCTAAAAATTGAGGTTCTATGGAATCCAATAGATGAAACTGGTACTCGTCCCTTAAAATTGCTTGTCAAGCCTCAAAAACTAAAAAAATATGATTATTTCTAAAAGTTAAAGGGTAAAGTCAACCCATAAAGCAAAATAAATAAAAATAAGAAGCACGATCTAAGGAGAATACATTGGAGGATACCCAATATTGAAGCTTGGTGCATGATCTAAGGAGAAAAAAAGAGAAAGAGCTTGGAACATTGTCTATGTTCAATAGGTACTACAATGAGGAGCACCTAGGTACTAAAAACTTAGAATCAAAGCAATGGAATGAAGAAGTGAGTATGGAAATACTCCAATAACTAAAAATAGCAAGACAAGTGAGGGAAGAAACTCAGGATCCCCCATTAAAAGTTCTAAAATAAGATCAACTACTTCTACTCCCATGAGGACTAAAATTCCACCATTATAAGCACAACATACTCCCCAATAGGAGTCCCTAAACTAGGAGACCCAAATAAAAGAAAATCATAGGATAGAGAAAATTACTAGCCATGTTAAAGCAAAAAAAGATGAAGGATATTGCTAGGCTAGAGCTAATCACTATTATAACTTTTGCATCTACCTTGTAATCCCTCCTTATGGAAATTCCATCAACCTAGAGTCTATTATAGCCCCAAAAACCCAAGATCTCAACATATCCACCATAAAAGTGCCTCCCTCTCTTAACAAATTTTTCTATTTGGGAGGTGCAATAAATAATGTAACCATCCCAAATTACTCCACTTGCATCTTCTCCGATCTCCTCGATATTTTCTCCTTTGAAACTTTTATTGTTTAAGCCATTGTCAACATTTTTATCACCTCCAAGATAGAAATAAATTTCAAAAGAAACATTCCAAAACCTAAGCCCATGGCAAAATTTTTAGAATATCCAATTGTAGATGATCCAACATAACCAAGAAAAACAAGACAAGCTAGTGTAGCATCTAGCTATGACTTAGGTAATTAGCCACTTATCTTCCCATAAAAGATCATTATTATTCATAAAGAGGGACATATTGGTATTGAAACTAGAGTGATAAATGATGGAGAAAGAATAGAAAGTGGTGATAGTTGGGCTTGATATAAAATATTCCTGACCTTAAGATACATTACAACTCATGCATGTACATGAATCACTAACATGAAGACTAGCAAAAAAGGAAAGAGAGCTATACCAGTAAATAATACTCTATTCAACTCACAAGCAGAGGTCAAACCACTTCAAAATCAAATTAATATTCTATCCAGGCACTTAAAAGCAACCTTTATAATCTCTATTAAGATAAAAGGAAGAGCAAATAGATATCCTTTTAGATAGGCTTTCTAGTCAAGAAGATCAATTAAATCAAGAGAGATATGCTCTATAGAAGTAATTGGAGGAACTTAGGTAGAAAAGCAAGTTAGAGAAACACCAATGAATCAAAGTCCTTGCCAATGAATCTATTGATGCATACTGGTATGGGGTCACTAGTACTACAATGGAGTTTTTTCAATTATTTGAATTTATTGATGCAGCCATTGAGCAAGGTCTTCAAGTAAGCAATAAAATTGATCATAGCTTCAATAAAATCATCCAAAATTTTGATGATGCTAATATTTATCAAGAAAATTTAGCCATAATTTCAAACTTTGAGATGGTGTATACTGAGATTCAAACTAGAAGGGCAATAATGCGGAAGGTGATTAATATCCTCCTAAAGGAATATATAACACAACAATGTGTAAAACAAGTGACGTCCTTATTCTATACCATTGGGAATATTAAGGGCTACATTGACTCTTTAGTGTGGGGAGGTCTTTCTTCTTCTTGGGGTGAAAATAGTAGGCTTTATTCAAAGCAAAAGTATACGTAATTGATAAGGAAACACAAGGAGGATGTCTCCAATTTTGAAAAATGTTCAGACCCTCCTACCATAGAGGACTTGGCTTGGGCAATAGGACCACTATCATAATTAAGGATTTATATGCATGAATTTATAAGTAAAACAAGGAACTTATCCTACAATGACTAGTTTGTGATAGAAATAGTACACAAATACTTTAGATAGATCTAGTACCTTTTAGATGAGGAGTGGGTAGAAATTAAGCAAGTAATAGATAAGTTTCCAACTTTGTAATGTTCCTTATTGTTTTATTTGTATTCTTTTCTATTTTATTTTTTAATTTTTATAATTTTATCTCTATGCCCAAGGATAAAAGAAACATTTATAAATTCTCCTTTAGAAAGCAAAAAGGCTCCTATGAATCACTAGAACTATTGTGATTTTGACTACACAGAAATAATTTCACGTAAGATGGATTTTTTTAGGAAGAATGAAGCAAGAAGCAAAGATAATGGAAGGTAAGGAAATAATGAATAAGCATGGATAAAAAGATCTAATCAAAAGTTGGCAAAATTCTAAAAAATATTTGACCAATGAAGGGTGGTAAAAGTTTCAAGAACTAACATGGCTAAAATATCTAAAAAGTAGAAAAGAAGACCAATAGGCACAAAAAGGAGAAAAGACTTCCAAAGGTCAAAAGTTTTAAAAGTGTAGAAGGAGAAAATAAAAGAAAATTTCCAAGAAGTAGATTATGAGAGGTAAATTTTTTTTTGAATTATGTAAGATTTAAAATTTTTATGGGAGGGTAGAGGAAAATAATTCCAAGAAATACTTCCAAAAAGAACCTAGCCAGATATTGAAAGTTTTTTAAGTTCTAATGTGAGAATACAAGTAAAATTTTTGACAAGTAGCAAATAGCTCGTATTATCTTAGAAGATAAAATGAAGCTGAAAAGAGAATATAAAATGATCCAAAATGTAAAGCACAATGTAGAGGATGGCTAATAAGGAAGAAGGGTTAGATTAGGTTGTAATACATTAGTAATGGTGCACAATCTCCCAAAAGGGTAGATGATATAACTAATAATCCATTTACTAAGAGGATTAAAGGATCACCTATCAACATCAATTGGGATTGATAATAAAATAAAAGTAGTGACATATTAAAGGTAAGGGCATGGTAGTTGCAGTAACAACAATCCTAAAATTGACAAACATTGAAGACAAAATAAGGGATTATAATTAATTTTTAGGATCCCTAGAGTGGTGGTTGAATATAAAACAACTCAAAATTGACCTACAAACATTGAGAGGCTAAAGGTGATATAGGAAGAATAATATTAAAAAGGTAGTAGTAAATTTTTTATAGAGGCCCCTATACAAGCTTTGGAGAGATATTATCCCCTTTATAATCTATAAATAGTAGTTTTCTAAGGATTGCAAAGGATTGGTGAATTTCTTATTCAAACCTGTTCGAGGTCCTTGAGAAGTTTGGGTTTCACAAAGAATGGGTTAAGATGGTTAGAGAATGTATCTCTATTGCTTGGTTCTCTGTTCTTATAAATGGTTCACCTGCTGGATTCTTTCCAAGTTTTAAAGGCATTCGCCAAGGGGACCCCCTGTCACCCTTCCTCTTCATCATTTTGGTCGAAACTCTTGGAATAACCCTTACTGCTGCTTGCAACAGTGGACTCATCTCTGGGATCAAACTTGCCTCAACTACTAAGGCCATTTCCCATCAATAGTTTGTGGATGATACTATTATTTCCTCTCATGCTTCTGTCCTCGAAGCAAAAATCATTAAGAGCATCCTTGACTCTTATGAAGAGGTGGCTGGCCAGAAAGTCAATTACCGCAAAAGCAAGCTATACTTCCTCAATACTCCCATCCACAAGCAAAACAGGATTGCTGAGATCCTTGGGTGTATCATTGGGAGCCTTCCAACTACTTATCTCGGATTATCAATTTTCCATGGCAAATCGGTCTCGGCTATGTGGAACCCTGTTCTAGATCGTCTCAACAAGAAACTTGCAGGCTAGAAAAGTTCAATGCTCAGTCAGGCAACCAAAGCCACTCTGGTCTAGGCTTGCCTGCAAAGTATTCCTATTTTTTTCTTATCTATATTCAAAGCTCCAGCTTCCATCTGCCAAAGAATTGAGCAAATTCAATGTAGATTCCTTTGGGCAGGAAACGAAAACAAGAACAAATTTTCCCTTGTTGCCTGGGAAAAGGTTTGTTCCAAGAAAAAGGATGGAGGTCTCGGCTTCAGGGACATCAAACGGATGAACATGGCTCTCATTGCCAAGCAGTCCTGGAGACTTACCATCAATGAAAAAGCCACCTGGATTGACATCATCAAAGCTAAGTACCTTCATCAGGTTCCCTTTCTTGGAGAGCACAACCTTCCTAGCAGATCTCATTTCTGGAATGGTGTCACTAAAACAAGTAAGATCATCATGGAAGGTTTAAGGTGGTGTCTTGGAAATGGATTGACCATTCATTTTTGGGATGACCCTTGGATCCGTGACAAACCTCTCAGTCAAGATCCTCATCTTGCTATGCTCAAGACGATGATCGAAGCTACCTTTGGAGATAAGGTGTGTCATTTCATTAACCCAGGTATTACAAGACCCAAATGGAAACAACTAGATCTGAATGGGCCTAGACATATCACCGAGGTGCTTAGGTGGCTTCAAAACTTACTGAGGAGCTGCATAATCCCCAGATCTCACAAAGAAGACTCCATGGTTTGGAACCTTGAAGATTTTGGGCAGTTCACTGTTAAATCTGCCTACTACAGCCAAGAAGCTCCCAGTGATGGCCGTGACTCCTCTAATCTGGTCTGGGTTCCCAAGATCATTCCCAAGGTCAAATTCTTCTGCTGGTTGGCCATCCAAAATAGAATCCTCACCATTGAAAATCTGATAAACAGAGGGCTTCTCATCCCCAATTGGTGCATCCTGTGTAAAAATGCTTGTGAGTCTACTGAGCATGTTTTTTTGGAATGTCCCTTCTCCCTTGCAGTGCTCAACCAGGTTTTCAACACTTTCACCATCTCCGTAGCCCTCCCTCATTCCATTCCCCTCATTTTTCAATAGTGGCCCCAACATTTCAAAAGCAGTCAACTCAAATTCATGTGGCAAGCTTGCCTTCACATTTTCCTGTGGCAGATTTGGTTTGAGAGAAATGCCAAAATTTTCCAAAACCTTGTCAAGGATAAGAAGATTGTTGTTGCCAAAATATTGGACCTTGCTATGGAGAATGCCTCTCTCGTCTCATCGTCCAAACCCCCCCTCCTGGAATTGAATTGGATCTAGCAAATCATTTCAATCTTCTCAATTTTTCTGCAACACCCCACACTTCTGTTGACAGGTCTGTTATCAAGTGGGTCTTACCTCCTTCTGGGTGGCACAAGCTTAACTTCGATGGCATAGCCAAAGGCAACCCTAGAGCGGCTGGCGGAGGTGGAATTCTCAGAAATCACAGAGGAGAAATAATTTTGGCCTTTGCTCAGAACTTAGGAATTCAGTCTAACAATATGGCCGAGGCTCGGGCCTTGTTCCAAAGCTTGATTCTCTTGGAAGGCTTGACTATAAATAAACTCATCATAGAAGGAGACTCATTGCATTGCATCAACTGGATCAAAGGAACCTCTATGCCTCCCTGGGCCCTTTTTTCCATCTTTGATGAATGCAAGACACTAATTGGTGTTTATCCATAATTAATAATTCAACATCAATACTGGGAAGGAAACAAAGCTACGGACTGGCTTGCTAATAAGGGAGTTGACGCAACAGACATTCAGGTTTGGAGAGATTCCTTCCCAATCGGCCTAAGGGATGTTTCTTCAAGTTCCAATGTTTGCACAATGTGAGTGGGTTACTGGTCTTCGGGTTTTTCGGCTGCGTTTTGGCATCTTGGAGCATTTTCGCATCATTTTTCTAAGTTGGTTGCAAAATCTCAGCTTGTCGCGTTATCACGAAATTTCCTTTTTGCTCAGGCTATGAGGTTGCTTCTTGTCATGATATCGTGACACCTTTCTCTCCCTCTAGTGCGGTCTTCCAACTTGTCGCGATATCGCGACACTTTTTCTCTTCGGGTGCTTTTTTACAAACTTGTCACGATATCGTGACACTTTTTCCCTTTGGGTGCTTTTTCGCAAACTTGTCGCGATATCACGACACTTTTGGCCTTTAGGTGCGGTCTTGCTTTTTGTCATGATTTTGCAACACATTTTCTCTCTCCAACGATGGTCTTCCATTCGGTCGCGATATCGTGACAAGTTTTCTCTCCAATAGCGGTCTTCCATTTTGTCATGATATCATGACACTTTTTCTCTCTGGGTGCCTTTGCACAAACTTGTTGCGATATCGCAACATTTTTTCTCTCCAAATGCGGTCTTCATTTTTGTCGCAATATTGCGACACTTTTTCTCTCTCCAATGGCGGTCTTCCGGTCTGTCGCGATATCGTGACCTTTTTTCTCTCCATCGGCGGACTTCCTTTTTGTCACGATATCACGACATTATTTCTCTCCAACGACGGTCTTCCTTTTTGTCACGATTTCACGACACTTTTTCTTCTTGGCAGTAGGCTTCCACTTTCGTCACGATTTCGGGGTTCATTTTCTATTTCGGCTGTGGTCTTCATTCTTGTCATGATTTCGTGACACCTTTTCTCTTTGGCAACATTCTCACTTCTGGTAGCGATTTTGCGACTCCTTTTTCTTGTCACGATTTCGTGACTCTTCTTCTCGACCGGCTCCAACCCTGCAACTTGTCGTGATATCATGACACTTTGCAACATGTCGTGATATCGCGACTTCTTACCTTCTTCGGCTTCGATGGCGCTTCTTGTTGCGATTTCGCGACTTCTTTTCTTCCTTTGGCTTCAACGGTGCATCTTGTCACGATTTCGCAACATCACCATTTTGGTCATGATTTCACGACACCTTCCCTAGTGTGGAGGTTTGCCAGCTTTCTATTCCTTTCTTCTTGGACCACCTTGGTCGATATGGATTTATTGTAATCTCTCTTGTACAAGGTCCAGGGACCTTTCAAAACCCTTTCTACCAATCAAAAAAAAAATATGTAAGTTTTCTTTCCTTTTCTTCTATATAGCAATACCTAAAACCTGAGTGGTATTGTAGATAAAATTTCAAGACCTTGCTTCTAGCATAGTCTATAACTTATATATATACACCAGAGGTCATGACTATTGGGTTCTTTGTAAACCATTAATTGTATGTATGTATGTTTATGTGTGTATTCCAAAGGCCATGAATATCTGATTTCTATCCCATTTTCTTATTACATAGTCTATGATTAACATGCTAAGAATACAAAGTGTTCACTTCTGGTTATTGATGCATTAGACTCACACATTCATGTGTCTTACTATTATGTAGAGGAATCATATTTTGATCTTGGAACATTACCCTTGATAGCTTAAGATATCTTTTCCTTTTTGCTATCTTTTTTTTTAATGTCATATCTTTCACTTTCCCCCTATACACTCACAGGTTAAGTTAGAGAGCACCAAAAATTACATCTTAATAATAATTGGCCTTGTAAAAAATCCTAGAGGCAGTCTGATTGAGTTGCTTATCATACTCTTAAAGATGCCTTGTTGTGTAAATCCACATGAGGTGTGATATTCCAATCATATGATCCTCATTTCTAGTGATTATGATAATCAGAGAGGATAATAATATCCATCCATCCATAATTTAATTTGATTTTTATGTGTTTTTTGGAGGAGTGTTCCAATATTTCTTAGATGTGTATATAAAAATATGACAATATTTGTATTTTTTTGTAGATGACATATATTGTGCTATGATATTGATCTGTATTATGTTGTTTTTTGCTTGTTCATCAATATATACAATATGTTTATTATCCATGATAACCCTAGTTTCTATAGTGTTGTCTTCTTGGGCATTCTCCAAGTTATTACTGTCACAACTGATGTCCTTGTTCAAACATTGCTTGTATTAAATAAATTTATTTATGATAAGATTATCTATATCACATAAAAAATTCTTAATCAAGTTATATGTATTACAACTGATTTATTTGTGTTTGATGAGATCACCTATATCACACATGACATGTTGCATCAATGAATTATTCTTGATTTGTGTAATTATTTCTTCTTCATTTGTATTCATATGTATACCATGTGTGAGAAGTGACACATATATCATTTTGACTAAATCAAAAGGAAGTGTAATAAATGCGTCCCCATAGTCAACTACTTTATCAAGATGAAGCCTTAAATAAGTCCTTTTTTTTATTTGTGGAAAACATCCCAAAAGGGATGCCACTTTTGGGTAAGACCCAAGGAGGCAGGGGTATCCATTCCGTCAAAAATGCCCAAGACTCAGACCTGGCCTACCACCTTTGACATACTCAAGGAGCAAACAAACACACAAAACCAATTTAAAAATAAGTAAATAACAACAAAACTAATAAAATAAAATAAAAAACATGCTCCTTGAGTGTGTCAAAAACAAAAGAACAACCAAACACACACACAATAAGATAAAAGAAACCACAACACAAACCACATAGAAAAACACAAGAACCACATAACAAAACACAAACAAGACAAAAACAATAGAACACTACAAAGACATAACCCAAAAAAAACATGAAAAATAAACACAACCAAAACCTAAAATATTAAGAACTCAAATATTACAAATTTAGATGGAGGAGACTATAAAGGTGGAGGAAGAGAATGTGCACCTTCTACATTTCAAAGGAGGTGGAAATAAACATAATTTCATGTTGAAATCAAAATCTTATGGTAATGGGAGTTGAAGGTGTGAGATGGAGGGGAGAGATGGAGAGGGAAGAAAGTAGAGAGGGGAGGGCTCTGGTCCCTCCCCTGCTCCCCCTCCCATGGCTCTTGGTTCCTGCCCAGTCCCTGGCTCAACCCAGGTCATCCCTCCCGGGGAGTGGTTGTTTGCAGATGATCTCCTGGGGGGAGATCCTTCTCCACTATCTGTGCCCCTCCCGGCCGGCTAGGGTTTCCTTGGTTGTTTTTTTGGACTGGTGCTTCCCAGGGATCCCTGTTTGGTTGGGGATCCCTTCCCTTTTTCCCTCAGGCTTCCCCCTGGGGTTTTTTGTAGGTTATTCGCGTGGATCTGGTCCCCTGCGTTTCTCGGTGCGATGGAGGTGACGGTTTAGGGTTTGGACAACTTCCCCCTTTTTCTTGTGAATCCTCGACGGGCTCTATGCTTGGACGGGATTCTTGGTCCCTACTGTTGGGATCCTCTTCTATTTTCCCGGGGCGGGTTCCTTGTGGTGCAACTCTCTGGTCACTTCCTGATGGGTTGGATCCTCTCTGTGCTGGCTGTCGGCTTCCTGCAGGATGGCTCTCACTGAACGGAATGTTTTCCCGGTGGGCGGGATGGTTTCTCCACAGGGCGGGATCCGCCAAATCCGCCGATTTTCCCGTGAGGCGGGATCCTTTCTTTTCTGTTGGTTTCTCGGATGGCGGGATTTCCATGTTGCTTCCCGCTAGGCGAGACTATTTGTGGTGGTTTTGACTGCTTCCCGCGAGGCGGGATTTTATTGTAACGATTTTTCTTTGCTTCCTGTTGGGCGGGATCTTCTCGATGGTGGTTTTTGGCTACTCCCCGCTGGGCGGGATCTCCAAAACTACTTTCTTTCTTATTTGTTTGTTTCCCGCTGAGAGGGATTGTTTCATGCTTACTGTTACCGTTGGGTGGGATTTTTGTTTTGGTGTTCAGTTTCAAGGGATTGATGCCCTAGGCCCATTGCTTATGTAATCAGGTTTTTTTAGGGGTTACGATTTCTATAATAGGCTTATACATAAAGCCAGGAGGCATGATGCAAGGCTGATTTTGTACATAAGGTTTTGGGATCCTCTATAAAAACCCTTTTTTAATCTACTATAATAATTACCAAAACCTAAAATATTAAAAAAATAAAAAACAACCAACAACAGACAATAAACAAAAACAAAAAACATAGAAAACACTCACACAAAAAAACACGAATTAACACAAACAAAGAGAAACACAAGAACAAAAACGACAAAAATGACAAAAACACAAGAACAATAACAAAAAACATAAAAAAACAACAAAAAACAACACAAAGAACACAAAAACAAAACAAAACAAAAGAACACACACACCTTAAAAAACTAAACAAAAAAAAAAAAAAAAAAAAATTGAACATAACAATGACCTATCTAGACCAGAAGACTATTAAGGCAAGAAACAACAAAGGAAACAAAAGAAAGAAAAGAGTGAGCTAGGGAACTAAAAAAACCTGAATGAACCAAAGAGAAGCAAAAAAAATCAAGAAGAAACTAGGTACCTTCAGAACTGGAGCCATCCAAAGAAATGATAGAAAGAAGAGCTTCCCTAATTTGGGAAGCCCACCATCTAGGAGGGTGGCCATAACAAGTAAGATCACCTTTGTCCAAAGCCCAATTAGCTAAAGCATCAACACTCTTGTTTTGATCTCTGACCACATGATTGTAATCAACTTTCAAAAATCCCATCTGGATTAATTGAATCTTCTCAATAATTCTTTTTATTCTCCAATCAACCTTATGATTCTTGGAAGGAGTCTTCAAGAGATTAATCATAAGTTGAGAGTCAGACTCAACTAACACCTTTTCCCATCCAACCTTAGTAGCCTCCCGAAGGCCTCTGAGGATACCATACCCCTCAACAAGGTTATTGGAAAGAATACCCAAATTCTCAGCAAAAGTAAAAACCAGGGAGCCATCTGAAAGTCTACCAATTCCTCCCACACTGGCTTTTCCAGGGTTCCCTCTAGAGGCTCCATCAGTATTGACTTTTCCAAAATCCTTAGGAGGAGGTTGCCAATTTCTTGTCCTATCCATCTTACTAATACTCACATTCCCTTTAAGTTGGTTGCCCTTAGAAGATTTAATCTTCAATCTTTGCATCACTTGATCCCATCTTTGGTGGGAGTTTTGGGGGTGATTAAGGAGTTGATGGACTGATTCAACTAAGTTGGCTATGGTATTTTGCCAAATATAGTGAATATCCTTCCTATCTTGATTAAAAATTTGGTTGTTCCTTTCAATCCAAATATTCCAAAGAAGAATGGTAGAACCCATCCAAACTAACCGCCTAATAAAATGATCAACACCCTCTTGATTAGGCCAATCCCTCCAAAGTTGTTCAAAAGTAAAAAAATTGGACCACTGTAAGCCAAGTAAAGTGGCCATTCTCCTCCATAGCTCAGAGGCTAAAGTACACTCAATAAAAATATGGTTGAGATTTTCTACATTCTCTTCACACATCTCACATCTAAAAGGGCCATGAAAACCACGCTTCATAAGTTGCTCACCAGTAAGCACCCTACGATGCAATAAAAGCCAATTAAAGAACCTCACCTTAGGCCAGAGATTTTGAGCCCACAATTGAGAAAATATGTCAGAAGAATGGTTGGGATTATTATGGCATAAGGTCAAATAACCTTGAGCAACTGAATACTCACCCTTAGTAGTGTTGTTCCATCCAAAACAATCTTTTTCATGGGACCAAGAGAGAGATCTCATATGAAGGATGCCTTGGATATCTTGTCTTTGCCTTTCTAGGATTTGAATAGGCCAGTCCTCAATAGGGATCCAATATCTACCAACCTTTGAATTACCAGTATGGTACCGACGAGTAATTAGCCACCTTTATCCAATTAGCTCGGTGAAGCTCCTCCATCCAAGGCCTCCAATCGGGAAACTGAGTTATCAAAGGCTTGTGACCATCCCAAGAATCTATCCAAAAATTTGCCTATTGACCATTATGAATGATCCAAAATAAATTTTTCTTTATCAAATCCTCACCAGTCTTAAGAACTGCTAAAATGGGAGAACCTTTGGTAGGAAGTTGATAGCGAACAAGGTCTTCAGGACTTTTGTTCTCAACATATTTAGCACGAAGATTATTGGCCCAAAGAGCATTGGGGTTATGCAACATCCTCCAATATAATTTAGCAGCTAAAGCTTTGTTGTTATTAATAGAAGACCAGAATCCTAACCCCCCTTTATTCTTAGGAAGACATAAAGTGTCCCATTTCACCAAGGCCCATTTTCTTTTCTCCTTAGTACCACTCCAAAGGAAACGATGACTGATTTGATCCAGTTCTCGAAGAACAACCTTTGGAATATTCAACATGGAAGATACATAAATAGGAATAGCTTGAAGGACTGATTTTACCAAGGTGATTCTACCCCTAGAAGAAAGCCACTTGTTGGTCCACTTTCCAATTTTCTTCTTGACTTTGTCCAACAACCAATTCCAATATTTATTTTTCTGCCTTTGAATATTTATGGGAATACCTAAATAAGTGATTGGAAGGGAGGTCTTCTTATATCTTAATTTATCCAAGACCATGGATTCTTGTCTAGCAGAGAAGTGAAAGAAAATAACTTTAGATTTGTCTTCATTGATCAACTGCCCAGTAGCCTTAGAAAAACAACTAATGATTTGCTTAATATTAGAAGCTTCCTTAACTGTAGCTTTACCTAAAAGAGTAGAGTCATCCACAAATTGAAGATGAGAGATAGGTCTAGCTCCATGAGCAATGGTAACTCCCTCAAGGGTTTTGTTTTCCCTCTTTTTGGTTATAGTCCTACCCAAGCATTCAACAAGAATGATGAATAAATAAGGGGATAGCGGGTCACCTTGCCTAATACCTCTAGAAGCTGGGAATGACTGAGAAGGCCTGCCATTGATAAGAACTAAGTAGGAAACTGAAGAGATACATCCCATAATCCAATCCATCCAATCCTTAGAGAAACCAAATTGCCTCAAAACTTTGATAAGGAAGTGCCAATCCACTCTGTCATAAGCTTTGGATAAGTCTAACCGAATGAACATGGAAGGAGATTTTTGCATATCCATGGAATGGATGGCTTCCTGAGCAAGAACTATCTCATCTACTATTTGATGCCCTTCCACATAACCCCCTTGCTCTGGGGAAATAATCTTATGCAAAAGAGGCTTCAACCTTTCTGCCATGATTTTAGTAATGATTTTGAGAAGAACATTACATAAAGCAATAGGTCTAAAAGTTGAGATATGATCAACCTCTTGAGCTTTTGGAACAAGAGTAATATAAGTTTTATTGATAACCTTCAAAATTTCTTTGGCTTTCTTGGCTTCTTCCACCACCTCTAATAAATCAACATGAAGGATATCCCAGAACTCTTGGTAGAACTCAATGGGAAAACCATCAGGACCTGGGGTTTTCCCTTTTTGCATTTTAAAAACTACTGTTGAAGCTCATTGATAGTAACAGGAGGAGTCAAAATAGAGTTCTCCTCAGAAGTGATAAGAGAAGGGATTGCTTGAAGAACATTTTGTTGAGAAGTTGAGTCAAGAGGAGTAGCAACAAAAATATTGGAAAAGTAATCAACAACAATAGAGTTCATGCCATCCCAAGTATAAACAACATCTCCAGAATCTGATTTTAGGGAAGAAATAAAGTTGTGAGATCTTCGAGCTAGAAGAGATTTGTGGAAGAAATTTGTGTTTCGATCTCCTTCTTTGAGCCATTGAATTCTAGATTTTTGCTTCCATAAGATTTCTTCTCTTTTTTCCCATTCCTCTAATCGAGTTGTGAGTTTAATTTCATCTGCACTTCTCTTCTCTGTGAGGCCATCTAAATGGATTTTCTTATTCAAATTTTCAAGATGAGCAATAACTTCATGTTTTTTTATGAACATCCCCAAACTCTTTCCAGTTCCAAGTCTTGATTTTGGATTTAATGTATTGCAGTATTTTGGCAAAACAGAACATCTTAGTCCCATGCCTAGGTTTACCTTCCTTCCACCATTGTTGCACATGAGGTCTAAAGGAAATGTCTCTAAGCCACATTAATTGAAAATGAAAAGGAGAGAAACTCACATTGGTTTTCCACATTTCCACCATGACTGGCCAATGATCCGAACCAACATTATTAAGAGTCTTCACTTTAGGAATGTGACCATGGATTAAGAAATTTTTAGAGAGCAAAAACCTATCCAATCTCTCCATTATACAAGCTAAGCCTTGCCTTCTATTAGACCAAGTCATAAGGCCATTATCTCGGTTGGATGTCCACAAGATGGAGGTTTGCAATATATTCGCTCATGAGGTCAGTGCTTTTGTCCAAATTTCTATTTCCCCCATTTTCTCATCCAGAGAGAGGATGGTATTGAAATCTCCTCCGATCAAGATCCAAGCTTTAGGAAAATGAGAGATAATATGAGTTATATCCTTCCACTGTCTTCTTTTTTCCTCCAAAGCAGTCGGAGCATAAACAGTAATGCAGAGCATAATTTGGTTGGAATGTCTACTTTGAATAGCTATAGCCAACAAACCCCAACTGCCAACCATATGGTGAATAACTACCTCTTTTGGGTCCCAAAGACAAGCAATGCCACCAGAAGTCCCCTTGGGAACTGAGGGAAACCACTTTTCCAGCTGGCCAAATTTTACTGGCAATTGAGTCCATATCCTCCATTGACATCTTTGTTTCTTGAAGGAAAACAAGATGTGGATGATTTATCCGAATCATTCTTCTAATTTCATTTTGTTTTGAAAGACTCCCTTTGAGTCCTCTAATATTCCAAGTGATGATCTTCATTAATACCAGGGCTAAAAAAGTTGGGAAGGGCATTAATCTTACCTTCCTCTACAAGATTTTCACCTTCTTTTACCATATGATATTGATTGGTCTTGCGACCTACTTTTTTATTAGAATCCATCTTCAATTTTTTTTCCCTGTTTCTTGACTTATTCCAATTGAATCTGAGATGGCTTCTAACCTTGAAGAATGCTCGTACACAACCAAAATTTTACTAGAGGGTTCAACGGAGTCTATATTGGGACCTGTATTATTTGAAGTTTTGACATTTAAAAGATTGTTTTTCTTGTGTAAATTTTCTCCCTTTTTTTCTTGTTGAAAACCTTTGATTTGTTGGTTTGTCTCTGAGTTCTTCCCTTCATATTTAAATTGTGTTTCTAAGATTTCTATTTCCATTATTTCCTCTTCCTCACTTGGGACATCATTTGTGGAAAGGATTTCAAACATATTAGCAGATGACTTTGATTGATCCTTCATAACTGGTTTTTTCTGAGTGTTCTTCTTCTTAGGCATTTGGAAACCTGTTGAGTTTATATCTTCTTTCTTTTGATCAAGAATTTTATTTGGGCAAGCACTGGCCAAATGACCATATTCATGGCAAATTCTACAATGAAAAGGAATGTTCTCATAGTCCACTACTTGCTCCCAAGTGTCTTCCCCAAATTGTAATGTGATATTTTTAGGTAGGGGTTTGTCAAAATCCATTAAAACACAAATCCGAGCATAAATAATATGTTCAAAATTTTGAGTACAATCAGCAATCATCATAAAAGTTCCTAAAGAGTTTCCAATTGAAGAAAAAATAGTAGGATTCCAAAATTCAATAGGGAGGCCAAAGAGTCTAACCCACACGAGATATAGGGGGTCTCTTCTTCGGTTTAAATTTAGTATGCCATAGGCTTCATGAAAAGCCCTGCCCTTCCAAAAAACCAAGGACCCCCTTGAAAAGTTTTCTCTCTATCTTCATTATTAGCAAATAAAACAAGAAAATAACCATTTGGATAAATAGAGATTTGTAACTCACCTTTAGTTTTCCAGCTTTTTGCAGCCCAGACTTTGAAAGTAGATAGGCTCGGACGAAAACCCACGAACCGACAAATTAGTCCTCTTTTTTCCAAATCTTCAATGCCAGTCTGAATGTTACCCATATCAAGCTTAACAATAGGAGTTCCATCAGCTGCTTTAAGACATCCTGACTCCATTTTCCTGGGATCAATCTTAGGCATTCTTAGAGGTTTATGGGAAGCCCTAAGATTGATATTAGCATTGGGCTGAGGCTGTCCACCATGGAGGGCATCCCTAAAATTCATTTTTGGGGCTGAGTCTTCAAAATTCTTACCCTTGACAGGGGTTTTCATAGTAGAATTATTTTGTGGGTGCACCTTAGCACCAGATTCACTTGAGATATGAGCCATTTTTTGATCAACTACTTGAAACTTGTTTTGTGATCTCTTTAATCCTTGCCCTAGATGTCGTGGAAAGGTATGGTTTTCACTTTTCTTTTGTGCAACAAATTGGAAGCCGTTGTCACTCAAGTTCACAGTATGATCTGTTGAAAGATAAATTTCTAACCCATATTGGATCCCCTGCAACATTTCCTACTAAAATATTGAGCATAAACCACAAAAATATTGGCCGCTAGGGCCCGAAGGCCCTAAAAACCAACCTCTGGAGCTGCTTGCACTCAACCCAGATGAAACCCTCGCATAGCCGCTTGCCAAAAATCTCGTTCACACATAGGGATGCGCTAGGATCTGTGTTGCTCCAAATGATATGAAAATTGGTGGAGACGTTCTAGGGTTTTTCAGGCATCTACCCT
This sequence comes from Wollemia nobilis, assembly GCA_028583015.1. Lineage (NCBI taxonomy): Eukaryota > Viridiplantae > Streptophyta > Pinopsida > Araucariales > Araucariaceae > Wollemia > Wollemia nobilis. The sequence continues at coordinate 2,540,429 of JAQPPZ010000883.1, read as the reverse complement.
CAAAATTTCAGCTCAATCCGAGTCCGGATGAGTGAGATATGGCCGAAACAAGTTCGATAGTTTGGGCAGTCCTACGAAAAACGTCCCTCCTCTAAAGCGATTTTTTTTTCGTCTAAAAATACAAATAAATTTATATTTTCCTTATATAAGTCTTTAGTGTAGTGAAAGTGTCATCATTAGCCTTTTAAAATATTAATTGTAAATAGTTTGAACCATTAGATATTTTGGCAATAATTAGTATCTATGTTTTAAGCATTGTATATTCATCATCTTATTGTGTATCAAGTATCGGATATTTAATTTATTTTTCTATTTTCTCTAAACTATTTTGGTTTTTTTTTTGTAGAGCTCTATCCCATTTTTATATATTTTGAGATAATATTTGTACTTATCAAAGTAGGGTGGAGGTGTAATGACATCTAAGGAAAATAGTCCATTTTTGTAGGATGCAATACCTTCTAATTTTCCTTTTCTTGAGATAAAGCATCTTTTATGTCCATTAACAACTTGAAAATCAATAGAAAATATTTTATCCATCATTGAGAAACATAAAGTAAGTTATTTATAAGTCAGAACATGTAGCACATTTACAATGGTATATTCTACTAAAGGTAGTTTGAGTGAGTTCCTATTACCTTTATTTGATAGCTTGGGTTGTCTACCATTATTACTGGCCACCCATATATTTCTTGAAAAGTATCAAACCAATGTATGTTTCCTATCATTGATTACTAGTGGTAGAGTCTTTGTACAATTATTATCCCATATTTTTTTTGTGTCATTAATACATTATATGCTATTTTTGGTTCATAATCATGATCTGATTCATATTCTTTGTATGCTACTTTCTATGCCACATGCCCTTGTTGTGATGGCAATTTTTTTCTATATACTTGATCTGTTCATGATGCATTATTAGGATTTCTAGATTGTTATTGATCTTGTTGCCTTGTTTGAGAAGAATTCTGTGATTGATTCCACTTATTCAAGACATTATATTTATAGTATTTAGTATCATGACTACCTTCTTTATCACAAATGCGATAATATATTCTTCTTCAATCTAGTTGGTTGTACGAACAAGATGGTGATGGATTAGTGGAAACTCTATTATTTCTTTTGTGTCTTTTTCTAGAGATTAGAGCATTGTTTTAAGAATCATCTGTTAATTGTATTTCCAATTTATGTGTAGAATATTGATTAATTTTTAAAAAGAAACTCCATGGCTAGAAACTTACAAAGAAGTTACCAAAACACTGTATGAATTAGGTAGACCATAAAGTATAATTAAAACTAATATCCTATCATCAAGTATTCTCCCAAAGAGTCTAATTTCCCTTTTAATTCTGCTATTTTTTGGAGAAAATATTTCAAACTTTCATTATCTTGCATTTCTAATGTATGTAGTTGAGACTACAAATTATGAATACTAGCTTGATTTCTACCCTAAAAAATAGTGCATAGAATATCCTATGCCACTTTTGATGCATTAGCTTCAATAATATGAGATTGAATTTCATGCATTATGCCTAACAAAATGATTAATTTTTCCATGTTATCTTTTTCATCAAAATCCATTTGTGCAACAAGTTCTTTAGAACAAGTTTCATCCCTTGACACAATATCCCATTGTCTTTCTACGACAAGGATATTTATCATTTTGCTTTTCCATGGAATAAAGTTTGGGCCTCTAAACTATTGTGATTATGAGAGAAATAATTTTTTGAGTAGTCATTTTTTTAAAATTTCCTTATAATTCCTTTAAAAATATTAATATCTCCTTATTTTAATTTTTTTAATGCAAAAATATCAATGTCGTACGATTTAAATGAATGTTTCACTATTTAAATGAGTGTATAATGTTCAAAAAGTTTAATTGTTAAAGATATCTTAACAACCTTATAAATCCCTAATTCAATATTATACAATGTTATACTTTCATTTGTATAAAATATTCTTCTTTTGTTTTTAAATACAAATTGGGTTATTATATATTTTTTCAAAGGTTTTAACTATAGAAGATTTAAATTTTCAAAAAGATATTAAAAATTATATTCTTTCAAACCAACTTTAGAAAGAATAAAGTAACCTGAGAATATTTATATGATTGCTTCTAATGCTATTTATTTTATTGTTTCTTTGAACCTTTGAATATTTTGGTTTCTCCTAATGCTCTTTATTTGATTGTTCTTCAAACATGCCGCTCTTTAAAACTTTGAATGTCAATATTTAAAAAAATTTCCTTTGCTATTCAAACATGTTGTTGTTTGAACCTTTGAATGAAAATATCTAAAATATTCTTTCTTGGTTCATGTGAATCCATGTGTTGCTCATGTGGATACCAATTTGTGTAAATTTTGCTATGAATACTGATTCATTCTTAGTGCACTACAATACACTTTTGAAATAACTTAGGTAGAAATATCATGTTCTCTTCCTTCATATTGCTCTTTGTTGTTTTAGATTATGTGCTTGAGAGCCTTTCCTTTGCATAGGTTACATCCAAAATATTTCATTAGTCCCATCATTTACATAGGTTATGTCTATAATGGTTCTAAAATTGTCTCCTTTGTCTGGGATGATTCTATGGTCTTCTATAAATTTGACTAGAATCGATCCCACTCACACTAATATCTAAATAAATTGCTTACTTTAAGAATGTATGATTTAAATTCGTATAACTTTTAAAGTGCATTATATCTCTTTAAAAATTAAATGATCCATGATATGGATTTGTCTCTCCCGTAAAAGAAAAAAATACCTTCTATTACTATTAAAAAATAGACATCCCTTAATGGGTTCATCTTGTCTCCAATCATTAAAAAAAATAAAATTTCAATAATTCCAAATTACCTCTTTGGGATGGCATGCAAACTATTAAAAAATGTTGAATGACCTCTCTAGGATGACACACATTTGTTGCCTTTGGGTCTCCAAATCCCATGAGACGGTCCAACAAAATTTACTTCCAAAAAAATATTTTCTTTAGAAAATCTCTTTCCACTCATGGACCAGGAAATTTTGCTCTGATACCACATGTTGGATTCAGAGTAAAACCATGGAAATGTTTTTTTCTTAGCTTCATTCATAATTTTAGAGATATAAAGGTACATATGCATAGTATCTTACATGATGATCTCATAAAAGAAGAATACCATATAGACTATTAAAGCAATGAAATAATAAGAACTTGTAGCTTATCTATATTTAATGTTACATCTCAACAATTTTAATATGACATGATATAAAGAAGGAGAGGATAATAAGTAATGAAAATACGAAGTTATATCCTAAAATTTTGGACCCATTTTTTTCAAATTACATGATGTTTTGAGTTCTATATATTGGTCGCATCTACTCAAGGTTAATATTTTTTGTGGGTTTTTGTGCAAAATAAACCCAATTGGCAATCTCCCTTTTGATATAATTTAAACTCCAAAAGTCCATTGGCATGAAAATTGGTAATTTTCTTTTCATCCAAATCATGTATGATTCGAAATAATTTTACAAGAAAGTCACAAATTCATATCTTATTTTTTCTCTCATTTATAGTACTATATTTGATGTAATTATGGAGCACCAAACACTTAACTCCAACTAAGATTTTTGGTTTAGTTATTGGTTAGTTGTACTATGTTTATAAAATTTCAAAATTCATATGCTTATCCTTAAATTTTCTCATAATGGATGTTTTATCTAACTAAAACAACCCATTATTGTATTTATTAGTAATATTTGGGCTTCAAGAGTAGGAGGTTTTATATTATCAGTATAAAGTATACTTGTTTCTATGGGTCCTTTCTAGCCATTTGGGTTGATTATTCATAGACTTACCTATTGCTTCATGATTTAGATTCCTTATATTGATATTAAGGGAAATATTATGGTCACTATAATGCATGCTAAAGATATTCTTATTGGAATATCAACATCTTAATCTATGACGTAGAGTTTTCATTTTTGGGAGAGTCTAGTTCATGTCCCTTTAGCAAAGAGGATCCATTAACCCATATGAACATAAATTATAGGTGAGATGTATCTTCTCTAATTTATTATTTAACTTGACCCTTAATTTAGATTATGAATATGTTAAAATATTTATAATCTACCATTATTAGGCCAATTCTAATAGTGACAAAAGACCCAACCCAAAGCAAGTGCATTTGGTGCCCTACACCTTGTGGAGGGGGGCACTAGTCTCATGAATTCTAGTGAAGCATGGGATACAGATCCCATTGGATGACCTTTAAGTTTTTTTACCCAAGGATGGATCCTTGCTTTGGATGTTATCTTTATGCTTGTATTCCTACTGCTATGCTAACCTACTCTAATTCATTGCTATAAGGAAAAAGAAAAAGGGAAAGAACACATGAAACAATGTGGAAAGTAAATTTGGAGAAAGAGAAATCCACCTAGCTTATATAAGGGTGTTTATGTGATAAATATATAATAAGACCCTCATGTGTTATTGTGGGTTGAGTGAACACATGTACAAGGATAGAGAGTGCATGAGGAACACAAGTTACCCTAATATGATATGATAAAATAGAATACCCACACTATAACTAGGATATATATTTCATAAGTAGTCACAAATTATTATTAGTGTGAAATTTGAGTTACATACATGTAGAGAAAATAGGTTTAGAAAATTCCTAACTGACTATGCAAGGCTCGAGCTATGCTGAGATACAAGAGAGAATGAAAGAAAGCATACCTTAGGAGAAATTATAACTTTTCAATAATTTACAATGGGAATAAGAGAGATATTTATAGGAAGAAGTCAAAGATATTACCCAAAAAATCCATGTCGGATTTTAAAATTTGAATTCAAAATTTTCTTGGGCTAATTGATATCAATAATGATTGATCTTGAAGCTCTAGAGTCCATAGCTATATGTTGGTGTAGAAAATATCCTTGATTGCACATCCATGATCACTTGTCATTAATGTCTTGGATTTTATTACCCCTTGGATTATCCTTTTTTTTCTCTATTTTAATGCTTTAGCTATTGCTTGGGGAACTACATCTAGTTGTAGGGTACCAAGTCTAGTACTGGATTATCATCCTTCCCTTATGTTCGGTTACTTTGGGTTGGTCTAGTGTTTTTATTTGTTTCAATTCATAGCTTACTAATTCTCTTAGAATATTCACTTGGTGAATATGTCCTTCAATGCATCTTCTAGAGATAACAATTATCACCTTTTGAGTTGTCCTAATTTTAGGGACTCCTCTTCCACCATGTACCATGAGGAGGCTTATGGGGAGATACTAGACATAAAGTTTTAAGGAGGTAATGGAAATTGAAATTCTCTTGAGCTGCCTTGTCCTTCCTTAATATCAAGGTATCAAGCTACCCTAGAGAAATATTTCCTTGTTGTCTCTCTAGTTGGCTCTGTCAATCCTTCCTTCCTCTTAGCTAAGGAAAGGGTCTTAGTCCTTAGGATTAATTGGTGGAATCAATTTAGAATTTCACATAGGACTAATGTACCTCCTTGGTTGGGGGAAGGGACATACTTTAGGGTCCCTATTATCCAGAGGATAAAAATAGGCATGAACATTGGTCAAAGTAAGACCTCCATATAATGGTTCCTCTTTTTCCATAATTGGAATGGCTTAGGGGTTCCAAGTATTATCGGTACTTTATTTAGCCACTTTGAAAATGTTATTGAGTAATAACTTGATGTTATTTCAATGGTTAGGCTAAGTTCCATGGTGAAGGAAGATTTTTATTCAACATTAGTCAATGATGGTTGCTCTTCCTTGGATAAATTTTATATGGTATTTTAGCTTTAGTTACTTCATGAGTAGTGGGGGTGTTGACCTTCTTTATATTAGACTCGAGTAGGAACTCTTTATTAAAAGTTCCTTTAGAGGTGCTTTTTACCCACTATAGTTTTAATGATTTCTCACTACATTTGGATGGAGTAAGGACTTTCAACCATTTTTGAAGGTTGGTTTTGATAGGAGGTTAGGATTGTCCAAGAACTAGATGAAATCAACTAAAAAATGAATGGAATGAATAAATATTAAAGAACTGGATAGACTAGGGCAACAAAAAAAATAAAAAATAGAAGCCTCAATAATTAGACCTCCCTTGAAAAAAGGCACAATACTTTTTTTATGAAAATTACAAGGCTTCATTAAAATACACAACCAGAGTAGAGGTTTGGTCTGGGGATACTTGACCAAATCAAGTGACCGAACACATCCAAATAGTTGTAGTAATCAAAACAATAAATTGAATCAAAAAGAAATGAAGAAACTACCAACCAGACTACCTTAAACTATACCCCCAAAATCTAAGAGGGTAAATTTTGCTTTGATAGGGATACTTCCACCCCAGACCCTAGATATTATACGAGGGTGTATATTTCCTTGGGTATACAATATTTTCTAAAAGAAGGTATCAAATTTAAGATACCATAATTATACCTCCAAAGGAGCAACTATAGATCTAAAAATATTAATGGTAGGATATCTCTATAGCAAATATTTGGTATGGATAACATGATCTCACCTCCAATAACTCCAAGACCAAGAAACCTCAGGATTGCATATTATCATTACAAAGTACCCTAGGCAATAATTTTTATAGCAATAATTTTGAATCTCCTGAGAGACTAATGATCTAAATTTTATCTATAAATGTATATTCTTCTTCTCATTGTATCATTGAAGGCCTTCCATTATTATAAAGGGGTGTCTTCCTTTATTCTCCTTTGTATCCTGACCTCGAGCCTTATGTGGCATTTTGAGTAGTTTTCAAACCTCTTCCCTCTATATGTATGTAAATTATTTTTTATTAATAAAGAATCTATGACTATTTGCTTATTTCTGTCATGGTTCTAGTGTGGATGTTCTATTTGTTGCATGCTCTCAAAAGGGTCTTGTGTTCCTCATGAATTGTCAGCCATTACCCATGTATTCATCCAAAATATGTTGTGGCATAAAGAGAGGATTATTATTTATTTTTTTTGTTTGGTGCATCACCATCCTTTAGTCTAGGTTGGATAGGTTTATGTTTCTCACACTTCTTTCCTTTACTTTCCTTGTATTTTACTATATTTTGCAATTTGCTTTACTTTCCATTTTTCTCTTTTTTTGAATTTTAGAGTTAGCCTAGCCTAGGATTAGAGTAGAGTAGCAAAGTAGGACTAGAGAAAATTTAGCACCAAAGAAGAAATATATAAGAAATTGGCCTTGGATTAAAAACCTTAGAGGTTGTTTAATGGGAGCCACATTCCACACTTCCCTAAACTTACCAGGACTAGTTCTCTTGCATGAGGTGTAGGGCCTACTTAATTATGGTGGTGGTAGACATCAAGGCCATAACTACATGGGTCACAGTGCCCAAGGAGTATAAGGGGGTCGCTCCCAACCCATAAGAGTTCAAACTAGCATGACCAATGGTATAAAAACTTGATAACATGTATTCCTTGATTTAGAAGGTAAACCATGATTTCAATGAAGGATATCATTATAAGCTTCTTAAAGCACTCTATAGATTCAATTGGTGACTCACTACTAAAGAAGAACCCAAAATAGGAGAAGCCATCATCCCAAGCGAGGTTATGATGGGAACCTTCGTTTGGTCAGTACACTCATCCATTGACAACTCCATCATAAAAATAACTTGAAGTAACCACCAAGGAGAGACCAAGGTCAAGGTTATAATGAAGGCCTCAATCCATATGCTTGTGGAAGCACCAAAATAATTCACTTGGTAACTCAAATACCAACATAAGATCATAAATATTATGCTACTAGATCCATTGACCTAAACATGACTACTTTACACTTTGTTATCTTTACCACATAGAGGAAAAGAAAACTCGTACAACATTTAGTACCACTAGATAAATGGGACTACATCCACATAAATGATTTTGAATGTGCCACTCTACAATGGTAAAGGAATTTAGACCCACTGATGCATCTATGAGTCATGGACTACTTCCTCTAATTATGTAATATCTAGAAGGAGAACATAATTCTGAGGTTGTTTGTGGTATCATTCAGAGGAAAATCTTAAGAAGGGTATGAATCCCTACCCTCACACTTAATTTAATGAATGGGGTCAACTTGATACACTATTTATGGATGGGTTTGAAGGGGAAGGTCAACCTACTCCTATTATCCATCCCATCACACCTTAGTCCTCTCTTACTCAAAAACTTGCTACCCCAAACCATATTGTTATTGTCCAAAAGAGGGAAGAGAATAATTTGAAGGTAGAGTATGCAACAAGAAAGAGGCTATAGAGCCAAATAAACTACGTGATGGCCCCAAATATAACATAATATTTGGAGATCACTTTCTTCTAAGAATATAATGAAATAAGCCCCTCCACCACTAACCACTCAAAAGAGGCAAAGGATCTAAGATAGGGATGGATGACCAACCCTATGAAGGATTATTCTAGAAAAGGAGACACCATTGAAGAGAGTTACATCAAAGAAAATAAATACCCCTGGTACTAGTCCACATGCAACAAGAAAGCTAATCATGAGCCCTAGTTCTATAAGTGTAAGAAAATATTACCCCTAGAATTGAAAGAAAAATGCAAATGACTCCTAAAACCACCAAGATGGGGAAGCCTCAACTTCATGCCTGAGGCCCTCATCATGTACTATATCTTAAATTGTATGCATCTACCAACACTTACAAGCAAGCCTTATTTTAAAAATAAGATATGGAGCAAAGAGTTACAAATCTCATCTACACTACCCTTTCCCCTCCAACCCTAATTTTGAATTTGAACCCAATGGATAAAGTAATGACTTTCTAGGTTCCTTATCCTCAGTAGGTTAAGGATTCCATGTGAGTCACCAAAAATTAGTTATTTCTAACTAAAATTGGATGGAGTAAGGACTTTTGACCATTTTTAAAAGCTATTTTTGATAGGAGGTTAGCATTTTCCAAGAACCATATTAACTCAATCAAAAATTATATGTACCAGATAAATATTTAGGTAGGACCAAACAAACTGAGGCAATGGAGAAAACAAAAATAGAAGACCTAATAACTAGAACTCCCTTGATGAAAAGCATGACCAAAATTCTAGTGAAAACTATAAGGGTTCACAAAATAATAGAGCTAGAGTAGAGGTTTGGCCCAAGGATGCACAACCAGATCAAGCAAAGAGACACATCTAGCTAGCTATAGTAAGAAAAATAATAGGATGAAGTGAAAAGAGAGGAAGAAACTATTGATCGAACTACCTTCAACTACGCCCCAAAAATCTAAGAGGAAAAATTTTACTTCGAGAGGGAGACTTCTATCCTATATCCAAGATGCTATATGAGGGTGTTCAATTTCCTAGGTATATGGATTTTTCTAGGAGGTACTTCATTTAAGATACCATAATTATACCTCTAAATGAGTGGCTATGGATCTAAGAATATTAATGTTAGGATATATCTACAACAAATCTCTTTCATGGATAATATGTTCTCACCTCTAGAAACTCTGGGATCGATAAACCTCAAGATTGTACATCATCATTACAAATTACCCTAGGCAAGAATTTTTAGAGTATATTTTTTGAATCTCCTAAGGAGATGAGGATCTAAATTTTATCTATAAATGTATATTCATCTTCTCATTGTATTAGTGAAGGCCCTCCATTGTTTTGAAGGGGCACCTTCCTTATTTCTCATCTAAATCTCATTCTAGCCCAAGGCTTGTGTGGCCTATCAGGTAGTTTTAAACCTTATACCTTTACATGTATGTAACTTAGAGTTCATGTGAATAAAGAATCTATGAATCTTCACTTATTTCTATACTAGTTTTGGCATGGGTGATTTTTTTGCAACATGCTCTCAACAGGGTCATGTGTTCCTCATGCACTATTAACCAACATCCATATGTTCATCAAAATACCACTGGGATGTTAGGGGAGGCTTATTATTCTATTTTCCATTGGAACATAACCACACCTTAGTCTAGGCTAGATAGGTTTACGTTTATTACACTCTATTTCTTTCCTTTACTTTCCTTGTATTTTACTACTTTTTGCAATTTTCTTTGCTTTCCCTCTTTTCCTTTTCCTCCTTTCAAAGTTAGCCTATGTTAGGAGTATAATAAAGTAGCAAAGTGGTAGTAGATCAAAGGGATATCCAAAGAAGAAATCTAGAAGCAAGGAACTGGCCTTGGATAAAAACCACCAAATATCATTTGGCAAGAATTATGTCCCTTGCTTCCCTAGACTTCCTAGGACTAGAAACCTTGCATGATGCATAGGGCATTAAATGCACCTTATTGTATAGAGGTGGCTGTAGACATCAAGGCCAAAACTATGTGAGGTTATGGCACCTAAGGAGTGCAAGGAAGTCATTCCCGTCATCAATAATAGTGAATCTTTACTACAACCATATTAATGTAAACCTATAAGCATTCTATATGTAAGCCTATGGTCATGTTTCTATATAATCCTATTGGTATTATCTTGTGTAATATTATGGACATATTGATGTAAGCCTAAGGGAACCTTTCACATTTCACCCTTAGTAATTTTGGTTAATCCATATTTATAGATAACCTTTTTTAAAAGGTATACTTTATTATTATTTTATTATAAGTTAACCTCAAGATCAAGTTAATGCTAGCTTGAGATTAACTACTCATTGGTATTTTGATTTCACTATACATACCCCTCAATGAGCAATAATTTGTATCATTGTATGATATATAAAAATATTAGGGGGGTTTCTATGGCCACCCACCCCTTTTTCCTTCTCTCAAATCATGTCATTTATCTTTTTCCTTATTTTTTGTCTATACACTCTAAAATTTAACTCTTCTTCCTTTTATTGCATATGATTATGGTGAATGGATGTTTTAATTTGTTTTTGGAAAAATATATGATTTCCAATAAAAAAATAGAGAATCAAGGATTAAATATATGAATCTCTAGTTTAACAATCTAAAATACAAAGAGACTACAAATCAACTTCAATTTGAGATTTATGAATGTAATAGTGATATGTAATAAATAAAATATAGCGATTCATATCACAAATCAACTTCTTTAAGTTTTTTTGAAGAATTTGAATCACCAATTTTCAACTTACCTATCTCAATATTCAAATTCATTAGATCAAATATTATATTATCATGTTTTTTATTAGGACTTTCTTCATGTTTCACAAAGAAACTTGATGCTAGATAACATTTTTAAGAACCTGTTAAACATAGACTACCCATGATTATACAAAAATAAGGGAATAAAATTATTTATGGTACATAAAATCTTATATATTGAAGAAAAATAATTGAAGAACATATTCGTATCCCAAAAATTAGTTTTCATATTTCCTTTAGTAGATATAATCTCTCCAAAACTTAACCATATAATAATTTTTTTAACACATTTATATTATTTCATCTTGATACTAATAAATTATATCTATAATTGATGGAATTGCATGATATTTATTATTAATGAATTAAAATTGTACCACACATATAGTTAAATCATGCACTTTTCAACATAGAAAGTTCATTTTGATTCAGAAAGCATGTTTGTGATATTAAGAGCTTACTTCTACCGTATAAATTTAGCATCACATAGAAAGACGATTTTGATTCAATAAGTATGGTAGTGATAGTAAAATCTTCTTTCTATTGTATATTTTCAACATCATTGGTCAATGGGTTTCTAATGTTCAAGTATATAAACAAACCCCTACTTTTGAGTAAAGCAATTATTGTTTCATTTGAATGTTATAGATATCTTTATTCAATTAAGTAACAAATATTTTTAGTTGCATTAGATTCATGTATAATTCTCTCTTTTCTAGAAAAATATAACTATATAAGTGATAACACTATCAATAACTTAAAATACTTTGCAATCTAAAATATAGAAGAAAATTTGTATGAAGAAGTTATAGCTTTCAAAACCTCGCCTCTATAAATAGATCCAAAAGTGTCAAATTTTCATAAAAAAAAATTCTTTCTACTTGGCCTAGTATCATTGGTCAACCTACTTATACCTTTATATGAATACAAATTTGACACCTATCATGAATGAATAATAAAATAAAGATATTTTCTAACTTAGATTTTTTGTGACTATAGTGTGCATATATACATATAATATTTTAATTATTTCCACTTGGATATGCATTGACCATTCAAGATACCAAATCACATTAGAATCACCACCTAAAGGATTTCACCAAATGACACATAGATAAATACACTAATTAACCTTTCAAGATATATATGAGAGTCTAATTTTTGAACCTCATACATTACAAATGTAGAAGTCATGTACTAGTCAAGTTAATCAAAAACCTCACAATATGATTTAACATAAAATGGGAATAAAAGATTATAAATTATTCCTAATAATATTGATGGGATTTACTCAATCTAAATTTTGTCATCAACCTAAAGGTTCAAAACCATAACCTTATTTATGGGAATGTCATAAGTCAAGCAAGTTGGACAACCTTCTTGTATGTTTTGTTAGGTAGAATATTGGCATCCCTTTATAGGTTACCCCATTCTTCTGATGTAGCTGACACATGTTGGTAATATGTGAGGGCACCCTTATATAGGCCCTATTATTTTGAACCAAGTGATGCATACATGAGTCATGACTCTTTACCCCATAACATGAAACAATAGTTAAGAATAGTATTGTTCAATAAAATATAAGATTTTATTGATCCTAGAATATTTTAGTATTTTATTTCTAATTTTAAGATTTGTTTTAAATTTAAAAGTACTATACTATGAATACATGAAACACTTGGAATTTATCACCCATTATTAAGAAACCTTGTAAAATATTGAATAGGGATCCCAACAAAATTTTGTATATACTCTAAAAATACATACATTTTCTCTCAATAGTTGATCCTAGTGATTTGTACTCTAGGATTTGAATGACTAAGTATTCCTCCTTTAATTTGTGCAACTCTATAAAACTATTGAGTTTCAAGTAATATGAAGTTAACTCTTGTCATCCCTATATCCCAACCCTAGGATTAGCTTATGTACAAAAAATTTTGTATAAGAGCTCTTAATTCATGAGGGTGACCCACTAAAGTTAACAAAATTATTGACCCTTCAAATCTCAAACCATCTATCCCTTTATACACATTGATTATTAGAAATTAGATGTAAGGATTAAGAAAAACAAATAGGCTATAAAGAGACTAGCAATTTATCCATTTGATACTCTATATAGTTATAATCTATAAAATATACTTCAATTGAATAAATACCATAAAAAAATAATGAATTGAATTCTTGAATTAAGTGACGGATATTCCCACTTTGATATTACACATAAATGCACAATAAAAAGAGAGGATCAAATCAAATCAAAATATCATTCACATTTGTAATAAGAAAGGAAATATTATAAATATAATAAAAGTAACATGGGTCATTTGTTATGGTATCCTTGAACATCAATTTTTATTTAAAAAAAAAAATGTCCTACCATTATACAAAAGGCATGTGAGTGGAAGCATAAGTATTACCCATGGTATAATGGCATACATATTGATATCTATTAATTTAAAATGTTATTTTCTCACAATATAATATATGGATCAACCTATACGGTGAAAAGGATATTGTGGACCCATAAAATAATACAACATAAATATAATATTGATTATAGTTAAAAGTAAACAATTACCCATTTCAATAAATACACATTTGAAACCCTAGTGATCCACTTTATATACATTGATGATCTTTAGAATCCAATTAGTAACAAGGAAGAAACATAAAAACACTTAAATTTAATAATTTTTTAAAATTAAAAAGAAATACCTTAATATTGAGTATTGAATATTATGAATATAGTAGTTTAATAAAGCCATGGATGGTATGAATATATAAAAATTTATTTAATACCATGTAAAAATGGAATATAATGAATAGTATTATAATTGTTCTCATAGAACCTCAAAAGTTAGCATAACAATATTATTTAGTACAAATATGATACATAGAAATGTACAAAATTACTTTGTTTATCATTTATCATGTGGGAATGGTGTATATGAAATAGATTATTTTTCTTATAAGGATAGATTTGCTTTCTAATTACTATCAGACTATAAATAAAATCATTCTTCAATTTAAGTATATAAGTAAAGCTATATGTCTATCTAAATATTTTATACTAAGTAAAAATAAATATCTTACTTAAGAAAAGATAAACAATGTAAAATTAAATTTAGAAAAGCTTGAATAGAAATCATTTGTCTATATAATTTATTAAATATATGATATATACCAAAAAAATTCCTAATTTATAGGTTCAAGGCATTGTAGTATAACGGTAAATGGGATACATTCTTAATATTTTGATTCAAGTTCATATTATAAATCTAAAATTTGATAGTCCATGCCTAGACAATTTTATAGTAATGCAAAATATGATAATCTATCTGAACTATATCTTACAGTATAAGACAATATTTTGATTTTATTTCCAAATAATATTATCCAATGTTATCAATTGCAATATATTTCCAAAGTAGTGTTAACCAATATCATCAATGGTAGTAGCAAAGCAATGCACATATTATCACACACAATGAGAGACACAGATTTAATTTTGTTCACCCAATGTTGGCTACGTCCATGGAGAAAATCTTTCTTATAAATTTTCTCAACAAATATCTTGGGAACCAAATCCCTATTACAATGTTTATGGACCTCTATCCAAAGGAGACACCAATTCCATATGCTTAATTTTATGCATCTCTATCCATAGGATAACTCTATCCCCTCAAATCTGGGTCATGGACCTCTATCCACAGGAAAAATATATTCCCTCAACTCTGGTTCATGGATATCTATCGATAGAAGAACTCTATCCCCTCAAATATGGTTAGTGGAACTCTATCTATAGGAGACACATCTCCTTTGCTCTAGTTCATGGAACTCTATCCACAAGAGACACCTCTCCTCTTTGCTCTAGTTCATGGAAATCTATCCATAGGAGACACCTCTCCTCTCTACTCTAGTTCATGGAAATCTATCCATAGGAGACACCTCTCCTCTATGTTCCAAGACTACTCACGAGGCTTACTTGGGTCTGCTCACAAATCTTCTCTTAAATATACCCCAAATCTACACACACTACATGTACAAATCTGTTTCAAATTTGTCCCAAATATGCACACATTACATGCACAAATCTATCTCAACTTTATCCTAAATATGCACACTACATGCACAAATCTATCTCAACTCTATACCAAATATGCACACATTACATACATAAATCTATCTCAAATCTGTCCCAAATATGCACATATTAAATTCGCAAATCTATCTCAAATCAATCCCGAATCTGCACACATTACAAGTACAAATCTATCTCAAATCTCCCCCAAATATGCACACGTTACATGCACAAATCTATCTCAAGTCTGCTCTAAATATACACACATTACATGCACATATATATCTTAAATCTGCTCCAAATATGCATACATTACATGCACAAATCTATCTTAATTCTGCTCCAAATATACACACATTACATGCATAAATCTGTCTTAACTCTGCTCCAAATATGCACACATTACATGCACAAATTTTTCTTAACTCTGCTCCAAATATGCACATTTTACATGCACAAATTTGTCTTAACTCTGCTCCAAATCTACTTCAAGTCTTCTCAAAAGACTTGCTCAAATTTACCTCAAATATTCTTCGAGTCTTCTAAAAAAGACTTGCTCAAATCTACCTCAAACTTGTTCTCAACTCTGCTCAAGACTACTCATCACTCATCCTAAAACAAAACTCATACACATGCTCAAAATAGTTCATAACACATGTTCAAAATATCTCATAAACACATGCTCATATCAAAGTACTTTAGACATATTCTACCCAAAATTCTTGTTCAAGAACACATAGAAAATGATATGCAATACAATTTCACAATATGTTCTTTCCAAATATTACTCAACCTTAATGCACAAATTGCTTCACAAAACTGCCCTATAACCTTTATAAATTTATATCAATATCAATCAAATATAGTGCATAAATTTGGTTCACAATATTGGTCTCTAACACTTGCCCATTCACATTTAATGTCACACAAATCAATGCCCAAATGCTTCAAAAATTCATTCAACAATGTTGCATAATTTGTTCTCAAACCCTAACACAAATATTTCCAACAATGCATATACATAATCCTTATTTATCCACCTTATGATTCATAAATATGTGTTCAATCAAACACCTTAAGGAAGGAATAATGTCACCATACCTCTTAACTTGCTTTGATGAATATGTGCCCTCAAAAACCTGTCTTAAAATAATTTCATTTTCAAAGTGCCACTTCAAAACTAGTTAATGGATATTTTCTCAAATCACTCAAATTAAATTTATTCTAAAAAATGTGCTCAATAGAATCTGAAAATAATGCTCTATGACTCTCCTTTTGTTCTCAAAATATAAAGCATCAAAATCCTCTCCAATTTATTTTCCACCACAAAAATTACAATAAAAAATTAAACCACAATAACACCTTATAACTCCTTTTACTTATAAAATACTTCTTAGAAAATACAACAATAATAACTTAATCCATTTTCACTAATAAAAATACTTTCTAACCTTATAATTTCTAGAGAAATCAAACCATATAATTTCCAAAATATCAACTTTCATCAAACTTTGTAATTTTCAAAAATGTTAATTTACACAACAAACCTAATGAATCCCTATCTTTCATTTTAAATTTAAAATAAAATTTAATGCCCTTACCACTTCTGCCACTGAAGAAAGTTGAACATGAAATATCACGAAGCCCATGCTCTAGTGCGAGCTAGAGTGCCAGCTAGGTTGGCCCACCCATTGGAACCAAGGGTGCACCAACAAAATTTATCAACCTTTCTTCTACCCAAACGTAACTCAAAAACCAAACTACCATTGTGACTTGAACTCGAAACCTTCTCACTATAAATGTATTATGCAAGGTCTTCTTGCCACATGGGCTAGCTACTCACACAAAACTTCAAGCCATGCACATCACTTCTTAATGTCTTTAGTGATTTCCTCCTTGGTTAAAATATCAACAAAAATTGGAGCCACCATGATTTGACCCCCTGATATTCTATCTACCAGTGCCTTAGCTTTAGCTAAGCCACCGCTTGGGCTAGCCACTCGGTTAGGAACCCAAAGGCACTTGCTTCAATTTTTGTTTCTTCTCCAAATGATGTGCGTGCTCCCTCTCTCCTTTGTTGCACTCTTTGAAACCTATGTGAATGGATTTGATTTGCATTTCACCACCTTAGACTTAGCTCAACAAAACATTAGCCCTAATTAATATGCAATTTGATTTGTCTTAATACATCGGCTAATTATAAATATTATAATAATTTCTTTGGAACCTTTAGCATTTAAACCCTTTTCCCAAGTGGCTTTTATTAAACCTTTGGCCCTCTTGAATTTTGATATTAAATTTTACCTTCTAAAGCCCCCTTAAACCTTTTTTGTCCTTATTTATAATATTTAAAAATAAATAAATAAATAAATAAATAAATAAATAAATATATATATATATATATATATATATATATATATATATATATATATATATTTGAATTTACATGGTGGAATCGGTAGCCTCCATGAATCCGGGTAGGCTGTCCGGCTTTTATGGCCGCCATAGTATTTTGCGCTATCCACCCCAGAAGCCACCACACAGATCTTCATGCAGTCTGCCCCTATAACCACCAGGCCATAATCATTTTAAACCTTTTACGCCACTGAAAGCACCAGGAAAGGGACAATCGTTCAATGTGGAGAGGCCCGAGATTTGAACCTTGGACCTCTGCCCCCATTATGGGGTTTGAATGAACCAATTGGTCTACACCTCGGACCTATTTAAAAATAAATATTATAATCCTTTTCTTACCACAATTTATTTTCCTTTGATAATCCTTTTCTTACCACAATTTCTTTTCCTTTGAGATGTATTTTGCCATGAATAAATGTCCAACCATAGAAGAATATTTTTGCCTTACCAAGTTCTTTGACATCAACCTTTTGACATCAATGACAACTCATATCAATGACAACTCAATAAGCTTCAATATTTCCAACAATCTCCCCCTTATCATTGATGGCAACCCTTCTAAAATATTTCCTTTTACTTCCACTAGATTCCAAATCTACTCCCCCTGAGAAGCTGCTCCTCCATACTAATTTCTATCCCCGTTTGACATAAATTGCAAAGGGATCCTTTGGGGCTAAAAATAATACTCTTAGCTCAACCCCATCACCACATCCTTTCCTTGAGGTGATCAATTTTGGGGTGGGAGTAAATCTACTCCCAACTTACAATGCTCTTCTTCCTTTTCAACCTTATTTTTCCATATATTTGTAGTCATACCCTTTTGATCCTTTCGAGTAAGCCTATTATTGCTTGTCTTTGGAAGTTCCAAAAACTCTGTTCTACACCACTTAGCCTTATGCCCAAAATTATTGCAATTGTAACACCTAATGTTGTAGTTTCTGAATGGTGCAAATGACCTACAATTTATTTTGGTGAAGCCATAATAATTTCTACCATGAATCCTATTGTGTATAGCTTTGTGACCAAAATGATTACATGAGAAACAATGCCCTTGGAAGAAATATTCATCTTGTCTTGAAAAATATGATCTCTTGGTCCTTTCTCTACCTTCTCTATGATGATATCTATTTTTTGTTTGTGCATTGTTTTCTTTCTCAATGAAGATTCCACTCTTCAATTTATCAACATAGGTCTTGGGTTCTTCTTCAATCTCTTCCTCTGAAACTTCTTTTTCTTTTTAGATTGACTCCTATTTTTGTACCTCTTGAACTTCTTCAAAACTAAGTCCTATTTTTATAAATAAGATATTTGTGCTTTGATAATGTTATCCAAATATTTTGAACTTTTTTCCAAACATTTTCTACTTATCTTTAGAATATTTTACTTCCAACCTTAAATAAACCACTTCATGTTCTAATATCTCACATTCTAAATATTTTACCTTTAACTTTTCAACCATAACTTCTTTAAATCTTCTTGCTTTAAATTTTAAGTTTTTGAGATATTGTAGAAGCCTTTCCTTTATTTCTTGATCTTATTGAACTTGAGACTTTAGTCTTGAGTTCTAATTTCTAACTCTTTTCAACTCTCTAATAAAAATAATAAGTTCCTCTTATAGATCAGCAATGGCTTCTTCTTATTTTTCTAAACCTTCCTCTAGGTCTTCAATTATAGGAGCATCTTATTTTTCTTCTACTTAGTCTTCAATAGGAATGTCCTCTTCCTCTTCTATTGACAAAAATAGAATCTCTTATTTTTCACTATCTGATAATATTTCATCACTGTCACTTGAAGTACTGCTTGCTTCTTCAACATATAAACTCTTATTGTGCCTTTGAAAATTCTTGCCTTGACCATACCTATTTTTATTTTTATACCTAAAATTTCTTTCTTCCTTTTTCTTATAATTATGTTTCTCTTCACTACTACTACTTCCAGCTTGTGGATAATTAGATGCATAGTGACCAAATTTACCACAATTAAAATATTTCACAATCTTCATATCTTTGTGTTTTCTTGAGTCTTTATTATCTCTTCTCACATAGTTAGCTTCTTCATTTTTTTTTTGGTAAATTAATAATTTTATTAAAAATAGGGTATTTGAAATGTGCCCCAACACACTGTACATCAAAGGATAAAAAAGGAGCAGACAAAAAGGAACCATAGAACTGCTTGTTGAAACAAAAAATTACAACCTTAGACTAAAAGGAGCAAAAAAGAAGCATCCTTTGAAAAAAAGGACCAGAGAGAAATAGGCAAAAATATGATAGAACCCAAAAGGAAGCAGTCCTTTGCCCTAGAGGAACTCAAAAAGAAACTATCCTCCACTATAGAGGAACCCAAAAATAGTGTAAAAGCCTTCAGCCATCAAGGGGAATGTCCATCTGCATGAGAGACGAAGCATCACCTTCCAGACCAGCGTATTTTGCATATGTTTTAGAAGTATCTTTAGTAATATCCTTAAGGATAGTGATACAAGCATCCTTAGTGATCTCCATTCCATCTTCATCATTGACAACATATTGACATCAATTTTGGTATCAAAGGATACCTCAGCATCGGCAAACATTGGAACATTATCAAAATTGTCGTAGAAAAACATGAGGTTTAGTGCATTGCGTTGTTATTTGAGAGTTGATATCGCCTTTACAATGGCCAAATGATCAGTTTCAATATGATCAATGGTGGTTGAAGTTGCATGCACAACCAACTTGTGAATATACCTTCTAACAAGGTCAAGAGAATTAGAATTATCCTTTGGAGTTTTTATAGAGGTGGATGGAGGGGTTTTGGCAATTTCTTTGTGTTTTTGTATCTAATAACTATGGACAAGGGTCATTTCAACTTTGGCCTTCTTCCTGGAGGAAAAATCAAAAAAGGATTTACCCCCTTTGTATTTTCTTTTGGATCTAGAATTTTTTGGACTCAGGGTTGAGGAAGAATTCTCTTCCTCATACTTAGGGGCAGAGAGGTTACCTGAAGGGAAATGTAGAAGGAGGAACTTGTATAGGATCTTAAAAATACCCTGGTGACAAGGTTTGGCCTCATATTTCTTGGAACGATTGGTAGTGATAGTATAGTCCATGGACCAGAATAAGGCGACAATAATGTTCATCATTTTTTAGTCCCAAAAGTGATTTAAAAAGGCAAGATGGTAACAACATAGTTGGGAATCAGGGTCGTCACAAGTAAAATATTGCATTATTAGCTTTAAAATTTATTTCCATGGTGTTGACAAGTGATGATGAAACAAAAATTTTTTACCTTCTTGTGGATAGGTGAGTTTTTTTCGAAGTGTGTCAGCTCTGCATCCCAGTTGTGCTTGTCTCTTCTGATGAATTTTCTATTCAAATATTTCCCCATCAGGTCCGCCAGCATCTCGAAGGAAATCTGGAACTGAACTTTGTGGATGGAAACAAAGTCATTGTCCCAAGTTTCATGAAATATTTAGTAACCTCCTTGTCCACACCATAGACCATATTGAAGAAATAAATGATTCTTTTTTTTATATTTGAACATATCAGTGGAGATAGAATCCAATTCAAGAGTCTCAGGCTCAATGAAAACAACTTTCCCTTCCTTCATGGTTACAAAGGAAAATAAGGAAGGAAATAAATTGAAGGAAAAAAAGCACAGGCCCAAAGGAACTGAGATAGAAAAATGTGTCCAATGATAAAGCCACAACAAGAATAAATAGAAAGTAATGCTTGGAAAAGAAGGAAAAAACTACCAGAAAGGATAATATTGGTTAGGGTAGTAGGCATGACACAAAAAAGGGTGATGAAGGCAGGTAGGAGCAATAGGGAAAAACACCATCCCATGGAAAATGGAGCTTTTGGTAATGCTCATGCCACAAAGCCAATGACAAAAGTAGGAACAATAACCAGAAAGGATTGGGATGCAAAATACAAAGTGTTAAAAGAGAGTTCTTGAAAAGGAAAATGGACAAACATCATTCCACATGAGAAAGAGATGATTTAAAAATAAGGTGGACCTAACATCGAGATTCCTCATGGAAACAATTAAAAAAGAAGGGGCATATATGAGAGCTTCTTCATTACTACTTGATTCATCACTTGATTTTGGTTTCTTATCTTTTGTCTTCTTTGAAACTTTGAATGCTACCTCTTTCTTATAATTTTGATATTTTTCTGTCCTCATATCATAAGAAATGAGAATTCCATGTAACTCATCCATTGTCAACTTATCGAGATCCTTCATCTCTTCTATTGATGAAACCTTTGCATCATATCTCATAGGAAGTGATCTTAATACTTTTTGAGCAACATTAGAGTCCTCAATTTCAAATCCAATTCCATGCATGGTATTAACAACTTCATCAATACGAAGTAAGTATTTAGCAATATCTTCCTCATATTTCATCTTCAACTCTTCAAAACTCCTCCTCTGAGTTTGAATTTTTGCTAACTTAACCTTGTTATCTCCTTCATATGTTTGATTTAGTTTATCCTATATTTCTTTTGCTGATTTGCATTGCATAAATTTCACAAACTCTAATTCACATAATCCACTTAAGATTCCATTCATAGCCTTGGCATTATTTACATATAGTTGCTTGATATGCTTATTTGTGTGAGGAGTAGCTATAGGTATGAACCCATACTCAACTAGGTTTATGCATAAGGGGTTGAATCAAAATGTACTTATAAAAAAATGGTGAATCCTAACAAAAAACAAGGTGAATCCTAAGAAAATCAAATCAATCATCTTCACACAAAAATTTGGGGCAATTGAATCCCTAAAAGGGATATCATATTTGGGGCCCATTTTGACCCATTAAATCACCTTATAAATTCATAAAAACACCACCTTATAAAAGTTGATAAATTGTAGTTTCTGAATGGTGCAAATGACCTAAAATTTCTTTTGGTGAAGCCATAATAATTTCTACCATGAATCCTGCTGTGTATAAATTTGTGACAAAAATTATCACATGATAAATAATGCCCTTGGAAGAAATATTCATCTTGTCTTGAAAATTATGGTCTCTTGGTCCTTTATCTACCTTCTTTGTGATGATCTCTATTTTTGTTTATGCATTATTTTCTTTCTCAATGAAGATTCCACTTTTCAATTTATCAACATAGGTCTTGGGTTCTTATTCAATATCTTCCTCTGAAACTTATTTTTCTTTTGAGCTTGCCTCCTATTTTTGTACCTCTTGACCTTATTCAAAACCAAGTCCCTATTTTGATAAAAGAAGATCTTTGTGCTTTGATAATGTTATCTAAATATTTTGAACTTTTTTCCAAACCTTTGTAGCTTATCTTTAGAATATTTCACTTCCAACCTTAAATAAACCACTTCATGTTCTAATCTCTCACATTCTAACTCTTTTACCTCTAACTTTTCAACCATAACTTCTTTAAATCTTCTTTTCTTAACTTTTAAGTTTTTGAGATCATGTAGAAGCTTTTCCTCTATTTCCTCATCTTCTTGAACTTGAGACTTTAGTCTTGAGTTCTACTTTCTAACTCTTTTCAACTCTTTAAGAGAAATAATAAGTTCCTCTTCTAGATCAATAGTGGCTTCTTCTTATTTTTCTAAACCTTCCTCTAGGTCTTCAATTATAGGAGCATCTTATTTTTCTTCTACTTAGTCTTCAATAGGAATGCCCTCTTGCTCTTCTATTGATAAAAATAGAATCTCTTATTTTTCACTAACTAAAAAATTTTCATCACTATCACTTGAAGAACTGCTTGCTTCTTCAACATAGAAACTCTTCTTGTGCCTTTGAAAAAATTTCTTTTCATGCTTGCCTTGACCATACATATTTTTCTTTTCATACCTAAAATTTATTTCTTCCTTTTTCTTATAATTATGTTTCTCTTCACTGCTACTACTTCCAGCTTGTGGACAATTAGATGCATAGTGACCAAAGTTACCACAATTAAAATATTTCACAATCTTCATATCTTTGTGTTTTCTTGAGTCTTTATTATTTCTTATCAC
This sequence comes from Wollemia nobilis, assembly GCA_028583015.1. Lineage (NCBI taxonomy): Eukaryota > Viridiplantae > Streptophyta > Pinopsida > Araucariales > Araucariaceae > Wollemia > Wollemia nobilis. The sequence continues at coordinate 2,516,874 of JAQPPZ010000883.1, read as the reverse complement.
ATAGTTAGCTTCTTCATTACTGCTTGACTCATCACTTGATTTTGGTTTCTTATCTTTTGTCTTATTTGAATCTTTGAATGCTACCTATTTCTTGGAATTTTGATCTTTTTCTATCCTCATCTCATAAGCAGTGAGAATTCCATGTAACTCATCCATTGCCAACTTATCGAGATCCTTCATCTCTTCTATTACTAAAAAATTTGCATCATACCTCATAGGAAGTGATCTTAATACTTTCTTAGCAACACTAGAGTCCTCAATTTCAAATCCAAGTCCATGCATGGTATTAACAAATTCATAAATACGAAGTAAGTATTTAGCAATATCTTCCTCATATTTCATATTCAACTCTTTAAACCTCCTCCTGTGAGTTTGAATTTTTGCCAACTTAACCTTGCTATCTCCTTCATATGTTTGCTTTAGTTTATCCCATATTTCTTTTGTTGATTTGCATTGCATAAATTTTGTAAACTTTGATTCATGTAATCCACTTAAGATTCCATTCATAGCCTTGACATTATTTACATATAGTTGCTTGCTATGCTTATATGTGGGATAAGTAGTTGTAGGTGTGAAACCATCCTCAACTAGGGTTATGAATAAGGGGTTGAATCAAAATTTACTTGTAAAAAAATGGTGAATCCTAATAAAAATAAAGGCAAATCCTAATAAAATCAGATCAATCATCTTCACACCAAAATTTAGGGTATTTGAATCCCTAAAAAGTGATATCATCTTTGGGACCCATTTTGACCCATTAAATCACCTTATAAATCCATAAAAACACCACCATTTGATTAGGCTCAAAAAGAGATTTACAACAAGTACAAATATACCTATGTTTGGATATATATTATGGTGAATTAACCCTAAGAAACATTGGTCCCAAAATTTTTAGGTGAATGGACCAATGTCGAGGGTCCTCATATACATCAATTTATAATTTTAAAAATCCTAATATTTGCCCAATTTGCAAATATTCACCACTATGCATAACCCTATCCTCAATAGATTTCCATGTTTCATATCCTTGTGCCATCAAATAATTCTTCATCCTCATACTCCATAAGGCATAATTATTCTCATCAAACATTGGAGCCTTATTTGTTGAAGATCCATTCTGAGAAGCCATCTATGTTCCTGTAAGATCTTCCTTCAAGTTGTTAGAATTTTTTCAAAGGAACCCACTCTGATACCAATTGAAGAACACAAGATTATAATGAGAGGGGGGTGTGAACAATATAAGATAATATTTTGCTTTTCATTCTAAAGCAGTGTTAACCAATACCATCAATAGGAATAACAAAGCAATGCACATATCATCACACACAATGAGAGACACATATTTAATGTGGTCTACGTCCATGGAGAAAATATTTCTTATAAATTTTCTCAATAAATCTCTTGGGAACCAAATCCCTATTATAATGTTTATGGACCTCTATCCAAAGGAGACACCAATCCCCTATGCTCAAGTTTGTGGATATCTATCCATAGGAGAACTCTATCCCATAAAATTTAGCTCATGGAACTCTATATATAAGAGAAATTTATCCCCTCAAATTTGGTTCGTGGACCTCTATCCAAAGGAGAACTTTATCCCCTCAAATCTAGTTGGTGGAACTATATCCATAGAAGAGACCTCTCCTTTGCTTTGGTTTGTGGAATTTTATCCATAGAAGACACCTATCCTCTCTAATATAGTTCATGGAACTCTATCCACATACGAAAACTTTCCTTTCTACTCCAAGCCTACTCATGTGTATTACTCAGGTTTACTCATTGCTCTCAAATTTACCCTAAATATACACACACTACATGCACAAATCTATCTCAAATATATCCCAAATTTACACACATTACATGCACAAATATGTCTCAACTCCATCCTAAATCTGGACACACTACATGCATAAATTTATCTCAACTCTATCCCAGATATGAACATATTACATGCACAAGTTTGTCTCAAATTTGTCCCAAATATGCACACATTACATGGACAAATATGTCTCAACTATGTCCCAAATCTGCACATATTACATGTATAAATTTGTCTCAAATTTGCCCTAAATATGCACAAATTATATGCACAAATCTATCTCAACTCTACTCCAAACCTGCACATATTACATGCACAAATCTATCTGAAATCTACTCTAAATCTGCACACATTACATGCACAAATCTATCTTAACTCTACTCTAAATCTGCACACATTACATGCACAAATATATCTTAAGTCTGCTCCAAATATACACATTACATACACAAATTTGTCTTAACTCTACTCCAAATCTGCTTCAAATCTTCTCATAATACTTGCTCAAATATACCTCAAACCTTCTTTGAGTCTTCTCAAAAAGACTTTCTCAAATATACCTCAAACTTATTCTCAACTCTGCTCAAGACTACTCATCACTCATGCTAAAAAAAAACTCATAACACATGCTCAAAATAGCTCATAACACATGCTCAAAATAACTCATAAACACATGCTCTTATCAAAGTACTTTAGACATATTCTACCCAGAATTCTTGTTCAAGAACACAAAAAATGATATGCAATACAATTTTACAATATGTTCTTTCCAAATATCACTCAATCCAAATGCATAAATTGCTTCATAAAACTTCCCAATAACCTTTTTAAATTTATCTCAATATCAATTAAATCTAGTGCATAAATTTACTTCACAAGGCTGATCTCTAACATTTGCCCATTCATAAATAATGTCACACAAATCAATGCCCAAATGCTTCACAAATTCATTCAACAATGCTGCACAATTTGTTCTAAAACGCTAACACAAATATTTCCAACAATACATATACATAATCCTTATTTCTCCACCTTATGATTTAGAAATATTTGCTCAATCAAACACCTTAAATAAGGAATAATGGCACCATACCTCTTAACTTGCTTTGATGAAGATGTGCCCTCAAAAACCTATCTTAAAAGAATTTTCTTTTCAAAGTGCCACTTCAAAACTGGTTAGTGGATCTTTCTTCTAAAATCACTCACATTAAATTTCTACTAAAAAATGTGCCTAATAGAATATGAAAATAAATCTCTATGACTCTCCTTTTGTTCTCAAAAGATAAAGCATAAAAAACCTCTCCAATTTATTTTCCACCACAAAAATTACAATAAAAAAATGAACCAAAATATAACCTTATAACTCCTTTTACTTACAAAATACTTCTTAGAAAATATAGCAATATTCCCTTAATCCTTTTCCACTAATAATAATACTTTCTGCCCTTAGAATTTCCAGAGAAATCAAACCATATAATTTCCAAAATATCAACTTTCATCAACCTTTGTAATTTCTAGAAATATCAATTTACATAGCAAACCTTATGACTCTCTATCTTTATTTTTAAAATTAAAACAAAATTTAATGTCCTTACCACTTCTACCATCGAAGAGAGTCAAATGTGAAACCTCACGGAGCCCATGCTCTAGAACGAGCTTTAGTGCCAGCTAGCTTGACCCACCCACTCGAACCAATGGCACACCAAAAAAAATTATTAACCTTTCTTTTGCCCAAACGTAACTCAAAAACCAAATTACCACTATGAATTTAACCTGAAACCTTCTCATTGTCAACTTCTTGTACAGGGTTTGCCTTCCACCTGGGCTAGCTGCCCACATGAAACTTCAAGCTACACACACCACTTCTTAATGTATTCAACGATTTCCTCCTTCATTAAAATATCAACAAAAATTGGAGCCACTATGATTTGACCCCTTGATCTTCTATCTACCAATGCCTTAGCTTCGACTAAGCTACCACTTGGGCTAGCCACTCGGTTAGGAACCCAAAGGCACTTGCTTCGATTTAACTTCGATTTTTGTTTCTTCCCCAAATGATGTGTCTGCTACCTCTCTCCTTTACTACACTATTTGAAACCTATGCAAATGGATTTGATTTACGTTTCACCACCTCAACCTTAGCTCAACTAAATATTTACCCTTATTAACATGCAATTTGATTTGTCTTAATATGACGACTCATGATTTTTGCATTGGAGCTTTTTCAAAAATGTTGGTTCCAAGGGTTTATAATATTTAATAAATACTATAATACTTTATTTGGAACTTTTATCCTTTAGACCCTTGTACCAAGTGTATTTTATTAAACCTTTGGCCCTCTTGTTTTTTGGTATTAAAATTTACCTTCTAAAGCCCTCTTAAACCTTTTTTGTCATTTTTATTTAAATTATTTAAAAATAAATATTATAATCCTTTCTCTTCTAGGTCTTTGTCCTTCTTATAATATTTAAAAATAAATATTATAATCCTTTTCTTACCACAATTTCTTTTCCTTTGAGATGTATTTTGCCATGAATAAATGTCCAACCATAGAAGAATATTTCTACCTTACCAAGTTCTTTGACATAAACCTTTTGACATCAATGACAACTCAATAAGATTCAATATTTCCAAAACTTTATTTAACCCAAATTTAATAATTAAATAATATTCTAGATTCAAATTAATATACTAGCTTGGTATTCCTAATCATTATGGAGTAACAATAGATGAGATGCATTTGTAAGAGAGCAACCTAAATTAAAATTCCTACAATGTGATAACGCATAACACACAAGTCGATGCTTTTAACATAAAATCATATCATGATAATGTTGGGATGTTATAATAAAAGAGAGACTCCATTTCAATACCTAATTTTTGGAGTTCACAATATTTTTCAAAAATAAATAGAAGCAGTTCGTCCACTCAAATATTATATAGAAAGAATAAAAGGATGAAAGAAAAGAAAGACAAATAGATATTAGGTCACATATAGGAACTTTAAATAACCACATTATTATCCATATATAAGATGTAAACACTCACCCAGGTGTTGTAGGTGAGTTAGAGAGGAGAGGGCAATCCTCCAAGGGAGGTCCCAGGTTTGAATCTCCACCCTACCAAAAAGTTGAATTGGGTACCAAAAATCCAATTGATAATGTTGGTGCGGGCAAGGCCAGGCACGACTCTCAGGTGACTTTGATGGTGTAGAACCCCTTGGTCATGGTCTATCAGACCAAGGTGGCGCCGCAAGGGATTTTTTATTAAAAAAAATATATGTAAAACACTCCAATAATCAAAATGAGGAGTGATGGGGGTATTTATATCAATAACAAAACTCCAATTACATAATAGAGTTTAACCTAAGCCAACATAACAAGAGGGATTAAAATTAATTACATGTTAGAAAGTGTGTTTAACCATAATAATTTTAACCATGGCCCATAGAGATTATATAATAAAATATTACATTAAATTCAATACATTCCACAATGAACTCCATTAGGCCTTTCAATATTATATCATACAATGTCAACCTTGGCCATGAATCAAATTACAATTTTAACATCCCCTAATAATTTGAATTGAGGTCCCAAGGAGAGAAGACATTAGTGACAATAATATCTTCCCCCACATAATGAATGCTCTATTGGGTCCTCTATAGTTGATGGCAAGCCGGGATTCACACAAACACATTCACAGTAATTTCATGGTAATTTCATTAAAAATAGCTTAATACGGTTTACAATAGTCTCTCCAGTATACCACTTCTCCCCCAATCCCGAACTTCACCATCCCCCATCCTTACAGCATTTCGGGTTTTTAACGAGGCCCCCGATCCTCTCGGCCATCAATGCCCCGCCTAACAAATTCTAATTCTAATTTTCCCTCCCTCGGTCGAACTTCCCAAATTTTGTCATAAATGGCCACGACCTTACCCACCATGAAAACCTCATTAAAGATCTTCTCTGACCCGCAAACGCCGCCTTGGTCAGATCGTCCTTTCGTGCCTCTGTTTCGCCCATAATGTCCATGCTCTGTACTGTTGTGAAGACCATTCCCATCTTAATACACGCGGTCGCCAATTTCAATTTCAATCTTCGTGGCAGCCCGCGCGTTTAATTAATTAATTTTTTTTTTCTGCTTTGTCTTCGACTGACCGTGCCACTTTAACACACGTGGAGGTCGCGTGTCACTATGGCTCTCCTTCTCATTTGAACACGTGTCCACAAGCTTGTCTTCATACTTGTCGCGATATCGCGACATGTCGCGATATCGCGACCCACTGTCCCTTTGCTTTCACCTTGGTGGAAAAAGTCACGATATCGCGACCCAACGGTCACCTCTCTTCAATTTGCAAATGATGCCGCGATATCGCGACGTCGCGATATCGCGACCAAAACCTTCTCCCCTTCTTCGTCTGCACCGAGCCCTTGATTTTAATTGCCAACTGAAGTCGCGATAACGCGACGGAAATTCAACGCTGCTGAAGTCGAAACAAGAGTCGCGATATCGCGACTCAAACTGGCCATTGCCCTTCCGAAGCTTTGGGGTCGTGATTTCGCGACCCCAACGCAACTTGTGCCTTTACTCTAAAACTTCCTCTTCTTTTTACAAAACCTCCCTCTTGGGCCAAGATTTGAAACAAACCCAACACAAGTACTTAGAAAATAAAAGCAAACAATAAAATGATTTGGAGGATGCAAGATTGCTCCTTGACCACCGGATGCTCCTCGCATCGGACACCCGGGTAGATAAAAAAAAAGTGACCCTCACTTTTGTTTGGCTAAGGGGAGACCCAAGCGGTCAACTTCCGTCTTCGACAACCAAGTCGCATCTTCAGTTGGTCTGCCCCTCCACTTGATCAAATACTCAGTATACTGCCTGTTTCGGGTGCTCCGGCCTTCACGGGTATCTAATACTTCCTCGGCCTCATCTGTGCTTGGAGTAGAGGCTGGAAATTGCCATGGTTCTGGACTTTGCATGTCTGTACTTTCTCCCTCATGATATTCCACGAGATCTGAAATATTAAAAATAGGTGAAATATCAAGCCAACTTGGCAATTCCACTTCATACGCATTTCCTGACTCTCGCTTTCCCAATATTTTACATGGTCCAAACTTTTTCATCTTCAATTTATTGTAAGTCTTGGCAGGAAATCTCTCCTTCCTGAGATGCACCATAACCTCATCTCCAACCTTGAACTCCTTGAACCGCCGCTTCTGGTCTGCCCTTGTCTTATATTGACTGTTCATTTTTGTAATTTGTCTTCTTACTTCCTCATGCAGACTTTTCATATGTTCTGCAAATTCTTCTGCTTCGGCACTACATTTTTCTTTTCTGTCCAACTTTCTTAGTTCAGACACGTTCCTCGGGCTGTGTCCATATATTATCTGGAATGGAGATTTATCTGTGCTTTTATTAACTGAACTGTTATATGCAAATTCTGCCTGCGGTAAAACTAAATCCCATCCCTTGGGCTGATCTGCTATCAAACACCTCAATAGATTACCCAAGCTTCTGTTCACCACCTCTGTCTGTCCGTCAGTCTGTGGGTGGTATGCCGAACTGAATTTCAGGTCTGTTTTCATCTTCTTCCACAGAGTTCTCCAAAAGTATCCAACAAACTTGGTATCTCTATCAGAAACTATGCTTCTTGGCAGACCGTGAAGTCTAACCACTTCCTTGAAGAACAACCCAACAATGTGAACTGCATCACTTGTCTTTTGGCAAGGAATAAAATGTGCCATTTTGGAGAACCGGTCCACCACCACAAATATTGAATCATTTCCTCTCTGTGTTCTCGGCAATCCAAGAACAAAATCCATGCTTATGTCCTCCCATGGTCTCTCGGAGCACGTGTAATGGCTGGTACAGATCTCGTATTTTGTTTTACACCCTTTGCCATCTGGCATATTCTGCAACTTTTCACAAACTTTCGTACATCTTGCCGAAGTTGTGGCCGTAGTAATTTTCCTCAATCAAGGCAATGGTCTTATCCCTACCAAAATGCCCAGCCAATCCTCCGCTGTGCTTTTCTTTGATTAAATTCTCCCGCATGGAACTTCTGGGAATGCACAACTTACTACCCTTGAACAGCATCCCGTCTTGGATTAAGAAATCCAACCATTTTGTTCTATCCATAGTAAGAGGTATTGAGCAAGCCTTCCAGGCTTCTGCAAAATCCGGATCTGCAGGGTATAGACCCTTCAGTTCTTCAAACCCCACTACTTCCACTGTCAATCTGGTCAGCAGAGTCTGCCTTCTGCTTAAGGCATCTGCAACCCTGTTTGACTTCCCACTTCTGTGCTTCAGTACAAAGGTATAACTTTGGAGGAACTCCACCCATTTCATGTGCCTTTGGTTCAGTTTTGTCTGACTGTTAATGTATTGCAAAGCCTGATGGTCAGTAAACAGTACAAACTCCTTTGGTAATAAATAATGTCTCCACTTTTTCGGGGCCTGAACTATAGCATAAAATTCTTGATCATAGACAGAATACTTTTTCCGAGCATCATTTAACTTTTCACTGAAATAAGCAATTGGCTTGCCTCCTTGACTCAGTACTGCCCCTATTGCACTGCCATCGGCATCACAATCCACCCGAAATACCTTGTTGAAGTCTGGAAGTGCCAAAACAGGTTGATTCCGTAACTTTTCTCTTCAATGTATCAAAGCTCCTTTCAGCCCCCGATGTCCATTTGAACTCCTTTTTATCTCCCCTCATTGTCTCTGTGAGAGGTGCACAAATACTCGCTGAAGTTCTTTATGAACTTCCTATAAAATCGGCCGGACCATGGAATGACCTCACTTCTGTTGTGCTCCTTGGAGTAGGCCATTCAATGATGGCTCTCACCTTTTCGGGGTCCATCTTCAGGCCTTCTCCTGAGATTACAAACCCCAAGTATACCAATTCCTTCTTGACAAAATTACACTTTTTCAAATTTATTAATAACTGTTCTTCTTGCAGCTTTTCAAAGACTCTCCTGATATGCATCAGGTGTTCCTCCAGGGTCCGGCTAAATATCAATATATCATCTAAATAAACAATAACAAACTTTCCCAGAAATTCTTTCAGTACTTCATTCATCAGCCGCATGAAGGTACTTGGTGCATTGGACAGTCCAAAGGGCATGACCAACCACTCAAACAGGCCTTCTCTTGTCTTGAAGGTTGTCTTCCATTCATCCCCCTCTCGGATACGGATCTGATGATAACCACTTTTCAGGTCAATCTTTGTGAAGTACTCAGCTCCACTTAAACAGTCCATGATATCATCCATTCTTGGTAACGGGAATCTGTACTTAATAGTAATTTTGTTGATGGCCCGTGAATCTGTACACATCCTCCATTCCCCATCCTTCTTTGGCGCCAGCACTGCAGGTACTGCGCATGGACTCAAACTTTCCCGAATTAATCCCTTTTCTAATAATTCTTGGACCTGTCTATTTAACTCCTCAGTCTCTACAGGTGTCATCCTGTGTGCAGCTTTATTTGGCAGGCTTGATCCTGGTACTAAATCTATATGATGGCTAATTTTTCTCACAGGGGGTAAGCCCTCAGGCACATTGTCAGACACAATGTCTGGAAATTCCTCCAGCAGATTTAGAACTTCTGTTGGGGTATCCCGGCATTCCTTCCCCCTAACTCTAGGGATTATTGCATAACATAAATGTTCATGCTTTAACCCGTTCAGAAACTCTCTCCCCTCAACTAAACAGACTCTGGAAATATTACATACCTTTTCATCTGTATCCTTCAAGGGCTTTAGTTTATGGCGTACACCATTCTTTGTCAATGAGTAGGTGTTGGCACGGCCATCATGTACTGCACTCCGGTCAAACTGCCAGGGTCTCCCCAACAACATGTGGCAAACATCCATGGGTAAGATGTCACACAAGACCTCATCACAATAATTCCCAATGTTAAATTTAACAGAACACTGCTCATTGACCAAAGCTCCGTGGTCCTTTTGTAACCATGCGACCCGGTATGGGTGTGGGTGTTTCTTCCTTTCTAACCGTAACTTTGTAACCATTTCCTCAGAAACCAGGTTATCCGTGCTACCATTATCAATAATGATATTGCAAACCTTGCCCGCACATTTACATCTAGTGCGGAATAAACTTTTCCTCTGGTCTGTGTCCTTCTCCTCGTTCAACAGGACTCTTCTTACAACCATTGTTTCTCCTCTCTCCGCTTCTTCGGAATGCTCAGATTCAACATCCTCCTCTGCCACAACAGCTCTGGCTGGGCCCTCAGGCCTCTTGTTTGTTCTTTCTCGGTGTTGTGGACATTCAAATGCCCCGTGTCCTTCTTCACCACAGTGGAAACATGTTCCACGAAATACTCCCCTTCCAAACCCTCGTCCAGATCCACCCCGTCCTCTTGGGTAGCTGTTTCCGATCTCGGGGCTGATAAATATCTTCTTCTTTTTGGTCCCGGTTACTACCGGCTTCACCGAGTCTTCTTCGGATCCTTGTACTTTTCTCCACTGGTCCTCCCACGAGTCCTTCCACCTCGGCCTCTTCCTCTTTGCTTGCCTTCAAACCGCCCTGTTTAGCTTTTCTTCTACCTTCAAGGCAAATTGATAAGCATCCTCAATGGTGTTTACTCGAACCAGGCTCAGTTCTTCCTGGATACCAAGCCTCAACCCATTAATGTAACGGGCTACTTTCTCTTTATTTGCCTCTAAATGCCCTGTTCTAATAGAAATTTTGTAAAATTCTTCGAGTGTACTCTTGGACGAGTTTTGTTTGTCTGTCTCAAGCTCTGCATTTTTCTTAGCAGATCCAACTCGTAATCTGTCGGGATGAACTGTCTTTTAAGCTTCTCCACCATTCTATCCCATCTTGTTATTCTCTCTTTCCCTCTTCTATTTCTCTCCAACCGCATTCCCCTCCACCAAATGTTGGCATGACCCTTTAACTTGGTCTTAGCAAATCTGACCCGGTTAGGGTCTTCAATCTCCTCATACTCGAAATATTCCTCTAAATCATTTATCCAGTCAATCACTTCTTCTGGATTCAGATTTCCCGAGTAGGTAGATACCTCCATTTTTGGCTGTTTTCCAATCTGAGAGATGGCCTTATACAACCGGGCCTGAGCTGGATCCACGGCTTCTGCTTCTTCCTCGACTTGTTCTTCCTCTTCAACTTCATCTTCACTTTCCTCTTCCCCTCCGGGTTCGCGCCTTCTGCGTAACTCTGCTTGCAAGGCTTGAACTTGTCTTTGCAAGGCCCGAAAGTCTTCGACCGGCACCACATTTCCTGCTCCGCCACGGTTCCTTCGTGGAGGCATGATATTTTCTCTGTATTATTATTATTTTTTTTTTTTAGAATTCTTCCACAGATCCTGGTGCAACTGCCTCTCTCCGGCGATCTGTTACACGCTCAGGAGCTCCCGCTCTGATACCACTTGATGGCAAGCCGGGATTCACACAAACACATTCACAGTAATTTCATGGTAATTTCATTAAAAATAGCTTAATACGGTTTACAGTAGTCTCTCCAGTATACCACTTCTCCCCCAATCCCGAACTTCACCATCCCCCATCCTTACAGCATTTCGGGTTTTTAACGAGGCCCCCGATCCTCTCGGCCATCAATGCCCTGCCTAACAAATTCAAATTCTAATTTTCCCTCCCTCGGTCGAACTTCCCAAATTTTGTCATAAATGGCCACCGCCTTACCCACCATGAAAACCTCATTAAAGATCTTCTCTGACCTGCAAACGCCGCCTTGGTCAGATCGTCCTTTCGCGCCTCTGTTTCGCCCATAATGTCCATGCTCTGTACTGTTGTGAAGACCATTCCCATCTTAATACACGCGGTCGCCAATTTCAATTTCAATCTTCGTGGCAGCCCGCGCGTTTAATTAATTAATTTTTTTTTTTGCTTTGTCTTCGACTGACCGTGCCACTTTAACACACGTGGAGGTCGCGTGTCACTATGGCTCTCCTTCTCATTTGAACACGTGTCCACAAGCTTGTCTTCATACTTGTCGCGATACCGCGACATGTCGCGATATCGCGACCCACTGTCCCTTTGCTTTCACCTTGGCGGAAAAAGTCGCGATATCGCGACATGTCGCGATATCGCGACCCAACGGTCACCTCTCTTCAATTTGCAAATGATGCCGTGATATCGCGACGTCGCGATATCGCGACGTCGTGATATCGCGACCAAAACCTTCTCCCCTTCTTCGTCTGCACCGAGCCTTTGATTTAGCCTTTGATTTTAATTGCCAACTGTAGTCGCGATAACGCGACGGAAATTCAACGCTGCTGAAGTCGAAACAAGAGTCGCGATATCGCGACGTCGCGATATCGCGACGTCGCGATATCGCGACTCAAACTGGCCATTGCCCTTCCGAAGCTTTGGGGTCACGATTTCGCGACCCCAACGCAACTTGTGCCTTTACTCTAAAACTTCCTCTTCTTTTTACAAAACCTCCCTCTTGGGCCAAGATTTGAAACAAACCCAACACAAGTACTTAGAAAATAAAAGCAAACAATAAAATGATTTGGAGGATGCAAGATTGCTCCTTGACCACCGGATGCTCCTGCATCAATAGTTCAAGGAGTTCCTTCAGAATCTCTCTCATCATCTAGAAGTTGTCCATCGATTTTTATAAACTCATTTTGAATCCTTTATAATTTTAGAAAAAAAGTCTGTCATATGTCACTCCCTCTTGTAGCATCTACAAATTATTTTTAAATTGTTTTAATACTTATCCTAGCCCTTGGTGATGGCTTTTGAAGCCTTAATAACAATATAGAACTCATAGAAAAATAATCAGAAGAACAAATATAATGAAGTTGCAATATAATGAATCAAATTATAATGCAACAGAGATAATATGAGACAACCATATGTATTATCAAGGATTAATAATGTACCAAATACTATTCAATAATATACTCAAATATGAATGTAATAGCCTAAATCATACACAATATAATACTTATAATATTAGTTGCTCAAATATATGCATACTTGTATTACTCCTCTTTCTATTACAAATATATCATATAAAATGATATTCTCACAACTCTCTATGTAGACTGTGTAGACTATGATGGTGTAGATCGTTATCTACATCCTTCACCCTATGGAGTAATATATATCCTTTATAGGATGAGTCTTTGGTTACCTTGACTCTTCCTTTATATACACAAGTTTCATGACTCTTGGCTTCTCTACTTGACACTTATATACATATAACACTATCTTGTATGTACACTTGTGCTAAACTCTTCACATGAATATTTATAATCTAAGAACACATTCCCACACTTAGATATTGGACAGTTGTGCACATTTACACTCATAACACTTGCACTCACATTTACATGATACATGCATTTCCTACACATTATTACATTACATAAAATATTTATTTATTCACTAATCTAAGACACAACCCTAATATAATAGTGATGTACCAAGGTGGTACATTGGCATGTACCAAATAATGTAATATTTTTTAACACCCCCTATATTACATTATTTGGTTACTGAAGACTTTAGTCTTCAATATGATCTTTGTCTTTGAATCTTCAATCTATCTTCAAGTAGACCTATTGAACAAGAGATCTAATTATTGCTTATGTCAAAGTTAGATCATGTTTAATCCATTTTTTTTCCCTAGTTATTCGGATGAATTTTCTTCCTGTTATTTAAAAATTCCACACTTGAATCCATTTTTAGTAGATGCTTTAGAAACAAGAACTCGAAAAAGATAATCTAATCTAAATATTAATGCCTTTTCAAATCTTTTGCAATACTTGTCCTTGTATTAGTAGAAAATAGGTGAGTGAGATTATCTTCCACAATATTTGCATGGTTGAATATCTCAATAGTTTACCTTTTCATGAACAATCATATTGCAATAAGCACATCTTGATGATATTTTTACTACTTTGTTAATATCCTTTGGAGTCTCAAGTTTATCTATTTTATTTATAGAATAGTATAACCACTCGTGTACAATTGAAACTATTCTATATTTGTTTTCTTTGTATATATATTGTATATATTCAACCTAGTAAACATTTTGGGGTGGGATTTATAGTAGAAATATTCAATGGCATGTATACTCGATTATTTGGAAATCTTATCGAGTTCTCAATTATATCTCTAAGCCATTTTGGTTTTATCTTCTCTTCAATTAGTTTATGAGAATAAGACTTAAGTGAATGCAACATTTCTTCACTATCCTCATTGAATGCATTCTTAATAATTTCATCCATTTTAATCAATTTTTTTTGATGTAGTCTACCTTATGACTTCCTAGGTTCTTAATGATAAATAATTGTAGAGTTTCTAAGTTTTAAAAACCTATGAAGTAAAATTCCTTGTCTTTCTAATAAAATAGAAGCTAGTAATGTAATAATTTTACAAATTTAATATTTGTAAATTTGAAGTAGACTTCCTTATCTCTTCAAAATTAAATAATTTACAAAACATTCTGAGTTTTGAATTTAAAAAATAAATAAAATAATAGATTTTTCAAATATAAAACTTCTAACTTTATTACTAACACTACTTATTACTCCAAATTCGTAATGAACAATAAAGACCTACTTAACAACTTATCACTCCAACTAACAACTTAAAAATAAACCAACTTTACAAAAATTAAACCTCAACCTTATATCTCCATTTTTTAATCTCAACCTTAGCAATGGAATATTAATTCAAAAAATACTTTAAAATCCTAATTTACCTTGTAATACATGATGGCGTTCTGCAGTTTAAAAAATCTTAGTGCTAAGAAAATCGTTGTTTCTTTGACATTTGAATTGGAATGCCCTTGTTCTTTGATGGATGTCTTTAAGAATATGTTTTCCAAAAGGTATTTCTTTTTTCCACCTTCAAAATGGCACTTGCATGGATTTTTAGTTGGTGCAATGATGGATATTTTGAACTTGCCCTTTGAAATTTATAACGCTTCCCTAAGGTGCTTGAATCAAAACACATTTGAAGAACTTAGACATTTGATTCACCTCATGAATAGTTTCACCTCTATATCACTTGATTATTTAGTGCTAGTCTTGGTAGCTTCACTTTATACTTTTTATGTAGCTTCACATCTCACCTCCTATGTCGCTTCACTTTTTAAATTCTACATCACTTAATTTATCAACTCTTACAATAATTTGTTCTTCAACTATTGCATCGCTTCACTTCTATTTACTTCACAAATTTTATGTTGCTTTGCTCTTCAGTTCTTGTGTCACTTCACTCTATTATTGACATCCATTAAGATACCTTCTAGTGGTGTTTGATATCCCTATCACTTTGCCTTAGTCTTGATATCACCTGGTGTTTTTTGATTTCCCTTTATTGATTGACTTTAGACTTGATGTCACTAGACATAATTTGATTTCCCTATCTCTTGGAATCACTCCTCTCAGCTTGGCTATTCAATGGTCCTTTCTCAACTCAGCTAAGGGTGGTTTAACTTTTTTTCTTAGGTCGACTAGGTGCATATTTATTTCTCCACTACTTGACTACTCAGCTAGGCTCATCTTGAATTCTTCACTGCTCAACACTACACAACCTAACTTCAACTTAGCTCTTTAGATGGTGCTTCAAGGTTCTTAGATTTATAGAGTGAATTCTTTAGCTATTATAATTTTACCTTATATTAATTTCGTATATATATTGTGAGACTTCACTAATTTTCTTTTTGAAGATTATATTATTTATGCAGGTGTAAGGATAGGTTCTTTAGCTCATCAGTATAGAACATTCTTCCAAGATTAAAATTCCTTGGCTATAAACATAAATACCTTAAAAATTCCTTAACATGCAGTGTTCTCCAATATGTATACTACTTATCTTTAACTCACTACATTTGATCAATGATTTCTCACATCTCATTTGTGTCCTTATACATTCCTTTTTATGACTCTGACTTTGCTATCGAGTCTTCTTCTTATGGCTCTAACTTCTCGCTTAAACACTAGTCTTTCTTTCCACTTTGCTCCTTGTTGATCATGTTATGGTCTACCAATGTTATGCCACTACTTGATTAATGCACTAATACATAACACAATATTATATTTTTCTTTATTTATATTATTTCACTATAAATTTATCTACACTCTTTGAATTAGCTATCCTACATTCTTCAAACTTTGTCAAGATAGTTGCCTCCCAAAAATATTTTTTTGGATATTTGTCTAGATTTCTATTACATTTTGCATCAGTATTTTTCTTGACTAACTATGTTTCCTTCTATTGTATGCTAGATCTAATTCTTCTTGTTATATTAGAGTCTTCTTACTATCTTGAAATATTCTTACCACCTTCAAGTCTTTTTTCTTGCTTTTAATTTTTGTAGAGAAAGCTAGATTAATGATCTCTTCTCTTACTAAGGACCAATATATATATATATATATATATATATATATATATATATATATATATATATATTCACTTATGATGGAACCCTTTAAAATGTATCTCATTCATTATATTCAATATATTATGGGACCTTCTCCAATGGATATCTTTCTCTATCTTATGGGTTTGTCATTGAATATCAACATTTATCCCAAATCTAGTGTAAGTACTCTTGTTGGAGCTCTTCTAATGGATCTGATTTCTCTATCTCAAATTTATTGATTATTTTTTATTATATAAACTTTATCCTTATGATTCCTTTCTTTCTCAATCAAATATGGTATATTTTCTATTAGGACCACTTATCTCAATTATGAACTCCTTGCTCAGAATGGTCTCAAATCTCAACCTTCTTTCTATACCAAGTTTTATCTTCAAGATCTGAATCAATAACGTAAAGCCCTTATCAAATTCTATCTTTGAGACCTAAAACTTTTGACATTCTACAACTTGAATCAATCCTTGTTTGAGGAAAGCTTTATGCCTTCTCACACTTGAAGATGAAAGTATTCTATATCTACATTAGGAAGCTTCTTACTTCTATAGATTAATATTTACCACAATAATTTCTTATATATATTTCTCTAGCATTACATAAGAATCCAATATCTGAGTTAGAATGACAATCTATTGAATGACTAGCTTTCTCCTTAGTTAGTTCTTCTTTGAAATTTGCAAAAAAAATAATCAATCATTATTCTCTTTCTTGAGATAAATATCAATGTTAAGGGATTTCTATCCCTAAATCCTTCTATTAATATCAAGGTTGGCTATTCCTTGAATAATCAACTATCTTCAAGTTGATTTTCTAATCTTCACTAGTTATGCTTCAACCTAGTGGAAATAATATTTAATTTTCACTAGTTATTTTTCAATCTAGTGGAAATATCTAATATTCTTAATTTATGAAACTTTCAAATCCTATGCAAGTAACCTTGCTATAGCTCTGATACCATTGATGCATTTTGAAGCCTTAACAATAATATAAAACTCATAAGAAAATAATCATAGGATCAAATATAATGAAGTTGCATTATAATAGATCAAATAATAATGTAACAAAGATAATATGAGACAACTAATATGTATTTATCAAGGCTTAATAATATACCATAACATTCAATAATATACTCAAATATGAATGTAATAGCCTAAATCATACACAATAATAAGACTTACAATATTAGTTGCTCAAATGTATGCAAACTTGTATTACTCCTCTTTCTGTTACAAATATATCATATACAATGATATTCTCACAAATTTCTATGTAGACTATGTAGACTATAATGGTGTAGATCACTATCTACATTCCTCACTCTATGCAGTAATATATAACCTTTCTAGGATGAATATTTGGTTACCTTGACTCTTCCTTTCCATATGCCTAGTCTCATGACTCTTGGCTTCTCTTCTTGACACTTGCATACACATGACACTATATTGTATGCACACTTGTATTAAAATCTTCATATGACTCTTCCTAATATAAGAATACATATGCACACTTACATATTCGACACTTGTGCACATTTACATGACACATGTGCATTTCTTGTACATTATTACATTACATAAAATATTTACTCACTCACTAATCTAAGACACAAACCTCATCTAAACATGATGTTCCAAGGTGGTACATTGGCATGTACCAAATGATGTAATATTATCTAACAATTGGGCCCTAGGTCTTAGCCTCCGTAGATTTAAATTTTGTTTCCATATAAAAATAAACTAGGGGATACAAAATATGATCAAGAGCAAGAGTATTTTGAGATTCCAAAGATATGAATCATACGAAACATTAGATTCAACATCTAGAAATAAATGGAGAAATTGGAAAGGAGAATCTTAATTCATCCTACACCATATTTCTTTTTGCCTCTAAAATATGTAATATCTCCTCTCAATTCCTTGAATCTCAAAATATTATCCTCAACATTATAAAACTCTATTATCTTTTATCTAGATTATCTTAGGTCTCAATATTCAAGATCTTGAGTAGTCTCAAATTTAAGATCAACCGATATATTAAATGACCAAAATAAATGAACTAAACGTTCATGAAAATAAAAATAATATGAATAGTGGACAGCTACGGTTTTAATGTAGATATTATTCTTTTTCTTGGTACATCAATGGATCCCCCTTGATCTTTCAAGGACGTAGTTTCTCATAGCCCATCTGATGATGCAAAAATTGCTATGCTAAATAAAATAGTTTTGGAGGCTAGGGCCTCTCAAAAATTGGTTAAAGAGAGGATATATTTAATAATAGTTCAATGTTGGGAGGAGGTTTCTATGGTGGAAATATAATTGCAACACATTAATGATATTTTGATTAATCTTATAGAACTAGCTTTGGTTGGAAAGTTCACTAGGGCATGGCCATCTTCCAAGTGCATAGTTCAATGGGTAGACAAATAATGGTAGCCAAAAATTATAGGTAATGTGTGGAAGAGGTTTATTTGTGGAAAAATTTATAGATAAAGGAGATAAACACTTGATATTTAGAAGTGTACCCTAGTTCTTAGGACCTTGTGGGCTTTACCTTAATAATTGGAACCCCAATTTTGATCCTTTAGAAGAATCCCATCCTAAGGTTCCTATTTGGGTCCATTTTCCCTTTCTCCCTTTGCATATCTAGAATGAAGAGGCTCTTAAAACCATTGGAAATACTATTGGTAATTTCAAAACATGGGCTAAACCTTATAAGAAAAATTATTCTATTGTTCAAATCTAGGTGGTGGTGGATCTAGTAAAAGGCCTCCCAAAAGCTATAAACCTAAAAATAAATTATCTAACCTTTAGAAAAAATTTGGATTACGAGGATATTCCATTTAAATGTAGTTTATTCCATGAGCATGGTTATTTCTAGAGATATTTACCAAAAATACCAAAGGAAACAAAGAAAACAAAGGATTAGAATGAAGGCTTCCAAAACGTGAAACAAAGAAATAAAAAGTTAGTGGTAAAAACATGTCTATCTAATAAAGACCCTTCATATTCCAATTATTTTAAGGCTTTGTATATTGAATAAAGTGTGAAAATAGACAAACTAAACATTGTAGTAGAGGAGGAAGCAGTGCAAGAACATGATAAAAGGACTGATCTTATAGATAAACCAAATATTGTAGTAGAGGAGGATGTAGTGCTAGAACATGATAAAGATATTGGTCTTTCCCCATGTTCCAAACCTAAAGAGAGGAACATTCCACTTTAGGAAGAAGAAAAGGAATTGGAAGAAGAGGACATACTTCCTTCTACCAATCAAAAAGCTCAAACAAGAAAATGTAAGAAGAAAAATATTAAGGTTAAAGCCGAGGAAACAATTGAAATTACTATAGTCAACAAGAAAGCAACATTGGATTTGGTCATAAAATACAAATTCAAAAAAGTTAAGCAATGAAATTTCTCTTTGGGAATATCAGAGGTCAAGGGGATAAAAATAAAAGAAATTGCTTAAAAGACTTTTTGAAGATTGAGAAACCTGATATTTTAATTTTTCAAGAAACTAAGTTAGATAGTAATACTACTAAATCCATTTTCAATAAGATTTTGCCAAATTGTGAATGTTTGACATCTTCTAGAGGTACTTTAGGGGGTATCATCACTTTTTGGTCTACTAATTTTCACCTTGAGGATTATTTACTACATGATAATTGGATTAGAATCTTCTTGCATCATTTTTCCTCTAATATTTTGGTCTCTCTTCCCAATATTTACTCTCCCAACCACCTTATGGATAAGAAAAATGAATGGAGCTCTATCAAAGAGGACCAAAAATTGGATTCTTGGGGGGGATCTAAATCTGGTTTTGAATAAAAATGAGAGAAGAGGTGGGCTTCCTATTAAAGATAGATATAGAGAACATGTGGAAGAGATTATGAGTCTTTTTGAATTAGAAGATATAAAACACAGTAAAGATAAATTCACTTGGACAAATAAGTGTGTTGATTTAGATAATATTAGAACTATATTGGATATATTTTTTCTTTCTAGTGAATTTCTAGAAGATTTTTCTTTGGCCTGCTCAACAATTTTTCCTAACCCCATAGTTTATCATAATCTCATTAGCCTTTGCTTAAAAAATAGAACCAATTGGGGTCCCATTCCACTTAAATACTCTTCACTTTGGTCTAGTCAACTTAGGTTTGTTTAGATGGTTAAGAATTATTGTTCTAATTTAGCATGCTCTCCTTTCCAAGGGAAAAAATGGGTTAAAAAAATATAAAGTGTTCATTTTTGGTATCAAAAATTGGATTAAAAATAACAAAATAAAATATTAGTAGTTATAAAACAACTTTTAGAGGAACTTTAGGAAAGGATTGATATTGAGGGCCATGTAGAGGATCTTATCAAGCAACAATAGAAATGTTCCTCTTCCCTTTTAAATTATTTAAATTTTGAATAAAATTATTAAATATTAAAATCTAGAATGACTTGTGTAACAACCCTCCTTGGTAGAACATTTTATAGGAAATGAACTATGTATTGGTGCGAATGTTTTAATGGCATAGATTCATTTCATGATTAAATGATTACATTATTTTGAGCATGGAATATGGTACTATTGAAAAAATTATGGGTGCATTACTAGGTTCTCTCTTTTGTGGGACCATATATGTGAACCACCGACAAAGAGAGATATTTAGGAAAATGATGATGATGACTTGTTCATCAACAACTCAACGTAACAAGGAAAACTACCCTTCATGTAGATGCATTATATTTTCCTTGTTTGAAAATTTTCATGCCATTGGTTCAAGAAGTTGCTTGTGCAATGAATCTCCTTAATGGATTGGTGATATCATTAGACTATCTTAAGGAGACCGTCTACTTAGGGATAAAATAATGGTGTGAAACATTGTTGGTATGAATCTATATTTGTTCTTGGTAGGCATAGATTTTGTTGAATAAGATTCATTAATTGGTAACATTAATACCTTGGCTCATTAAGTATTAATTGGTTGATAATATTAATACTTCTGATTATAATGGATTTAATACTTTTGTCTTAATTGTTTTGGTGGTATTATTATTTATATTAAAATCTAATTTTGGCAACTGGAAATTTTTTGTTCACCTTTATAAGCGATGTTTAAATCTTGAAGTATATTAGAAAGTTAAAATTTATAGGGGCTTAGAAGGTTGGAATTCTATTCATGATTTTGCTTGCTTGGAATTCATGAATGTGCATAATTATAACTCCCTTGCATGGCTTCAATGGGTCTTGATAGTTTCCTTGGACACATACCATCAAGCTGGAGCACATTGGAAATGAAGGCCATGAAATCCAATAGCATATGGGGAAGGACTCTCCACCCATTTTGATTTAAATTACTGTTTGAAATGCTCAATGGGTTTTTTTAGAGGCTACCAGGAATCTAAGGAGACCAAGGAGCTTGGAAGGCACAATATTCTAGTTTTTGGTATCTTAGCACTAAGAGGTAGGTATTGGTATACCTCCATGATAGTGCTAGGATTGTTGTTTCTTTTTTTGTTGTGTTATTTTTCTTAGAGATATTAGAGAATTAATTTGCTATGATTTTGATAGAGTTATGATAGTGGTATCTTAGTTGCTTTTGTTATTATTCTTTGGGCAATGTTAACAAATTTTCTATATTGTGTTGTTCTAATATTTTTGTCGCTTAGGTTTTGTATACCTATCCTTACTTTTGACTGAGTAATTCTTTGGTTCCTTTAGAGTTGTTAGTGGATTATATTCTAGTGTATCACTATGATCACCTCATTTCTTGGTAGAGTTTGGAAAATATTGGGCTTGTTTGTAAATGTCTTTATATATTTTTGTATGTCTCTATCATGGTTCAAGGGCTATTCACTTCTTTGTGCTATAGGCCTTGAGATTGACTTGGGTATTGTTAGCATCACCCTATGTATTTGTGCAATCCTTTTTGTATTCAAGGCATTGTATTTCTATTTAATTTAGGGTGACATCCATTTGGTATGGCTGACCTATGTTATGTTTTACATTTGGTGTGTTTGTCTAGTCTTGTGTGATGCTTGGTCTCGTCTCAAGTCTAGCACTCGATCAAGACGTATGGTAAAGGTTATACCTTCTTCCTATGTGCATTGGTTAAATTTGATTGAGTGTGTTTTGTACTATCTCATGTGTGGCTAAGATTAGAGTTTTTGAGTGGTTTTTGGAATGATTATGGTTTGTCAATAGTTATTATAATTTGATTATTATGCTTTTATTTGATTTTCAAAAGGTTTGGTAAAATTAATATGACCACATTATTTGGAACTAATATTTGTGCTTTTGTAAAAGCTTAGTTATATTGTCATAAGGTTACTTTGGTTTAGCATAATTAATGACTTTGTGGAATATGGATAAATTCTAGGATTTGGTTTTGATTTCTCTTTTCTTTTATATGAAAATAATGAACTTAGGTTTCTTTTTATGAAAATAATTAATGAACGTAGGTTATTTTTATTACAAAATATAAATAATGAACTTGGTTTTATTTAATGAAAAAGAAAATAGTGACCTTGAGTTTTGAAAGAGAAATTGCTATATCGATTCCTGAGACTCTTGTGGGTTAAAGAATCATTATAAAGAGAATTCTGAGATTATCTTCTTTAATTTGATTGTTTGATTTTGGTTTTGAAAGAGAAACTATTATAATGATTCTTGAGACCCTTGTGGGTTAAGGGATCATTATAAAGAGAAGTATGGGATTCCCTTTGTTTAAATGGATTTTTTCATGCTAGTTTTTAAAGAGAAAATATTATTGATTCTTGAGACTTATGATAGTTAAGGAATCATTTTAAGAGATGATATTCTCTTTACTTAAATGGTTTTTTGCATGTTGGTTTTGAAAGAGAAACTATTATTAGTTCTTGAGACTTATGACAGTTAAGGAATTATTTTAAGAGAAGTATGAGATTATATTTGTTTAAATGGATTTTTGCATGTTTATTTTGAAAGAGAAACTATAATTTTTTCTTGAGACTTATGGTAGTTAAGGAATCATTTTAAGAGAAGTATGGGATTCTCTTTGTTTAAATGGATTTTTGCATGTTGGTTTTGAAAGAGAAACTAATATAATTATCCTTGAGACTTTTGTGAGTTAAGGGATCATTATAAATAGAAGTATGGGATTCTCTTCTTGTAGCTTGCTTATATTTTATGCATGGTTGTTTGCATAATAGAAAATGACATGATTTAAGTTGCATTGCATATAGATTTGTCATGATCCCTCATAAGCAATGGGTGGATCCTCTATCATGAATAAGATTACAAAATTATTGATGGCTTGAATATTCTTGGTAAATGGATTCATAGTACTTTTAGTGTATAGATGTTGTGGAAAAAAAGGCTATGTAAAAGCATATTTTGTTCAATGATTTTGTAACCTTGATTATTGTAAAAATTGAAAGATTATGATGCCTTAATGATAACTTGGATTCTTTATCTTAATGTGATTTTAACAATTTCTTATTCAAATAGTTAGTATTGAGTTCTATTAATTGCAAGATTGCATATTTATGTTAAATTATTGGTTTATTATATGGTAGTTGTAGACACGAAAAATTGACCCACTTTGAGTGGGCAATCTTCCTTAGTGCCCCTAAGAGGCCCTCAACCCTTGCCAAGAGCAAGGGAAGGCCTCTTTGCCTCCCTTTTTTAATTTGTTTGCCTTTTAGCGAAATCATGCCCCGTATTTACGAGGCGCGACTTCGCACCAACGATATCGTGCCCCGTCAGGATGGGGTGCGACTTCATTGTTTAACCTAGTTTTTTAATTTATTTTATTTTATTATTTTTGAGCCCGCTTAGACCCAGGTTTAAACCCTCTCGCATGTTTTGGCATCGGCTGTGAGTTTATTTGTGCCCGCTTTCTTCCTCCAATTTTATCTATAAAAGGAAAGATGTCTTTGCTTAATCAAAAACAAGAATAAGTGCAAGTGTGATATGCAAACTTTTGTGCGATCTCTATGCGAATTGATTAAGCTCAAAATTTATAGTTCATTCTTATTTACTTTCTACTACAAGCTAACCCCCGAAGTGCAAATTTTGGATTGATCTTCTATTGCGTGGATTGGATTGATTTGGTTGTGTGACTTGGTGGATCCGTGGTGTAGCTCGGAGAGATAGAGTGCCCATTTGGATACTTGGATCTCTTCTACCTACTTCTGCGATGTCCATTAGGGTTTGATTACTTTGTTGTCTGCATTTATTTCATCTTCTGCATTCGCTTCTTATTTTTCTTTAGTCTGTAGTGAAATCATGCCTGGCATTAGCGAGGCGTGACTTCGCTTGCCCTAATTAGGGAAAAGTTATTCACAGAAGTGAAATCATACCCCATCCAGATAGGGCATGACTTTGTTGCTATGATATCGCGCCCACTCTAAGCGAGGCATGATTTTGCCCTAGGGCACACCAGGGGTAATTTCTAGATTCTGCTTTCACTGTTGCATTCCATTCTATTTCTAGATCATACTATTGTACTTTTCTTTCTATTTTCTGCTGCTGTATTTTTGATTTATGATTAATTCTCCAAAGGTCAATTTTTGCTTTTGTATTAAAAGGTCATCTAAAAGGACCTAGGGGGCTTGACTACTACTAGATCTATCATACAACGGCCTATGCAGGCCCCCTAATACTAATTCTATTTTTTAGTGTTTCATGAGTGATCTTGCAGAAACAAGAATTCTTGATATCATTGGACAAGAGGCAGAAAAGGCTAAAGTCAACCACCGGTCTAGATAAGTGCTCTATTCATTCTATTGGTTGAAAATTTGGTTTCATTGTTGATTCTTAGGCATCTGAAAGTGAAAGGCATTTAGCTTGCATTTAGGGATAATTTTTGTGCATTTATCTTGTGTATATCTCTGCTTTAAAGGTTTTCTAAAATAAACCCTAGGTTAGTGAGCATTCAAAAGAAAGAATCATTCTAGGATAGCTCTTGTATGCATGCATTCTATTTTCAGCTATCTTATTCTATTTTCTGCATTGTCCTTTATCTTTTCTAGCTTAGATCTAGAAAGGCCAAACTTAGGTGTTTGTCTTGAAACTGAATACATCAAACAATCCTAAATATCCTGAGGACTTGGAGCGAGTCCTTAAACCATTCTTAGTGAACCCTTCCCCCTAGCACCGAGTGTAGAGTACAACATACCCCCATGGTTCACCCCACAAAAGGGTTCCCTCCTTGCGGATCCAACCCTTTTGTTTGGGAATTGTACGTGGTAGGGCAGTTTTCCCCCTCTACATATTTGGTGAACCTGACATGAACACCTCCTTTTCTTTTTAAACACTAAGCAAGATCATTAATTCTATTTGGAAAATATTTAAGTAATTAAGAATTTGTTTGTTAGTGTTTTCCCCTATTTGTTTTTCACTACTTCTAATGGCTCCTTTCCTTAGAAGTTAGAGGAAACAATTAGAGTATGATTATGTTCCTTTGGAAGATGATCAGATTGATAGGGAAAACCCTAATGTAGATCTAGAAGAGCAAGAAGAGGTAGACATGGAAACTGAAACCAATCCTGATCCTTTTTTTGGACCTAATGGGAGTTATGTCTTTTCATCATTTGATCACATTTGGGAATTCATGAAAGCTCATAAGGAAAAACTATTGGAATATGTGGAACGAGAAGCTCATCTTGAAAAAGAGGATGCTACTCCTTCCCCTCCCAATAGGTCTCCTTTGCTTCATCATGATATTCCTACATCTCAATCCTTGCATCAAAACAATTTTAAGGACCAAGTGACTTGTGCCAATACTAATACCACCAATGTTGGAGGGAATCTACAAGTCCCTCTAACTAGTAGTGGCCCAAAAATTTATTCTCAATTTCCTCCTGTATCCTCTAACATCAACACTATTGCTTCTGTTCCACCAAATGTTAGTTATCCTCAAAATTCCACATACAACCAAGGTATCCTAAGTTTGAATCCAACATCAGGATTTCAACATGCATACATTCCTCCTTTGGGAAGTCTGGGAAACACACATGGCAATCCAGAAATGCAGAATTTGACAAGTGTTGTGAATCAATTGGTTTCAAGAATGGATATGATTCAACCATCAGGGTTTACATACAACTATAAGGATATGTGTAGTCAGCCATTGGATCCTATTGTTGTTGCTAGACCTTATCCTAAGCATTTTTCCATGCTAGTATTACCAATCTATAAAGGGATTGAAGATCCAATAGAGCATTTGAGAGGATTCATAATAGCTTGTCATGATCTTGTTTATGATGATATGCTTTTATTGAAAATATTCCCAAAGAGTCTTGTTGGAGTGGCATTAGAATGGTATTATCGGTTACCCAACTATTCTTTGAAAAGCTTTGAGAAAATTGTAGAGATGTTTGTTCATCAGTTTAGTGCTTATATTGAAAAGGAAGTAACAATGAGAGATTTATATGATTTAAAGCAAAGTAAAGAGGAAATTTTTTCAGAATTTTTAGCTCGTTGGAGGAGTTTAGTTGGCCGATTAAGACAACCTATGTCTCATAAAGATATGCTTGATATATTTATAGGAAACTTACAAGAACAATTATCTTATGCTTTAGAAACTACTACTGTCACATCTTTAGATCAAGCAATTGAGTTAGCAAGAAAAGTGGAACAAGCTCTCATCAGGAGAGGTCAACTCAAGGTTAAAGAAGATAAGCCAACTAAGTCTCAACCTAAGAATAAACATATAGGAGGTAATAGTGATAGTAGGCCTATTAATAATGTCAATAACAACCTACAAAATATTGTGCTTCAAAAACCTCCTCAAAGGAATTTCACAAGACTTAATATCCCTATGGAAGAAGTTTTAAAACAACTATTAGATGCTAAGGCAATAGAATTACCTCTAGTAAGACAACCAGATACTACAACTCATTGGTATAAGGTAGGTCAATATTGCACTTATCATAGAGTAGAAGGACATTGGATGAACACTTGTAAGAAATTGAAGCATGTGGTTCAAGATTTAATTGATGTGGGATGCATTGATTTAGAAAATATCCAATCAATGAGTAGTCAAAATCCTACTCAACAAGCTCCAACAACA
This sequence comes from Wollemia nobilis, assembly GCA_028583015.1. Taxonomy (NCBI): domain Eukaryota; kingdom Viridiplantae; phylum Streptophyta; class Pinopsida; order Araucariales; family Araucariaceae; genus Wollemia; species Wollemia nobilis. Next base: position 2,489,592 of record JAQPPZ010000883.1, on the reverse strand, counting down.
AATCAAGATATGGGAATATTTAAGGATCCTTTACCTAAGCATGAGCAACAAGCAACCAATCAGGTGGCTCATCAAGATGATTCCCTATGCCATAGCAATGTGGTTGGTATGGTTGGGGTAACCACAAGAAAACAGGCTCAAAATCAGCAACATCAGCAAGGACAAAATTTGGTATCTCAGCCTAGTACAGTTTCAAAGGAAAGTCTAGAGAAAAGATTCAGCTACAAGGATTCCACCTATAGTATTGAGACCACAATCACAAGTTTCATTTGATCTTCAAAAGTAGTTAGCTAGTACTCCAACAAAGATATCAGTGTTAGAAATTTTATAGACTTCTCCTGATCACATGAATGCTTTAATGAGATTTTTACAACAACAATCTATTTCCCCAGATATCCCTCCTGATGCCATAGTTGACACTATAGGTTCTTTTGGGATACATCATGTCTCATTCTCAGATGATGATAAACCTTCCTCAAACTTACATGGAGATTCATCACTTTACATCACCACACTTATTGGGGATACCCTTATCAAGCGAGTATTGATTGATAATGGTTCATCCCTCAATTTGTGTACATATCAATTCTTTCAAAAATTTGGATTAAAAGAGGAAGATTTAACAAAAATTGATATCATCATTAAAGCTTTCAACAATGAGTCCCAAGAGGCCTATGGTGTCATATCTCTCCCATTGAAAGTGGGGCCAAGGATATTGGATACTTTGTTTTATGTGGTACATTGTCCTGCATATTTTAATCTTCTTCTTGGGTGACCTTGGATCCATGCTATGAAGGTCATCCCTTCTACTTTTCATCAATGTCTCAAGTTTGAGTTCAAGAATCAAGTTATCACCATTCTAGGCGACCCTCGACCATTTGAATTATGTTCAAATATAGAGCTAGCCCAAATAGATTCTTATTCGTGTCCTTCTATTTCTTCAACAACTTCCTCATGTTCCTCCTCTCAAATTTTTGAGCATTTTCAAAGTTTAAAAGTGAGTGAGGAACATAGGACCCATATTTTCTCCTCGGATCATGATAATCAGTTTCTTCAAGAGCCTCTTTTGGATCTAGCTAAGCTACCACCTTCACCTAGAACTATGGGCTTACCTCATAAGAAGGGTGATGTTGTACACTTTGGCATGTGTGCTTTTATCTTCGAGGGCATGGCTTCCAAAGAAAAGCTTCATGGTAGCAACCCATCTCTCAATGAGCGCTCTTTTGCTCAATGCTATCTCACTAATGACTATCCCCTTCCTAAGAAGATCCTGTCTGGTATGGGATATGCAGGTAAAGGATTGGGACCATAGTAGAAGGGTATTCAAGAACCCTTGGATGTTGAGATTTGGCCTGGGAGATGTGGTATAGGTTTTATACCTAATAAAAATGAACCTTTGCCTTTTGAGGATGATGACCATCTTATGACTTATGCAGAATATATGGAATATCAAAAGTTGTCGATAGATGATAATAAAAGTGTTAATTTTTCTTTTCCTTCAAAGATAATGTTTTGTAATATGATTGGTTCTGTCTGTTCTAAAGATAACTTTGCTTCTATATTAAATAATGGGGAATCTTTGTATAATGTCTTTTTTGTTAAGAAGAATGGTACTGTTAGAAAATGTAGTGATTATCATGCCATGGATGTTAAAATAAGAGCCTTGGAAGAACTTTCTCATGCTTTTCATCATCGAGAAAATGCACTCCTTGGGGATATCTTCGATCCAACACCTCATGGCACGTTAATCCATTTTAATAAGATGAATGGTGCATTCAGGTTTTGCATTGATTTCAATCCTTAAAAAAAAAAAAAAAAAACTTTCATATAGTTGCATTTTCATTTTTCATTGCATCCACTTGCTTGTTCATATTGCATTGTTACTTGTCATCTTTGCATGATTGCTTGACATCTAATTTAACACCTTGCATGTTTGTCTTGTCATAAGTGCATGATTGATTGTTCAACTGATGCTCATATAGATTTTGGGGATATTGCGACAATGGCATGTGATGACACCTAGTTAGGTCATAGCTCACATGCATTGCACTTTTCACTAGGACTCTGATGCCTAGCAAGATCCCCCTAGGGATTATTTTCCTCCTTTTATTCTTATGATCACTTATTCCTCTTTTCTCATTTTCCTCATAATGTTGTACCAAAATTTCCTCATAGTCCCACTCTGGGATAGCACTTGCATAACATTTTTACATATATATTACACCCCATATAGGATATTTATACATCCTAGTGGGTATTGCACTATTCATGATCTTCTATCGGGTCATACTCTCTTTTGACTCAGTAGGCTTAACACCCCATTATAGGATAAGCTCCTTGGTCATTTTTAGTAGACCTCGACATACATCCTAGCGGGTAATCACCTCATAGCAGTCAATAAGGGAGCAACCACCCATAGTGGGTCAAATCTCCACACACTTGTTCACATTAATGCAAGTGTTGTACCCTTAGTGGGTCTAGCAACTTCATTCATCTGATCCATAGTATCTGGTTACACTGGTTCATAGCAACCTACGCTAGCCTTATACTTTGGGTCATTCATTCTTCTCCTTTTCTGATGGTTGACCTTTGGGCCTCCCTTCTTCTTTCTTCTTCTCTTCCTTCTTTCTTTCTTCTTCTCTTCCTTTTCTTATTTCTTCTTCTCTTCCTCTTCTTTCTTCCTTCTCTTCCTCTTCTTTCTTCCTTCTCTTCCTCTTCTTTCTTCCTCCCTTCATTCTCTTCTTCTCTTTTCTCTTCCTTTTCCTTCTTTCTTTCTTCTCTTCTTTCTCTCTTGTTTTTTTTTGCTTGTTTCTCCTCCTAGTTTCTTCCCCTTGTTCTCTTTTGCTTGCATTTTCATCCTTCATATAGTGTGCATTAGGATAGTTTACATACATAAAAATACTTAAATAAAATAAATATATAAAAACATGCATTAAATCATTACACATAAAACAATAAAATATAAAATCTATAGCTATGTATTACTCGTAGGACAAAAGAGTACATCGTGTGAGGTTGGTGTACCATAATCTAGACTCGGTACACTCAACCTAGGGATGCACACCATAATCAAAAATTGGTGCATCATCTTGATCCCTAGCCTAGCCTATCCTAGCTCTAAGAGCCAACTCCCTCTGGCCCTCCTTAGGGTGGAGGTAGTCTCAGTTGTGCCACCAACTACTGAGATGTCGAAGGTGCTCATGATCGGGATCATGACCTACTAGCTGACTGAAGGGATGGAGGAAGCTCCATCCTCCACTCTGGAGGGATAGCTACGTAGTAAGCCATCTCAAAGAACATGGCCCTCTGAATGGCTATCTCCAACCTATCATCGATGCGTTGCAACTCTACTTGAAGGAGCTGCATCGTATCCCCTACTTGGCTACTCCCAATAGTAGCCATCCCCTCAGCTTGAGCCTACTGGCACTCTCTATCCAGTTGGATCACCTCTCCCTATAGTTGGGAAACCTATGCTCATGTAGTGTCCCTCTTTATCTATAGTCGGGCCACCTACATCTGTAGAGAAGCTAGCTATACCTATAGCTCCTCTATGCCCTGACTTTGGCCTCCCATCACTATCGATGTAGATGCCTCCCTAGGGTCTCTGACCTATGGCCCCTCTACCTATAAGGGGGCATCTCTCCCCTTCCCTCATCGGTCCCTACTCTTGGGATGGTCTCCTCCACCACCTAGATCTAGACCCATGTCAGCCTCTATCTAGGTGCAGTTGGAGCCTACTGTGCCCTCTCTATGGCCCTATGAGCTACCTCTCAGAATACTCATTACATGCCTAGGCCCATCACCTAGCACCTCTATACTGGTACAGGTGGTGAGATCCTCTAAGGTGCAACCCCTCTATACCATCGCCTATACCCGATGGCCACCCCCACATCGTCTACCCTTGGGTTGATATAAGGAGGATCATCCTGGTCCTCCTCGGCCCACCTGGTGAGGTCTGGCTCACCTTCGACCCCTATTGGATCTCGGGTCACCCTCTGGTACCAGTAGTCCCCTAGGTCTAGGATTCCCTGTAAGATCTTGAACTACCATTGGACTCGATCAAATATGAGCACCTCTGGCTCTCCTCACTCTGACCTCAGCCATCTGATCCTCCTCACCTATGCTAGCTCTATCCTATCATCTACCTAGCTAGGGTGAAGCCTCCATGGTCACTATATGAGTTGCACCTCTCACAACTCATCGATCACCCACCTCGCTAGTGGTAGGTTCCTTACATAGGCCCTCATGGTCCTCTCTAGGGATCTTGACCATCTGTATGCTGCTGGTTACTCTAGGTCGAGTAATGGTCTTAGTAGTGCTAATGGTCTCTGCACCATAATGTGCTCCTAGCACCACACCTGGAGCAATGTCGTACAAACTAGTCCTGTATACCATTTATACATGATGTTGTACAATATCCTATATAAATGGGCCAACACATAAGGACCCCATGCAAAGTGGACTCCCTATTATCGCATGTCTACCACTACCTCTACTAGTGCCCATGGCAAGTATCATCTACTAGTGTGGTAAGTCAAGAGACCTACCACCACCCCTATGAGCACTATGGTCAAAGGATCCACTCTGTAGTGGCCAACTAGGTCATCCACTGCTATGGTGCCCTCTCGCACTTGGTGGGTGAAACCTATGGAAAACTATTGTAGTGTAGTGGCCTTCCCTTGGGCCCTATAAACCTCTCTCCCCTGATGGGGATCCTTAGGATCTACCACATGTCCTCTAGTGTGATGGTCATCTCCCTTATTGGTAGTCGAAATATAGAGGACTCTGGATACCATCACTTCTCTAGGGCAGTCAACATAGCCCTATCTATCTCGATCCATGGCATCCTCACCATGTGGTCCATCCCAACCACCTCTAGTCTAGCCCTCTCTACCTACCCTAGAGCATCTAGCTCTACCAAAGCCCCTGCTCACCACTCTCGAGTCTCAAGAATACCTAGCTGCATTTAATAAACAAACACAAAATTTAATTAGTTTCATCATAAAAATCAAATTAATTAATTAAAATTCTAATTTAGCATAAAGAAATTTTAATTCGTACTTCGCACTTTGGGTTTCCTTGTTTCTTTTGTTTCTTTTTTTCTTCTTTCTTTTCTTTTTCTAAGTTTTCATGAAGTCGCACCCCATTTTTAGGGTGCACGACTTCACTTTCGTGAAGTCGCCCCCTGTTTTCCTAGCGTGACTTCGCGAAATCATGCCTAGTTTCACCCAGGCATGATTTCATCATATTTTTCTTAAAGTAAAATTGTGCTTGGGCCATAAAGTCATGCCTAGGTCATGGCATGAATTTCATTAATTTTTATGATGATTTTCCAAAAAAATCCCTAAACCCTAACTTAATTATGTGAAACAAGAAAAAAATAATGCAAAAGAGGAACGATGATGATTCTTACCCATTCTTGAGCCCTAGCCTCACCCCTCATAGTCACCACTCGATGAACCAAAAGTGCCATCGTTGTTTCTCCAGAGCCCTTTTCTTCTCCTCCTCATAGTAAAAATGAATTAGGGTTTTACCCCTATTTTTCTTTTTAACCCTATTTTTGGTTTTCTCTCTCCTCTTTTTCTTTGATTGACTATCACTCGTTCTCTCTCTTCTTTCTTCTGTGTCAAGTTCTTTCGAGTTCTTATGAAATATCAATTTTTCATAATCACTCGAGGGGGCACCCCAGCCTATAGAGGCATTAATGTCCCTAATGCCTCGATTTGCATGTAAATTATAAAGTGTTCGGAATGACACCCTTTTTTGCACCATCCCTTTCTTCTAACCTAACCACCCCATTTTCATTTGTAGTTATTTTCTAGTGTGTGCCTACATCCTTTCTTTGATGCATTTAATAGGCCATAAATGCATCAAAGAGGGGGCAAAATGTAGACATGAAAAATTGACCCACTTTGAGTGGGCAATCTTCCTTAGTGCCCCTAAGAGGCCCTCAACCCTTGCCAAGAGCAAGGGAAGGCCTCTTTGCCTCCCTTTTTTATTTTTTTTACCTTTTAGAGAAATCATGCCCCATATTTATGAGGTGTGACTTCGCGCCAATGATATCGTGCCCCATCAGGATGGGGCGTGACTTCATTGTTTAACCTAGTTTTTTAAATTTATTTTATTTTATTATTTTTGAGCCTGCTTAGACCTAGGTTTAAACCCTCTCACATGTTTTGGCATCGGTTGTGAGTTTATTTGTGCCCACTTTCTTCCTCCAATTTTATCTATAAAAGGAAAGATGTTTTTGCTTAATCATAACAAGAATAAGTGCAAGTGTGATATGCAAACTTTTGTGCGATCTCTATGTAAATTGATTAAGCTCAAAATTTATAGTTCATTCTTATTTATTTTCTCTGCTATAAGCTAACCCTCAAAGTGTAAATTTTGGATTGATCTTCTATTGCATGGATTGGATTGATTTGGTTGTGTGACTTGGTGGATCCATGGTGTAGCTCGGAGAGACAGAGTGCTCATTTGGATACTTGGCTCTCTTCTACCTACTTCTATGACATCCATTAGGGTTTGATTACTTTGTTGTCTACATTTATTTCATCTTCTGCATTCACTTCTTATTTTTCTTTAGTCTACAACGAAATCATGCCTGGCATTAGCGAGGCATGACTTCGCCTGCCCTAATTAGGGTAAATTTATTCATAGAAGCAAAATCATGCCCCATCTAGATAGGGCATGACTTTGCTACTACGATATCACGCTCACTCCAGGTGAGGCACGATTTTGCCCTAGGGCACACCGAGGGCAATTTCCAGATTCTGCTTTCACTGTTGCATTCCATTCTATTTCTAGATCATACTATTGTACTTTTATTTCTATTTTTTGCTATTGTCTTTCTGATTTATGATTAATTCTCCAAAGGTCAATTTCCGCTTTTGTATTAAAAGGTCATCTAAAAGGACCTAGGGGGCTTGACTGCTGCTAGATCTATCATACAACGGCCTATGCAGGCCCCCTAATACTAATTCTATTTTTCAGTGTTTCATGAGTGATCTTGCAGAAACAGGAATTCTTGATATCATTGGACAAGAGGCAGAAAAGGCTAAAGTCAACCACCGGTCTAGATAAGTGCTCTATCAATTCTATTGGTTGAAAATCTGGTTTCATTGTTGATTCTTAGGCATCTAAAAGTGAAAAGCATTTAGCTTGCATCTAGGGATAATTTTTGTGCATTTATCTTGTGTATATCTCTGCTTTAAAGGTTTTCTGAAATAAACCCTAGGTTAGTGAGCATTCAAAAGAAAGAATCATTCCAGGATAGCTCTTGTATGCATGCATTCTATTTTCAGCTATCTTATTCTATTTTTTGCATTGTCCTTTATCTTTTCTAGCTTAGATCTAGAAAGGCCAAACTTAGGTGTTTGTCTTGAAACTGAATACATCAAACAATCCCAATATCCCGAGGACTTGGAGCGAGTCCTTAAACCATTCTTGGTGAACCCTTCCCCCTAGCACCGAGTGTAGAGTACAACATACCCCCATGGTTCACCCCATAAAAGGGTTCCCTCCTTGTGGATCCAACCCTTTTGTTTGGGAATTGTATGTGGTAGGGCAGTTTTCCCCATCTATAGTAGCATTTATGTTAAAGGAATGCATATTTATGTTAAATTCTTGGTTAATTATGTTATAAAATTTATGTGATAGGAATGCATACTTTGAAGCTTATGTCAAGATTTTGGGTTTAGCAAACATGGTCTTTATTTAAGAGACATATTTGTGTATCTATTATAACATTTTGAATTAAATGGATTATGATGTGATTTAAAGTGTTTTTTATATGATGTGATATATGTTTCTTACTTTAGAATTATGTTTTAAATTATAAAAACTATTTTATGATAATATTGTCTTGGGATGGTTAGAATCTCTTATGGAATTGAGTCAATAATATAAAGCCCAATCCTAGGAGTTGTGTGAATGCAGTACCCAGGTAGCAAATAACCTAGAAGGAGTTGTGAGAATGCAATATCTAGGGACTCATGCACCTGAAAGGAGTTGTATGAATACAATAGCCATGTCTTCTTATGAATCATTACACCTTGAATAATAAGGATCGAGTGTATCCCAAATAGAAGTTGTGGAACCATTCAAAAGTCAATAGTTCAGTAGTGGTGATCCCTTAGTCCATGGAGGTGTGGTAACTAAGAGTATGATAATTTTAGTTGTCGATGAAGTGAAAATAACCTTAGTTAGCCCATAAAAGTGTGATAACTAAGCACCAAGGCTCTACACTTGATTAACCTACCTAGATAGACATACAATCAGGTTAGGGAATAAACATCCCATTTTAAGTGTTATGGGCCTTAATTCATAATCCCTATGCTATGGTCACATGGTCCTATGTTGATGAGGGTATGGAAAAGGTAGGGGGACCACTTTTGGAATTATTCTAAACATGTAAATTTAGTAAGGTGAATCCTAGAAAACAAGGGAGTTGGTCATTCTTATCCATTGAGTATCCTTTACAGTGATTTGAAATTAAAATGTTGTGAAGCATTGAATTATGAGATAATTAAAAGGGTTTCTCCCTTGCAAACCTTTTATTGTAATTATTCCTTTTAAAAAAATTGGGTTGGTAGTTCTGGGATTTTACAACTTGGCTCTTAGAAGGTGATAAGAACACTAAGTACTTCTACAAGAAGACTCTCCAAAGAAGAAATTATAATTCAATTTCCAAACTAGTTTATTTAGATGGGTAGGTTTTCAATTCTGTGCAGGATATAAAACTCAGTATCTTTGATCATGTTTAACTTATTTTCGAGGAAGAAATTGAGGAAAGATCTACCTATTCTCTACAATATTATTTTGAACATTCCTTCCTTGGTATCTCAAGAGAAAAATAAAAATTTTATTTCAGATTTTACAATGGAGTAACTTCAATAAGTTATTTTTAGCATGAAGTATGACAAAGCTCTAGGGCCAAATGGTTTCAATGCTAACTTCTACCAAGACTTTTGAGAACTAATAAAGGAAGACCTTCTCTTTATGATTGAAGACTCCAAAAAGAAGTAGAAACTTCATGGTGGAATCAATCCTTTCTTATTGGATTTAGTTTCCAAGTAATATCAAGTTGAAATATTGGAAATATTTAGACCAATTTCGCTTTGTAATACTTCTTACAAAATTATTACAAAGCTAATAGCAAGGAGAATGGGAAAAATTATCCCACTTTTGATCTCATAAGAACAAATGGGATTTGTTCCTCACCATCATATTTATGAAGGAATCATCCTCACACAAGAAGCCATCCACTCTTTTAAGCAAGGAAATAAAAATATAATAGTGACAAAACTAGATATGAAAAATGTATTTGATAGACTCAATCACCAGGTAATCTTTGAAACTTTGTACAAAATGGTATTTAAGGATGATATGGTTGAATGGATAAAAGCTTGCATAAGTAGCCTATGGATTTCATACCTTTTCAATGGAAGCCCCATGCATTTATTTAAGCTCTTTCATGGCCTAAGGTATGGCTTCCCGCTTTCCTCCTTCACATTTTAACGATTGATCTTCTTGGCAGGAATATTGAACAACTAAGAGTGGAAATATCATTGTTAGGTATCCTTACTTATAATGGTGGTAAAGAGCTCAACCATTCTCAATTTGTGGATGTTACATTATTTCTTACGTGTGCCTCTCCTCAAATTGATCACAAATTTGTAAAATCTTTCAAGGTTTTCTTGGAGGCCATGAGCAACAAAATTAATAACTCTAAGTCAATTATCTACCTCTCCAACCACTCTCAAAAGGACATTGCTGAGATTTATAGAATTATTGGCTTCAAAGTGAGTATGGAATCTACTTTTACCTATCTAGGCATTCCAATTTATTTCACCAAACCTAGTTTGATGATATGGAAAATAAATAATTAAAAACTTAAAAATAGACTCAATGAATGGAAAATTTCTAGCTATCCCCTCTGACAAGGATTATTTTCATAAACTCTATGATGGCTGCCCTTACTATTTACCAAATGAGTATTCAGGGTGCTCCTATTGACATAATTAAAAAAAGGAACAACTTCTTAGAAAATTCATTTGGGATGGTGACAAACAAGATAGTAAAAAGAAGTATTACTTAGTCAAGTAGAATTGTATTATCAAAAGTAATATGGAAAGGGGACTTGGTCTTAGATGCATATTTGATCATCAAAAGGCTCTAGTAGCAAAACTTATTTGGAATATGGTTAAAACCAAAGATTGTTGGGGGTCCAATATTTTGATTCATAAGTATAACTATAAAATCTAAAATAGTAAAAATTTTAGCATTTACACTGGGAAGAAATCTCTAATTTGGATAAATATTGAAAGATCCATGAAAATTATCTCTAGGCATTTGTCTTGGATGCCTAGAAATGGGAAAAAGATAAAAAATATTGAAGACAAAATCATGGAAAATTTTAGACCTACCATTTTAGATAGATTATGAGATTGGCTAAATTCTTCTAACTTGTAGTTCCTTTCTTAGGTGGTTATTTTTTTTGCCCTTCAAAAAATCAAGTCTTGCCATGATCTTATAATACCTCAAAATTTAATTGAGGACTAAAATTATTTTATTACTTCAATGGAGGGTAGAAATACACTTGATCCTTTGACTAAATATAACTTAAATTGGGGAGTATGAAAGGTCCTAGTATTTATTCTATCAACAAAAATTATAAACTACTTTGAGGCTCCTCTCCTTCTTTGTCCAAATGGAGACACATTTGGCATAAAGGCGCTATTCCTAAAATTATTTTTTCTTTGGCTCTTGTCTTTGAATAAGTAGTTAACCTAGGATAACATTTGAAAAAGAAATTTGGAGGGTCCAATTTAATGTTCTTTATGCCATGTAGATGAAGAAAGTAGAGATCTTCTTATGAATTGTTCCTATGTCAAGTAAGTATGGAGATTAATTCTCTCTAATACTAATATTGTTGTTCCTGCACCTAATTCCTTTGAAGAAGCTATGAACATGTACTCTCTTATTTTGGGTTTGACTAATTCTACTCTTTGGCCCATATAGGTGAAGCAAATGATACCTAGATATCATTTTTGAAGTGTTTGGAAAGCAAGAAATGATGCCATATTCAATAACCAATTCTCTCCTCCATGGGCTATGGCCTAGAAAAATGTTACCCTCTTAAATGAGTCTACCCCAACAATTCATGTCGATAAGAAAAAAATAACCCCTTGATCTCTATTGGTTAGTCCTTTTATGGGTCCTCAAAAGGAAACCCAAGAGCTACTAGAGGTGGAGGTATCTTATTTCTCAATGGTAAAATTAATGTGAAGTTTGTGGTTGGGTTGGTCTTCTCTTCAAACACTAGTGTTGAGGGTAATGCTCTGAAATTGGAATTGATTTTAGAAAAATAAAAGAGATTTGACTCGATTTGGATATTTGGTGATTCTAAAATCATTACAAATACCACCAAAATTTGTTATTGTAAGTCCATAAACATATCGTATGTGACAAAGATTATTAATATTCTATTGAAGTAATTTTACAAGATATAATTACATCATGTGTAGAAAATATAATAGGGAAGTAGATAATATGGCTAATTTGGAGTGAAATTGACTCCTAGAACATGGCATATTTGGCAAAAACCCACTGAATATAAATGACAATAAAGGAGACCTACAGTTTCAAGAGGACCGCAAGAACTCAATCAAATTTTATGGCTATAAAATCAGATCTACTAGATCATATTTGATTTTTTCATTCCCCGTATATTTTGTAACTATTCACTTTGTGCAATAAAATCTAAAAAAACAATAATATGAATAAAATGGCCAATATTATTCATGAAATAACATGAAGAAAACTTACAATAGAATTGCTCAAAATATGCATACAAGCTTCAATATTATCAATGCTTGAATGTGATACATTTCATGGAGCTTTATCTCCATAATATAACCTTAGAAAGGTGACTCTTCAATACTTGACTATTTCACTCCTCACATATCTAGGAGATGCAACCTTTTCTATTCCATACATAAGATAAATCTCACATATCCTTTGGATTCACATCTTACCACTTATATACATGAATTTTGGCTTTATTATATTTGGATTGCTAGTTTCCTTCGTGAAGCATAAGTGCAACCACAAAAATTCTAATAGATAGTTTATATAAAAATGCATTAATGTTAGAAGAATAATTTTAGGCTTCCTTGTAACAATAGGGTTTGATGAGGAAAAACTACTCTGCTAGGGTTTGATGAAGAAAAACTGCTCTACGGGGATGGCAGCAGCTTCGAAGGAGGTCTAAAAAATTGGAGGAATGTCATGATGGCATCGGGTCCGGCATAGAGAGTGCATGCTCGTGATGTTTTTTCATCTAAAAATGACTGGAAGGAACAGGATTTTCCAGTGCATGTCGGGAACCACTTGTTAAAGAACAATGGATGTTTGGAACGATGTGAAGCCAGGCCAGTTCTAGTGGTTCAACCAGACTCGGTGGCGGAAGATGTGGAGTATCTAACCAAACATGCCCTTATTGGCAAATTTTTGGGCATCCAAATTTCTCTCCCCTTTGTGGAGGCTTGGGTCAGGAAGACTTGGAATCTTGAAGGCGATGTGGAGGTGATGCTGAGTGCGAACAACTATTTTATGGTGGTTTTCTCTTGTATTGCAGATCGTAACAAAGCATTTGAAGGGGTCCTTATTTCTATAACCAAGTGGGACTCTTTCTTAAACCCTGGCATGTGGGTTTCAACCCATCAGAGGAGCGGTCATCATGGGTTCCAGTATGGGTGCGGCTTCCATGGCTCCCATTGGAATTCTGGAGAACTGATATCTTGCATAAGATTGCCCTTCTTCTTGGGAAGTCGGTTGGACCATCACAACAGACAATGGATAAAAGGTAATCTCTGTTGCTCGTATTTGTGTTGAAATTGACTTAAATAATCCTATTCCAGATTCTATTGAAATACAATTTGGATCAACTACATGGGTTCAAAAACTTGACTATGAAGCTCTTCCATTTTGTTGTCGGATTTACCATGAATATGGCCACCTACAAAGAAAATGCCCTAAGTTTGTCCCACCTGTGGCTTCAAATCCTGGGCCCTCTCGGTCTGGACAAATTTTGGATAAAGGAAAAGCCCCGATAAAGGAAGGGGAATGGGATAAGGAAGGTTTTGTTATGGTAAAATCCCAAAATAGAGGACGAAGGGCAAACAAAGACCTTAAGGATAGCCAGCCAGATGCTCTACTCAACCATTTTGAAATATTAGATGATCTTGATCAGTGCATGGAGATACCTGAAATGTCGCTACCTGATGCAAATATAACAAGGCCGAATCAGATGTCTCTTCTTGAGGGGGAACTTAAGGAATCAGATCTAGGGGTTTAAATGAAGAACAAAGGGCTTTGGATCTGAGTATAGGGGACATGGTTGGGTCTAGCCCTATAAGGGAAACTATTTTGGAAAGTGGTACAGATTTAGTTATGCCCTCTCCTACTCGAGCACTGATGCAGTCATCCTTGGACTGCAAAACTCCTACGGTGTTGGGATTGCAGCAGAAAATAATTAAAAAAGTTTTGGATAAGAATATGAAGGTGGGTCGGAAGAAGGACCAGGATAAAATTAAGTTAATGGGGGAGACTTTGGTGGAGTCAGGCTTGGTGAGAACATTGGACTCCCATTTTTATAACCCCAAAAATGATTATCCTCTCATGGAATGTAAGGGGTTGAACAACATCCCCAGACAAAAAGTTGTTCGTGATTTGGTTCGTGTGCATTCTTCGGATGTGGTGTTTATTCAGGAGACTAAATTGGCTATTGATAGTATGTTCAATATTGCTCCCAAGTTGTGGAGAAGGGGGCAATGCCAGTGTATTGGTGCATGTGGATATGTTGGTGGCATCGCTTGTTTATGGGATCCGGTTAAGATATCCCCTCTTACTTGGATTTCTAGCAGATGGTCTATTTCGATGGTCGGGCATGATAATGAATCTGGTGAAACCATCCTACTTACAAATGTGTATGCTCCTATTGATTACAATGGTAAAGTGAATTTGTGGGAGCACATTTGCTTTGTGAGAAGTTTGGTTCCCCTGTACCCATGGATTTTGGTTGGAGACTTCAACTCTATCACTTGTCTGGAGGAGAAACATGGTGGGGTGGACCGTCTCGAGCCTTTTTCTTCTGTCTTCAGTGCTCATATCTAGGCCCTAAACTTGGTTGACATCAAGCCAGATAATGGGATATTTACTTGGCACAATAGAAGGTGTGGGGAAGCTTCCATCTCGAGAGACTGGATAGGTTTTGATATCCAGTTATTGGATGGGTAATAACAGAAGTGCTAGTTCTATGATTCTGGAGGGTAGGGGATCTGATCATTGGCCTATCAAACTCTCTGCTTTGGAGTTAGGGCTAAAAAATAATCCCTCCTTTAAGTTTCAACTTATGTGGCTTCGTGATCCTAAGCTTCATGATTTCATGCGAGGTGGTGGACCATTGGCAAACCTCCTCATGGCACCGCTATGTATTCCTTTATGAAGCGACTACAATTTGTAAAACATAAATTGAAGAGATGGAATAGACTAAATTTTGGGAACCTTTCCTTGGCTAAGCTGGCAGCTCTTAGGAGGATGGAAGAAGCTTCAAGGAAGATTAGAGATCAAGGATTCATGAAGGAGCTTCTTGTTGAGGAATCTGAGGCTACGAAAGACCTTGTTGAATGGGAACTGAGGGAAGAAATTTTTGGAAACAAAAAGCTCGAGTAGATTGGCTTCAGGAAGGGGATAGGAACACAACCTTCTTTTATAACTCAGTTAAGGCTCATCGTAATGGTAACTTGATTACCTCTCTTGTGAATTCTCAGGGTGCCCTACTCTCTTCTTTCAAGGATATTTTAGAAGAGACTAAGAGGTATTTTCCTCTCTCTTCAAGGAGGACTCCCTATCAGATGATGAGAATGAAAAGCTTATTCTAAATTGTATTCCAGTGATTGTTTCTAGAGATATGAATGAGCACTTGATGGGTCCAATTTCCCTTGAGGAGTTGGAAAATGTTGTATTCAAGATGAAAAAAGGAAAATCCCTAGGCCCAGATGGATTCTCGATTGAGTTTTATCAGGAGTTTTGGGATTTAATCAAATTTGATCTTTTGGAGGTGGTCCATGAGTCCCAAAAGAACAAATAGATGCTAAGGGCCCTAAATGCTACCTTTGTGGTGCTTATACCCAAAAAAGAGGGAGAAAATTCCTTGGATATGTTCAGGCCTATTGCTCTCTGCAATGTTGTGTATAAGATCATCACAAAAATTATTGTTGAGAGGTTGAAGATATGGTTGAGCAAAATCATCTCTAAGGAGCAAGGAGGGTTTGTTGTTGGCCAAAAATCTTGGATGGGGTTGTTATTGCTACAGAAGCTATTCACTCGATGGAAACTTCTAAGGAGAAAACTATGTTCATTAAGTTGGACATGGCCAAAGCCTATGATCGGGTCAGATGGTCCTTTCTTCAGAAAGTTCTTGCTGCTTTTGGATTTGAGGAGGAATGGATTAGATGGGTGATGAGCTATGTTTCTTCTTCCTCATTCTCTGTTCTTGTTAATAATGAGCCATCAGAGCTGTTTGAGGCCTCAAGGGGATTGAGGCAAGGAGATCCTTTATCTCCTTATTTGTTTATCATTATGGCGGAAGGGTTGGGAAGATTGCTCAAGTCTCAAGTCATGCAGGGTCTCATTCAGGGGTGGAAGTGGGATAGTAGTTTGCCACCTCTTTCCCACCTTCAATTTGTTGATGATACTACTTTGTTGGGAGTTGCCACTATCAGGGAAGCTGGCAATATTAGACAGTCTCTTGACATATATCTTGGTGCTTCTAGACAGTTGATTAATGAGGACAAGTCTTCTATTTTCTTCTTCAATACCCCTCCTCTTATTCAAGCTAGGATTGCTCGCATTCTAAGATTCCAGGTTGGGACTCCCCCTTCATTTATCTTGGTATTCCAATTTCATCTCATCCTCTACCTAGATCTTCTTGGCAGTCTATGCTTGATAAGTTTAGAAGGAAGGTGAATCACTGGACTTTCAGATGGCTATCCACTACAGGTAGAGTGTTGCTTTTAAAATTTGTTGTTCAAGCTTTACCCATTTATAGATGTTTTGTACAAATAGCTCCCTCTCACTTCATCAAGGACATGGATGCTTTGTCAAGATAGTTTTTATGGTCTAGAAAACTTGATCAATCTAAATGGAGTTTGGTTAGGTGGGATTCTATATGTAGGCCGGTGCAAGAGGGAGGCCTTGGGTTGCGATAGACAACTCTTTTTGGGTAGGCTTTGGCTACAAAACTTTATTGGAGATGGTGTACCTCTCAAGATCAGATTTGGGCTAAAATATTATCTTGTAAATACTTGAGAGGTATTTATGAGGCTGAGATCCCTAGAGTCAGCTTGGTTGGGAAAGGTTCAGTTATCTGGGACACTCTGAAAAGAGGAGCTAATTTAATCAAGCAGGGTTTGTTCTGGATTTGCAATCAGGGATCAAATGCTCTTTTTGGGAGGATTCTTGGGATGGCCACCCTCCTATATTGAATCAATATCCTAGGTTACGTTCCCTAAGCATTTTTTTCTTGGAAGCAGGTTGGTCTCGTGTGGAGGACTTTAAAAAATCTAGTATTTTGGAAATATGGAGATGTATAGGTGGAAAGATCTGCAAGAATGGCCCTAGGGGGATGGCCAAGGACAGAGAGGTGCTTGCTCTTATTATTATGGGGAGGCCTTGTTCTTCATTGAGGGGTAAAGATATTCTAGCTTGGAACCATGATCCTAAGGGAACCTACTCGGTAGCCTATGGTTATCAGGTTCTTGATAAGCAAAAGTATGGGAGTCTTCCTGTCACTTGGTGGAAAAAGGTGTGGAACAAATTTGCTTGGCCAAAATGTAACTTCTTTCTCTGGTTGGTAGCTCGTAATAAATGCCTCACTTGGGATAATGTGAGGAAGAGGGGATTTCAGGGTCCCTCTTTTTGTGTCCTTTGCGGTAAGAATGAGGATGACTCTTCTCATTTATTTTTCCAATGCTCCTTTGCCAGAGACATTTGGCACCATTGGTGGAGCGCTTGGAACCATCCATGTTTTCATGTGTTGTCCCTGGTGGAGTTTTGGAGTAGTCTGGGTAGACCTCTGGCCAAGGCCCCCTTCCTTCGGGTGGCTTGGAATTTGGGCCCTTCTTGCATCATCTGGAAAATTTGGCTCGAATGGAACTGATGCATATTTTAGGGTAGTTATTTGGTTGTTCAACAGATCTGGCAAAGGATCTTGTATATGGTTCAGGAAACCATCCATAGCAAATGTGATGTGGACCCTCTTTTGGATTCTAGGGAGGAGAAGGTACAACAAGCCCTTGGTCTCTTTGGGGATGGTGTGAACTCTTCTAGCCCTAGTAGGGTTCCTCAGCTCAGCAAGAAGGTTAGGAGAGATGGTAGGTGGAGGCCACCCCCTAGAGGAGTTTTAAAAATTAATACTGATGGATCGTCTAGGGGTAATCCTGGACATGCTGCATTGGCGGTGTTGGGAGAGATTCTCTTGGTGGTGTCAGTTTTTCTTTTCCATTTATAAAGGTGTTCACTCCAACAATTTTATGGAAGCTCTTGCAATTCTTGAGGCCTTGTGGAGGGGTTTTCTCTTGGCTGGCATAGGATTATCTGTGAGTCTGACTCTCAAATTGTGGTTAATATTTTAAATAGTAAAAGGGTGGAGGAAGTTAATTGGCAGTTGGCCTCTGTAGCCATTCAGATTCTCAGAATGAGTGAAGAGTTTGAATTTATATCCTTTGTGCACATTCCAAGGGAATGGAATGTGGTTGTTGATTACCTAGCCAAAAGGGCTTATGAGCTGCTGGATCCTTGGAGTATCGATAATTGGGAGAGTCTCTCATCTAGGGACTCTCAACGCCTGTGGGAGTTGATCCACAAGGATGTACAGACTTAATGTGGTTTGTTCTTGTTGTCTTTTTTGGGTGTCATTCTAGTCTAGTGGTTTTAGCTTGTTTGGCTATTTATTTGAGTCCTGGTTGGAAGCTCAGTTGTACTCTGTAATCCAGACTTTTTATCAATAAATTTTTACCCCTTTATTTAAAAAAATATTAATGAATTTTTATTCTTTATTTACTTTCACACTTTACTATATGGTACTTGCACACTTCTACATGCACACTTGAACTATAACATTTACACACTCTCTACATGCATACTTGCACTATGATATTTGCACACTTTATACATTCACACTTGCACACTTAATTATATGACACTTGCACACTTCTACATGCACACTTGCACTATGACACTTGCACACTTCTACATGCACACTTGCACTATGACACTTGCACTCTTTTTAAGTAATATTTACACTATGACACTTGCACACTTTGTTACATGACACTTGTGCACATTCTACACATAGACACATACATAAGGGAAAATATAAATCACAATCCTAAACTATAGATTCAAACCCTATTCTAATATTTACATTGTACCATATGTACCATGGGGGTACATTAGCATGTACTAAATAATGTAATATTCTCCAACACCCCCTATATTACATTATTTTGTTATTGAAGACTTTACTCTTTAATATATGTCTTCATGTTGTTCCTTATGTTCATCCATTGCATCTATCTATTTTCCATGGTAGACAATATTGGACTATATTTAATCCATCTTCTTGTTTCTTGTATTTTGGATAAATCAAACAATTTATCATTAATCCTTTCTTGAGGTAAAATATGATTTAATATTTCTTCTAAAAATTCCATTGTGTCTAAAGAAAATATTCCATTCTTGATGGAACCTATAGCCTCTATTTTATTTTTATTCTTTATGACACATTTATATTTATATCTATATACTTTAATTCTACTATTATTCTTTTCTCTACCAATTGAGAAACTCAGATATGATTATTTCATAACCCTAGAACATACAAAACATCACCTATTACAAGATATAAAATTGGTATGCTAGGTATAATTTTTCTAGCTCTTTGAACATGATTCTTTCCACCATGGAATAAAAATTGACTAGGAAGAAAGTATAAGCTAACTCCTAGAGATTTCCATCTACTATCAATCCATTTTATCAAATCCAAAGCCCTTGGCTAAGACCCATTAAATTTATCAATGACTACCTCATTCTTGAGAAAAACAGATAATTTATTTGTAAGCTCATCTTAAATCTTTAATACTAGGAATGATTCTTAGTATTTAGCTATAAATCGATATATGGGAAGGAAATTATAACTTAAAATCTACTCAAATTTACCAATACATCCTATAATGACTATTTTATTTAAAAATAAATCTTCAATAATTTGCATCCATAACTTATAAGATAAAGAAGAGATAAAACAAACGTATCTTCACTCCAAGATTGAAAATATTCAGAGGACTTTTTTGTGGTCTGGCAATGAAGAAAAATCTAGAATCCCTGTTGTGGCTTGGGATAAGGTTTTCTTACGAAAGGACCAAGGCGGCATGGGAATGAGGAGATCAAGACTCATGAACACTGCTTTGATCGCTAAGCATGCTTGGAAGATCCTGACTAATGACCCAGTAGAGTGGGTCAAGCTGGTTAAGAGGAAGTATCTTGGATCGAGTTCTCTTTTTGATGTCGGGATTCCTCTTGAAGCATCTGCTTTTTGGAAATCGATGCTTCAAGCCCGCTCTCTGATCAGCTCTGGTGCTCGTTGGATTTTGGGTGATGGCAACTCCATTCTCTTCTGGAAGGACAGGTGGGTTACTGATGGAGCTCTCGAGTTGAGAGTGGACCTTGCTGGCCTGAAAGCCCAGGTGGATCCAAATTCCCAACTCAAGGTTGCAGACTTCATTGATCGGAGCTCTCTTCCCCCTCGATGGAATTTTCCAGTCCTGGATGACTTTAACAATGAAATGACCTTTTTTTCTAATATTCTTCGGTCTGTTTTAATTCCATCTGTTAGAAGAGACGACATAATCATCTGGCACGGCACGAAGGATGGTATGTT
Organism: Wollemia nobilis; assembly: GCA_028583015.1. Taxonomy (NCBI): domain Eukaryota; kingdom Viridiplantae; phylum Streptophyta; class Pinopsida; order Araucariales; family Araucariaceae; genus Wollemia; species Wollemia nobilis. Next base: position 2,469,587 of record JAQPPZ010000883.1, on the reverse strand, counting down.
CTCTGTCAAGACTGCCTATGACCTTCTTACTTATGAGATTGCCATGGATCACCGATCGAAAGTGATTTGGAGGAAGGGTATTATTCCTAAAGTTAATTACTTTACGTGGATTTCCTTTCATAATAAAGCCTTAACCATCGACAACCTCCATAAGAGGGGTTTTGCTATTCCCAATAGGTGCTTCTTGTGCTTTGCTGATTGTGAGACGATAGACCACTTATTTTTGCACTGTCCTTTTTCCCATTCTGTCCTCGACACTATCCTGTCTTCCTTTCAAATCCTTTGGTGCACTCCCTGCTCCCTCAAAGATGCCTTCCACCAATGGCCCAATCCTTTCAAGAATCCTAAACTTTGCTTCCTTCTTGAGGCCTCTTTCCACCACTCCATTTGGTAGATTTGGCTAGAGAGGAATGCCAGAGTCTTCGGCAAGGTCCCTAAAGTACCTCCCTGTGTCACTCAGAGAGTCTTATCCTTCGCCATTGAGAATTCTAAAGTTGTTCCTAGTTCCCGTCCCCGCCTTCCTGGCGAAGCAGCGATCTTCAAAAGTTTGGGCCTCTTCCCTTTTCATGATGGTGTTTCTAAGTCTCAGTGCAGGGATGTTATGTGGACCAAACCCCCTATGGGCTGGATTAAATTAAACTTTGATGGTGCGGCCAAAGGCAATCCTGGCCCTGCTGGTTCTGGTGGTGTGGTTAGAGACCATAATGGGAATCTCGTGTTGGCTTATTGTGAAGATTTGGTCGCCCAGACTAACCACTATGCTAAAGCCAAAAGTGTTTTGAAAGGTATCCAGATCCTCTTCGAGGATCCTCGGCCTTTGATAGTCGAAGGTGATTCTCTCAATATAGTCAACTATCTTCTAGGCTCTAAAGACCCGTCTTGGAGGGTCTACAACATCATTCTTGAGGCTAGGATGCTCCTCTCTCAATGTGACAGGTGGAAGGCGTGTCATATTTTTAGGGAAGGAAATCGCATGGCAGACCACATGGCCAACAAAGGGCTTGCGACCACGTGTCTTGTTGTGTGGTGCTCACGCTTCCCATCTGAGGTGGCAAGTTTGGCCAATGCGGATATCCTCTCATGATGTTCTCCCCGCTTCAGAAGGTCATTCATTTGGTTTGGTTGTTTCTGCTTTCGATGGTCAAATTTCTCAGGTTAGTATTTTTGTTTTCCTTGGTAAAAGGTGGTTTGTTTCCAGGATATTCAGGCATAAGGGCCCTACTTGTAGCTTTCGGGCAATTAGCAGTTTTTGTTTTCTGTCATCAGTTTTATTCCTCCAGCCACAAGGCATGATGCACATTCCAGCCCGGCTGATTTTGTACATAAGGTTTTGGGATCCTCTATAAAAACCCACTGTTAATCTATTAAAATAATTACCAAAAAAAAAATAAACGTATCTAAAAAATTCTATGCCCAAACATAATGTCCTACCTCAAAAATACCCTAGCCCTCCATTGATCCTCCCATCATCTAAACCATGGCTGGTAGATATCTACAATTTTATTTGCTGATTTGAAAAATTCTCACTACCTTTATTTTGGATGGCTGATTTCATAACATCATATCTCCCTCAATACTAAGATTCTTTGATATGACCACTCATTTTAAATATCTTCAAATTTTGCACAAATTAGTCCAAAAATCATTTGAATTAGGCAACCCTTCATAAAGATATGAATCCTAAAATATGAGACATTTGTTTTTTTGAATGTAAAGGCCTAAATTTTAATTAATTTAAAAATACAAGTCTTTACAAAAACAAAACAAATGGTGGATAGACAGACCCCAATAGGTAATCACACTAACACATTGTCATATCTCCCTCAATACTACTTGGATTTTTTCAAAAAACTAATTATTTCAAATATTGTCAAATCTCACACACAATGGCACAAGAATTGTTTGAATTGAACAAATCGATGTAAAGATATGAATATTGAAAAATAATTTTTTTTTCAAATAAATTTTCCTTAGATTTGTCTATTTATATTTTCCTTATTATTTTTATTTTTTTAAGTATCTAAATTAAGCAAAATGTATCTAGGTTGTATATAATTTTAGTCATATTCATAGTAATTTTAATATAATTTTTAAAATCCACTCATGTAGAGGAGTTGAAGAGCAAGTGGGTAGTTAAAAATATCCAGTTGAAATTGAGAGGCCCAAGGTTCAAATCTCTCCCCTCACATGTTGCAAATATGCTATGTACATAGGAGGCTACAAATAAAAAAAATTATTTAAATATAATAATTATATAGAGATAAAATGACAAGACTAGATCATAGGTGTCGTGCCACTCCATCCCTTCACTATCATTGATTTTAGAAATTTTTAATTCTAAACTTTTAATCTTCATGATTTTATTGAAAACTGATTTTTAATACAAAATAATTAATTAGAAAATATCTTCTCATGCTTACTTTGGGTGCCCCTCATAATCCTCTTAACTATTATTGATTTTTAAAATGATTAATTTTAAGATTTTATTTTTAAAGATTTTACTAAGTCATGATTTTTGATACAAAATAATTAACTAGAAAATATTTTATACAAAATAGTTATAAATTTCATATAATACCGTCACTTAATTAGTAATAGAAAGAAATAATTTTAAGAAATATTAACTACTAATTACCTAAAGGTGAGGGCACAATTGAAATATCATAGAAATATATTTTAATTTAGGGGGATTGACAAATTGTTATTAATGGTTTGAACAAAAATAGATTTGAAGATTGAAAAAAAAATGACAATAATAATAATGCTTATAAACTATTGTTGAAGATAATATTTTAGAATTTGAGCATAGTTATAGAGAGATAATTAACAGAAAATTTAGTCAAAAATAATGTTGATTTTCTTCTTGGTGAAATTCAAAGCATAGAAGGTAATTCTCTCTTAATGAAAAATACCAGAAGTGGGAAACACAAAACTTTATAGAACTTTGAGGAAGATGAAAACTATATTTGATAAAAAGGGAAATGAATAATATCTTTGATAAAAGACAAGTTGAGTATAGTTTATTAATTAACTTGACAACAAATGTAATATTTTGATATTTTTATGCAGAGGCTTACTTGATTATATGAGATTGAGACAAGTCATATGCATCTCATTAAGTTTGCATTTCTATAAACCATATATTTATATTACAATAAATTAAATTATTATAATATTATTTTACTTAATAAAATATAAAAATAAGTTTTTAATTAAAATTAACATCTTTAAATACTTAAAACTATATAATTTAATAAAATAAAAATTGTTTAAAATAAAAGTTAATTAATTTTTGTTTATAATAACATTACTAATATCATTTTTAAAACTAAAATAAAAAATAAATACAATAAATAATATTTAAAAAATATAATAATAATAATAATAATAATATTTATAGACAAATAACGTCATAATAATCAATTACCTCTTTTATATATATAAACACATCCTTACATACGACATACCTTAGTTGCATTTAATACACCCTATGCCACGAATTAAAAAATATTTTTGTATGGGAATGAAAAGTGTTTGTATTTTTAATTAGATATATGTGATTGTAAAGCACCTTATCCTTATATTTTAAGACTACATAACTTAGATCTCTTTGACATTTTAGAAATATAAAAGACAAAGCTAATGTTATTTTTTCTAAGTAAATTTCTTCATTGATTACCGGGTTTTGGAGATTAATCCAAAAGCGTATTACAAAAGTCAATCTTATGTTGAAGGTACGATCATGTTTACGCTAATGTTACTTAATTATTATTTTTATTTTTTATTTAATTAAAATTAAAAAATTTAAGTTATTTTTTAATTAGTTGTATAAGATTAAAATGCACCTCACCTCTATTAAATATTATTATTTAATATACGTGGAAATCAATCAATAACGTCTTTATTATAACCATTTATCCCACCTTGAAAGGATTAGGAATTGGAACACCTCTATTAAATATTATATGATGATTAATGTGTTTTTTTTTTAATATGGTGGAAGCGCTAGGCGCCATGAATTCGGATAGGTTGTCCGACTTTTATGGTTTCCATAGTATTTTGCGCTGTTCTGCCCCTATAACCACCATGTCACAATCATTTTAAACCTTTTACGTCACTGAAAGCACCAGGAAAGGGACAAGCATTCAGTCCGGTGAGACCCGAGATTTGAACCTTGGACCTCCGCCCCCTTATGGGGTTTGGATGAACCAATTGGTCTACACCTTAAACCTATTTAATTATATGATATAATAATTAATATTATAATAATAATTTTATAAGAAATTATAATAATAATTTAAAATAAACCTTAAATATAGGTGACAAGAGTTTCTAACACTAACCAAAAAAAATTATTATCTAATTTTTGATAAAATTTAAACCTAAATCTTATCTTTAATATATAAATTTAATTCTTTAAATTAAATATTATTTAATAAATTTTAAGCCAATTCAAAACAACGATAGAAGTTTAAAATCATTATTTATTACATATTTGTTAAACTGCATTATAGTTTTGTAGAATACATCTTTTACAACACACTAAACTTTTTTTAATTTTTCGTTGTAGTTGAACATCAAATTAAAATCTTAAGTTGTAATAATAAATTCCTTCTTCCTCATCTTTGCTTCGAACTAAACTATACTAATACAATTATATTTAAACGTATTACTCTAAAATTATTTTAATATTAAATTAAAAATTAAATTTAAATATAATAATTTTAAATGATATAGGTTGTCGGTTCCAATTTTATAAATACACTTTAACATCTACTAAAGTTTTAAATTTAATAGAACAATAATATATAAAAATATTAACATCGACTATGACCCTTCCTTAGTTTTGACCTAAAAATAATATATAAAAATATTAACATAGGCGGTGGCCCTTCCTAGTTTTGACTTGTCCAACCATTCCAGCCTCCTCCATAGACACTATATATATCTCGTTTTTTAGATTAGCTTATGTAGAATTTGAATAGTTTTAAAATGAGTGATTATATACAAAAATTCGAGTAATATTAAGGGAGATACCACCTTGTGAAGTCAACCATTCAGAACAAGGGCAGTGACAATTTTTCAAATCGTAAAAAACAAAATTGCAAAGTGAGAAGGATTAGGGTTTTTTTCCTAAAAAACGTTTCATGTTTTAAGAGCCATATCTTTGTGAAGATTTATCCAATTCAATTGATGTTAGTCTCACAATGACACTAGGAGGGGGGGTGAATCAGTGTCAATGTGAGACTAACAATTGGTATCAGAGCCAGGTTTCGATCCTAGGACCTGTAATGTTTTTGCAAAAATTATAACTCTCACCTCGTAACTCGGTTTTATCTAAAATTTGAAACATAGAATCTTTGCAACATTGACTATGTCCAAACCAAAAATCACTACCTAAATCCTTACGGTTCGCCTGTACCACTTCTACAAAAATTGCTATTGACACACTTTTTCAAAAAAGAGCATTTTTGTGATAGTATTGCAACGCTTGTAAAATTCACCTCGTTTCTTTTTTTTTGTTGAAATTTGGAACACATGTTCTTGAAGATAATGACCACCTCCAGTTCAAATTTTGCTACATAACTCCTTACGGTTTGTTCGTAGTGCTTCTGAAAAAAGCTGTACTTTTTTAGCTTATACAGCCACTTGCCAAATCATCTGCCAAGATATCAAAAACACCACCAATCACTCAAAAAACTATGCTGACATCTCCAATACTGTTATGGACTATTTTATAACATGCTGACATATTCCGAACTAATCCATCCTATCCAACTGTGCCCGTGGCAACTTTTGCAACTTTTTGACTATTTTGCTACTTTGACAACTTTCTAACGATTTTTTCAACTTTTGCAAATTTGCACAAACAACCTATAACAACTTCACCCAAACATCAAAAACATCCTCATAAGCATTTAACATCACTGTACATACTCTGAATAACCTCTGAACTCCTGTCCACTACATCAATTGATCTATCTGACTGTGTTGACAACAATGACAATACTATCGCTGCACCTTGCTCAACAATCTCCCCCTTTGGAATTGTTGGCAACACACGTGCAATTTCCTATAACTCTTCTCCCCTTTGACAACAATACCAAAGGGCTACTGTAAACTCCTTCTGAGTCCATGCACAACATTCTCAGGCAAAAATTATTACACTTAGCAAAAATCATAAACATGAGCAAAAAGATAAAAAAATACATAAATGCTCCCCCTAAGAATGTGGTCCCGATAGCTAGTCAATTCTTGGGAAGCGTGATCACTTCCAATTTATTGTGAAGGTACTCAAAGAATTCCTTGGGCAACGATTTTTTGAAGATATCTACTACTTGCTCTGTTGTTGAAACAAAATCCAACTTAACCTCACCTTCTGCAACTTTCTCCTTCAAAAAGTGATACTAGATAACAATATGTTTTGTGCGAGAATGCATAACCAAATTCTTTGAGATGTTAATGGCATTGGTGTTATCACACTTAACTAAAATTGGCTCACTAAAGTTAATACCAAGATCTTTCAAGGTTTGTTTCATCCATAATACCTGCATACAACACGTTGTCATTGTAATATATTATGCCTATGCTATGGATAAGGAGACTGAATCTTGTTTCTTACTGTGCCACGTGACCAATCTGTCTCTAAGATAGGATGCACCTCCACTGGTACTCTTTTTTTCATCTACACATCCTGCCCAATCTGCATCTAAATACATAATAAGGGTGAAGTCCTTACCTTTCGGATACCATAACCCATACTCCATAGTACCCTTGAGGTACCGAATAATCCTCTTCACTGCTATCACATGAGTCTCCTTGGGACTAGCCTAAAATCATGCTACCATGCATACTACCTGTAAAATATTTGGTCTGGTAGCTGTCAAGTACAGTAAGCTCCTAATCATAGATTTGTACATGGTTTGATCAACATGTGGAGATTTTTCATCCTTGCTCAACTTGCAATCTGTCGTCATGGGAGTGCTAACTGGCTTACAATCCTCCATTGTGAACTTTTTTAGCATCTCGTTCACATATTTAATTTGAGAAATAAATATGCCCTTCTCATTTTGATTAACTTGCAACCCGATGAAATACGAAAGTTCACCAATCATTGACATTTCAAATTATTTTTGCATCTTATTTGCTATTCTTTTTTTGTTTTTTCTTCTTTGAGTGCCATAAAAAGAGCTTCACATGTTTCCTTTTCAAAATCCTCATCGGAGCTGTCTTCTAATGAACTGACATTCTTGGAGATGAAAATTTTCTTCTTGAAGTTGCCTTTTCTGAAATTTATTTTTTTCTTCCAGTCACTTCTTTCTTGGTGCAATCCTTCATCACTTTTGTTCTTCTCATTAAGTGGACATTTAGCTACAAAATTCCCAACGCCTCCACAATTGAAACATTTAAACGATAACTTTCCTCTGTATTTTTCTTTTCCCTTTTTTAGTTTTCGAACAAAGTTTGCTTCCATTTCATCTGATGTCTCTTCTTCCTCGGATTCTTGTTTTGCTTTCATATTTTTATGGGCTTTAAAAGCAGCTTCTCTATCTGTGGGTTTAGATTTTCCTATTCTCATCTCATATGCAGTCAAAGAACCATGCATTGTAAATCTATAGTAAATGTAAATCTATCCCTAGTTCACATAAAAATGTAAATCTATCCCTAGTACCAGTCTGGACTAGGATGTTTGGATTGCCCATTGAATTTTGGGAAATATATACCTTCAAGGCAATAGGCAACACTCTAGGAGAATTCCATGAGATTTTAGATACAAAAAAAGATGTATTTTTTGGCTATTTATGCTCTAATATTGGTCATGATTGGTATAAGTAAAGCTTTACCATAATCAATCATTATTAAGTATGGAGATAAGATGTGGACTCAAACTATAGATTATGAAAACATATCTTTTAGATGTAGAATATGTCATGATGTGGGGCATATTGAGAGATCATGCCCTAAGAAGAACCCAACATAATTATTTATAGAAAATCATAAGATAAATTTACAAATAGTTATGGATAAAGATGGTTTTTAACTTCCAAAAATTAGATCTAGAAAAATAAAATAAACTAAACAGTGGAGACCAATAAGAAATGATACTGGAAGAAATTTAAATTATTTTGAGGCTTTAGCCTATGAAGAAAAAGATCAAAATTTAGAGGATAGAGGTTTCAACATATTAGCAAGGAACTGTCTATTCAATATGATCCTAATTTAAGGAAGAAAATTCTCTATGAACCCAAGGAATGTGTTTCATCAGATTTTGAAGACTCTCTTGAAGTACCATGCACCATTCAGGAGGAAATAATTGGTAAATAAAGTGCAATTTTAGAAGGTAACACCTCTACCACTAATAAGGAAATACCAAAACATGAGCAAGATAAGTCATAGGCTTCTATAATATATCCAGGAGAGGATAAATATGTTGAAAAAAATGGTGAGAGAATATTGAGGAATAGAATAATAAGACCTACTCCTGATATAGGCAAGGCAAAAGGAGTAAAATCCTCAAATTATCAAGTAAGATCCAGGGAAGCAAGAGCTAACATAGAAAAAGGAACGTAAACTATGTTGGTTGAAATTCTCTTTACCAAACAACAAAATGATATTGATAACATGCAATAGGTACCAAAAGCCCTTAATGAGACATGATTATCATCTCATGGAATATAAGAGGTGCTAATGCCCTCTTAAAGCATAGGTGTATTAGGGACCTATGTTTAAGCAATAAACCTGATATTCTTTGTATCCAAGAAACTAAAATGACAAAAGAAGAAGTTTCAAAAACTATGAAATTAGTTTGGGCAAGATGTGAATGGGACGGAGAATTATAACTTGTTAGAATCCTTCTAGAACCTCTTGTATAACCATTCATAAAACTAGGCATTAAATAACCTCTTTTGTCACTTTCTACTTTGTTGACATTCACTTCATCCTTATCAATGTGTATGGTCCTACAAATCAGTTAGGTAGATTAGAAGTTTGGAGTGGGATTAATGCCTTTATGAGAATTAAAGACCAAGAAACCCATTTCATGATCATTGAAGATTTTAATGCCATTACCAATTTGAATGAAAATTTTTGGGGAATTAGGAAATTGACCCAAAGTATGAAAGATTTATCAGCTTTTACTCAAAACAACAATCGATGGGAAGTTGCGTTTGGTGAAGACAACTATACTTGGACCAAAAATAGGAGAGGCCAAAATCTAATAGCAAAAAAAATAGATAGATGCATTCTCTCAGATCTTTGTCTAGATGAAGGAACTTGGGCTAAAATTAATACCTTAACAAGGATTGGTTCATATCACTGGCCAATAAGAGTAAAAATGTTGGTTAGTGAATTCAAAAAATATTACATTTTAAATATGAGTAGATGTGAAAAGATCATCCTCAATTTGTTGATATGATAGCTCAAACATGGAATTCTTTAGGTAAAAGTGGGTTGTATGCTCTTCCAAACCAAATTAAAGCTATGGCATCTAAATTAAAAGAATGGAACAAGAACACCTTTGGAAATATTTTTGAGAAGAAAGAACTAAAAGATAAACTTTAAAAATTCTAAAAAGGTGATGAAAATAATACAAGCTCAGAGGAAAGGGATTTTCTTAGTGAATATCATAATATTTTGAGTAAGGAAGAGAAATTCTAGATATTAAAATCAAGACATAATTGGTTAAAAGGAGATAAAAATACAAAGTTTTTTCATAGGATGGCCATAGTAAAGAGATCTTCGTCTAGAATTGGTAGAATTAATCAATACAAGGGGTTTGGATTTAATATCAGAGTGAAATTAGAAAAGATGCTATGTCATTTTATCAGAATATTCTAGGTTCAAAGGGGACCAAAGTTCTTAATGAAAAAATTCTTCAAGATGTTCCTTCAGTTATAACAAATGAAGACAATAGGAAATTGATGGAGCCTATTACTCTAAAAGAAGTTCATTTAGCTCTTTTCTATTTTAATAAAGATAAATACCCTGGTCTAGATGAACTCTCTACAAATTTTTACCAACATAATTGGGATATAGTGAAGGATTATTTATTGGTGGCAATGGAATAGTCTAGGGTAAAACAATACATTCCTTATAAAATAAATGCAACTTATATTACCCTAATTCCAAAAAATAAGGATGCTAAATTATTTGATTCTTTTAGACCCATAAGCCTATGTAATATGGCTTATAATATTATTTCCAAAGTGATGGAAAATATATTAAGGTCATTGTTAGACAAAATCATTTCAAAATAGCAAGGAGGTTTTGTGAAAGGGAGACAAATTTTGGATGGGATCATAGTAGCTCATGAAGTTATACATTCAACAACTTCAAGAAAAGAGAAAGCTATGATCTTAAAACTTGATATAAGTAAATCCTATGATAGGATCAAATATAATTTTCTTTTTGCAGTTTTAGATAAGTTTAGTTTTGGGAAGAAATGGGTTAGATGAATTAAAGCTTGTGTCTCTACAATTTCTTATTCAGTGTTGGTCAATGAGTTAGCGATAGAATATTATAAATCCAAGAGAGGCCTTAGACAAGGAGATCCTCTATCTCCTTATTTGTTCATTATTATGGTAGAATTTTTGAGTAGGAACTTAAATAATGCTTACAACTATGGGTTTATAAGTGGACTTAAGGTTAGTAGTAACATCAATAGCATCACCCATCAATAATTTGTAGATGATACAATCCTTTTTGTAAGGGCAAGGATTAATGAGGCTAGAGATTTGAATAACTTTTTAAAAGAGTACAAAAGAGCTTCAGGGCAAAAAATTAATAGGACTACATCCAAAATTTACTTTCTTAACATTCCTACTAATATCAAATAAAGATTTTGTAGGTTGCTTCAAATGGAGGAGGAAAATTTGCCAACAACTTATCTAGGGATGCCTTTATTTGAGGGGAGAATGAGGATAGATTTATGAAATCTAGTTATTAGTAAAGTTCAAAATAAACTTCCATCTTAGAAATATAGATGGTTATCATTAGCAAGAAGAGTGTAATTAATTAATTTAGTCTTACAAGTCATTCCAACATATTATATGTCTTTGTATTCTATGCCAAAATCAGTTGAAATTTTTTTAATATTTATTATGCGATCCTTTTTATGGTTAGGTTTACATGATAAAAGGAAATTTTCTTTGGTGAAATGGAGCAAGTTGTGTGATGACAAAACTAGGGGAGGTCTTGGTTTAAGAGGTCTTACAGATGCAAAATTAGCTCTTAGGGAAAAAGTTAGCTTGAGATTGTACAAAGAGAGTCAAAGACAATGGGCAAGAATTCTTTGAAGTATATGGATCCCAATGACCCAAGTTTAATATTTACTACATTCTTTCTTCCAAATGGTTTTGCTCTTTGGAATGGTTTAAAAAAATCTATTGATCTTATCATTAAATGTTTAAGATGGGTGGTGGGAACTGGAGAAAAAATTCTATTTGGATGGATACTTGGTGTAATAAAAAACCACTAAATTTAGATCTAATTTTGAAATCTTAGATGAGATTACTTCAAGATAAATACGATGATAGGGTTTCAAACATTTTGTACAAGGATCAAGAAGGAAGATACAAATGGAAAGAATATTTTTTTACAAGTATACAAGACATTGATGCTAGGATGCAATTGAGTATAAAGATAACAACTGTAATTATTTTGAGGAGTGCCAAGGATAAATTGATTTGGGAGTTGAATAACTCAAGATAATACACAACAAGAAGTGGATATAATGTTCAACACCAAAATAATAATAATTTCACTAGAATTTGGAGAGATATTTGGGATAGCCCAAGCATTCCTAAAGTTAAAATGTTTGTTTGGCTAATAGGTCATAGAATAATTTTATCCTAGGATAACCTTATGAAAAAGGGTTTTCATGGTCCCTCTAAATGTGTTTTATGTAATAAGTAGGAGGAGAGTATTGACCATGTCTTGGGACATTGCTCAATTATTTGGAATTTATGGCAATGGATTATTAATATATTTGGTAAATGCATGGTGATGAATAGTAGAATTGAAGATTGGTTAAAGCAATGGTAGAGAACTTATAAAAGTGAGGCTTTACAAAAAATATGGTATATATCAAAAGAGACAATACTTTTGAATGTATGGCTAGAAAGGAATAGAAGAATATTTAAAGGAAAAGAAAGCAATTTAGAGGTAATGAAAAATAAGATATGTTTAGCCATAGAGGAGTCTAAACCAACCCTCAACTCACTCAATCCCTAATTTGGAAGTAGAGAGTCTTGATAGATGGATCCAAGTCATTAAATGGAATTATGATGTTGGGTACAAGAGAAGCAAAAATAAGGTAAAGAATATAAAGTGAAAACCACCATATATGGAGTGGGTTAAGTTGTATTTTGATGAAGCATCTAAAGGAAACCTAGGACCAGTAGGATGAGAAGGAATAATTAGAAATAATAGAGAAGAGATTTTGTCTCATTATGATTTCAATTGTGGATTTAAGACAAATAATGAAGCTGAATCTTGGGAAGCTTTAGAAGGATTAAAAATATGTAAAAAAATGAAATGGAATAGAGTTTGGATGGAAGGTGATTCTCTCATAGTAATAAATACAATTTTGAGGAAAGCAAAGGCTCCATGGAACATACAAGAGATAATTGTAGAAATTTAAGGTCTTGCTAAAGTGTTTGAAGAAATCAGGTTTACACATATATTAAGGGATGGAAACAAATGTGCAGATAAGCTAGAAAATAGAGCGAGGATCATGAAGTTAACATCTCATTTCCATGGTTAGAGGAAGTAGAAAATTTAGTTGAAGCTAAAAAAAATTGTTGATTGCCTAAATCAATTAATGATTAAGATTTACTTTAATGTTTTCCATTGGTAATATCTATTTTATTTTGTAATGATAATGTGTGGTCATTTAGAATATTTATTATAATTTTTGTGGTTGCAATTGTATTTTAGGAAGGAAACTACCAATCTAGATTTGGTAAAGCAGACTATGTTAGTGTGATGTTTTGAAAATATTACTCTACTAAGATGCAAGACATAGATAGTAGAGGTGAATTTTTGACATTGTGATGGTTGTTAGAGGAAAATGTCAAGAAAGATGTTAAATTATAGAATAATTGTATTCATATAGAGATTTGAAAAGATCCAAAAAATAAAAGTCAAGAAATTAGACATTTTATGTAAAAATATGTATATTTCTAACTATAGAATCTCAATTGAGATGAGAAGTGTATCTATTTGTAAACTCTCAAGCTCTAAAGAAGAGATATGTAATTTTTTAAGGGTGGAGGACTTGAGTACAACCTCTTTTTATCAAGCAATAGAAAAAGATATCTTGCTCCTAAAGGTCATTGCAAGTAGGCTTGGTCTCGGCTCTAGTAGCCTGCCTACTTCAATTGCAATTTAAATCTAGCTAATCACCTCAAACATCAATGGATATGGATTTACATCACAATCCTTTTATGAAAGGGATTCGATTCATAGCCAAATCTATCCAGCAATATCGAACATCACCAATGAATTCCTACCATAATATTTCACCGATAAAGGAGCGAGGCTATGGGAAAAAATCATATCCATTTCTTGCATATCATAATGCTTATGCAACATGCTCAAAAAATACTACTCTATTACTAGATCAAAAAAATTCACAACCAAGAAACTATCCTCCATAAAATAGAGGTGATACTTGCACTCCTAGTAATATTTGCATCCATCCTAAGCTTCATGATTTTTTCTAAGGTCAATTGTGTTTACCGAAGCTTGATAGGGATTATAGTGGTAGCACCATGGTTTGACCCTATCATAGGATTCAATGCCACTTGAACCTATGACCAGTTTTTTTTCCTATTCCTCTATATATCAAAAGCAAATCTTAGTAGAATAATAAAACACTTGGAACATTGGTCCTCTTATCTAGGAAATCATCCTCCACCTCCATGTGATTAGCAGCATGTCAATTCAACACGTGTTCAAGGAAGGAAAAAAGTTACTAATGTTATGACCAACTTCGAGATGACTCTGTAGTCCTTGTCAACGTGGAATCAAGATTTTTCCTAAAATATCATGAAATTCTTCCACGAGAATGAGGCCACCACTTATGAATAGTGGTAAATCCATTTGGGAAAATTTGTGCCATCGTGTCCGAAGGGATATTGGATGTAGCTGCATGAATAAGCCTTATTCCTCTTGGGTTGTTTTCTACTAGACATCCATGCTAAGATAGCATCCTTCTTTAAGACAAAGACAATCGATTGATAGTCCTCGGGCCCACACCCCAAGGAGACTACGAGACATTCCTCAGGACTACACTACTCACAATATCAGGTACAAGGGTTATCATTTTAATATAATAATTAAAAAGAGAAGAAATAAAGGTGATATTAGAGGGTTTATTTCTAAGGTTAGTGCCAACATTATATTTAGACATTGGAAAGGAATAAATAATTAAGGGGCAAAAATAGAGTGTCACATGGAGGAAAAGGATAAAGATCATGATGCTATTCACATGCTTATATTAACCTATGACATTGATCTTATTACCAATCATGGCACCATCACCTCCTTATGCCAAGTTGTCAATTTGATAGGGTGTAATGTTAGAACTACCCAACTTATGTCCATTATGGATGCCAAGATGATGTGATTTTCTGGTAATACACACTCATGGAGGATGACTGAATACAATGTGCCTCTTTATTGGCCCACTCATTCTACTATTACCATTTTCAAAGCTCAGTTACAATTTTTCTCCCCACTCTAGCCACCTCCTTTTTTGGTTAGCTCTTGTAGTATGATCCAAAATATCATTGGGTAGGGTATGGTTCATGTGGTGAGATATTATAGGGCAAATCAACCCAATCAATAGCTCAAGGTAAGCTTTGAGCCCAAGGATGTCAGCATGAATCCTCCTTGGTCATTGAAGGTTGATCCATTAATCTCATATGTGCACAATGGAAACCATAGCTTTAGTGGAAAATAGTGGAAGTTGAATTACATTGGGATAAATAGTTATTATATGTGTTGGATGATGGCATTAATGGAAATTGAACAACTGCAACTAGACCCACTAGTCAAGGAGATCATGGATTCTTGTGGGCTGCTCAATTTTTTGAAGAAGTGTAATGAGCATGACCTTGAGATTTTAAGGGAGTTCATTCAAAGTTTGGATAATGGTACTGTGTCATTGAAAGAACTCACCTTTGTTGAGATCATCGATTTGTTGGCTAAAATTATGAAACTCCCCAATGATAGGGAGATTATCCATAGATACAAGCATTTAATGGCAGGTGATTTTGCTTTCTTCCATGATAAAGGAAAATATTTGACGAAGAAGGATAATGGGTATGTTTGGGAAGACCTCCCTCCACCTTGGAACCAAGCCATGGTGTCGGTTATGCAGTACCTAACTATGGATGAACCATATTCACCTCTCCATAGCTTCCACATGGTGTTCTTAAACTTTTTGAAGGACGTCAAATAGATTTATATCCTATAGTATTTATTCAAGTCAATGGAGATATCTATTAACAGTGTTTGAAAAGGGAATTCCACTTACTCCAAACACCAAGGCCTCCATTTGATCATCAATAAATACATTAGCCAAAATTTAGACCAACACATCATCAAAGTTGATAGGCCTACCGTTGATCCTAACCCTATTCCAGAACCACCTCTAGCGCTGATGAAAACCCCCAAAGATTTCCTAGAAATTGATGTGGACAATGGAACCCCTAATAGGATGGGTAAGAAAAAAGGGTTACTTCCTACAGTTCCCTCAGTAACACCTACTAGATGATCGATCTATGTCAAAAATGTAGGGGAGAAAGGTAAAAGTCCCTCCCCTAGTTGCAATATTTAGAATACTGCATCAGGACCATATTTGGGGTCTTGGTATGTTTAGAAAATGGGTGATGTCGACCAAGTCACTAACCTGGAGGACATTGTCACACTGGCAACTTCGATACTCTTGAGAGCAAGTAAAATAATCTGCTAGATGAACATGTAGAAAGATAGTCTCCCTATGGAATATGATCCCAAAGATGATGAGGATTATGTCCTGACATGAGATGGTGTTGTTGGGTTGTCTCTTTTTATCTGCAACTGATTTTGTTTCATTTGTTTGTGCCTATGGGCCTTATTCGATATGTATCTCTCTATTTTTGGTGTGTGGCCATAGTTAATGGCCCCTTTTTTACTTGTTCTGTAGTGAGTCGAACCTTCAAAAGATCCTCTCTATGCCTTGTATAGAAGGCTTTGGGTCCCTTTCAATACCCGTTATCAATAAAAAATTAAACACTTTATCAGATCTAAATTGCTAGCTATGAAACCATAAATTGTAATAAATACTAGAATAAACTTATAATTATTTAGGACAATTGTTGAATGTATATATTGGAGCATTTTACATGTTTGTTATTATGTTTTTTATAGGTTACAGCATTTTAATAATTTTACAATTATATATATTATTTATTAAGTTTAAAATTTAGTTTTTTTTTTTTTAAGTTGAGAAATATAATTTATTAAACTAATATCATATAATAAATAAGAAAATTTAATTTTAACTTGTTTTTGAGAAAAAAATTAAATATTTAAATCATTTAACCCATTAAACTTAAATATTTTTTCTTAAAAATATATATATTCAATGTATAATAAAAACTTATTAAACAAATGGGGAACTTACTAAGAAGAGATATAGGTTAAAACCTTGGGGGAAGTCAGTTGCAAAGGTAGTAGTCTGATCCGAATCCTCTGAGTGCACATTAGATTGACGATGATGATACAAATCTTGAGCACCTGGTGGTACCAAGCACCTGGTGGTCCATTTCACGCTGGGCTATAAAACAGTAAAGTGGAATAGGTTTAGAGGATGTAGCCCCCGTGGTTTTGAATCTTGAGTTTGCTAGCAACTAAAAATAGTGTGGTTGTAAGCCTCTTATCAAACAAACAAAAATAAATATATGGAGCATAAAATTTGTATAAAGATTATTTTTTTGTTAAAAATCATCTATTTAATTTATATTATTGTAATGTATGATATAAAATTATTAAACATAATGTATGAGGCATATATTTTGTATAAGGATTACAAAAGTCCAAAGGTTCTTTATTTAAGTTTTTTTATTACATAGGAGAGTTGGTTACAACCACTATTTTTAGTAATTGGCTAGTACAGGGTTCAAACTACAGGGACTACTCCCAACAAACCTATCCATATCATTCTTGTTGACTCGACATGATATGGGGACCACCAATCACTTGGGGTTCATACCAACATCGTTAGTCTAGTGCGCACTCAAAGGATTTGGAGTAGACTATTACCTTTGCAAAAGATTGGATTCCCCCCAAGGTTTGAACCTAGGGCTCCTCTTAGTAAGTTACCAACCACACCTGCACTTACCAATCCACCTAGCCCTTGGGGGTCTTTATTTAAGATTTTTATTCAATACTTTTTTTTTTAATAAGTCATTAGTAATATAATTTTAATATTTTTTAAACTATGTAAATAAATAGGTATTAGACATATAATGAGGTTAATTTTCAAGTTTATAAACTTGATTTAAATATTAGTAGCACTATATTGCATGTAATTAGTTGGAATTAAATACTAGCATAGATATAAAGGATATATATCTAAAAACATCAAGAGTTATCAATCCCGAGGCACCTATATTGGAGATCACACCCCCAAGAAATGAGATAGGTGCCTCGAGATTGATAACTCCGAGTTTTTAGATATATATCCTTTATATCTAAGCTAGTAGCATTTGCATCCGCACAATTATTATATTAAAATATTTTTCAATGACATTTTTAAAAATACATATAAATGTATGGATAAATATAACATGCCAAAAATATTTAAAATAGCTTTGAGTGAGATGAAAATGCTCAAGTGATAAAATATGAATCCCAATAGGCGGTGTTGATAAACATCTTATTATTTCATAGATTTGCAGCCAATCATTTAAGCTCCAAAAATTTTAGTTGCTCTTCTTCTTCCTTTCTCTTAGCAACTCCTTTTCCCGACTTCAGTTTTTCATATCGATCATATGAAAAGGGTGGTATTATTCTAAGTCCTTCAAATGCCATAACTCTTGAGATGGCAACAAAAGTTAACCTTTGTATTTTTGTCTATCCTATGTCAATTGTTATTTTATTTAGTGTCAAACCTTGTGACTTATGAATTGTCAATCCCCAAGCTAATTTTAATGGAAGCTGTCTTATCTTTCCCTTTTCTACTGGTGTAATTGGAACAATTCGAGGAGATGTTTCATCAAATAGCATCCCTGTGTAGTTATCTAACTCCACCAAAACATATGTTGGTTGATTTGGTGGAGACCTTCCAGGTTTATAGACTATATTTCGAATATAGCCTAATGCACCATTAACAAGTCCAGCTTCAATCCATAAGTTGGATGTTAACATAACTCTTGTATTTTTTGCAATTAGTAACTCAAATTCAAGTTCTTCATTATCACCTCCTCCTAGATTATTTCTTCCCCCTTTTGTTGCAATACTACGTGCGCCATGATATTTTGATTTTAACAATTGTCTCCTATTATGATTATAAACATTCTCATTCGTGGAAAATAGATGGAATCTATTGTCAAATTCTTCTATTGTAGTTGCATCTAATGATGTATTGGTCCTTCTCATCAATAATTGCCAGTCATCAATAGTTGGATTTGCATCTATGATATTTGTAATAAGTTGATGAAATCTTTTTTGTTCTTCACTATCTCCTTCCTGTCGGAATACCTTATCCAATATTATAACTATTGAAAATTCTTTCCATAATAATTTTGCATACTTATCGCTGACATATGGTGGACTATCCATCACAATTGGTAACTGTCCTAAATCATCGACCAAAATGATTGACCTTCCTCCAAAGCATATGTTAGAATACTATGGAAATGCTTGACAAAGACGTGAATCTATTTTTTCCAATAATTTTTGGCCTATGAAGCTCATCTCATCAATCAATATTTATTTTATATGCTATAAATATTATTGAAAACTTGTTAATCTAGTTCCTTCCAATTTTTCAAAATCTGCAACAAGAATTCGTAAAGTTTCATGTATAGTAGTTGCACCTATGTTAAATGCAGTGACTCTAGTTGGTGCAAGTAGTAATAGGGGACAACGTTCTGGAGATGATAAATTTTTAAGTAATTGATGAATTGCACCTATAAGATAAGATTTCCCTATTCTTACTATTCCTTGTATTATCATGTGCAATGGAGGTACATCTTGACCTTCATTATAGTGTTCCTTGATTATATCAAAAGTTTTTTTTTCTGTTTGATGCTTAAGCTTTCATATGGATAATTCGAAGTGGTATCATCAGGAATAAGCAAGCCATTTTCCTTCATGAAGGTTATATGTTGTATTGCTTTTTTTGTGTATTTATGTCAAAATACAGTCTATGATTCTTTGAAATCCACACCATATGTTGGAATTTATTGTATATTTATTGCTATACCTTCAATATTTCCTTCTATTCGAGGCTGTGATGTCCTTTCTTGATGCATATCCATGTTAATCTCATTGCATCCGCTTTGTGTCTGTTGAATGACAACTATATTTGAAGCATTTCTTCTAAGAAAAGAAGATGCTTCAGATGCATCCATCTGTCGTACTCCTTCATTGTTTTCAATATTTTCTACATTACCCTATTGCTTTTTTTTGTCTTGGTTAGATCGTCTAATTCTCTCAAGTGTTTGATGGAGGATTTGAAGTTCATTATTCACCTCGTTATCTATGTCTATCATTTATTGTGCTCTCTTATGTCTTGTTCCTGTGTAATTTGTGCACGAGACATTCTTTTTCATTTTGTTTATTTTTCTCTTTCTTCTTGTATCTTTTCAACTATTGATTATGCCTTGCATTTTGCACGATTTTGTCTTTGTTTCTCATTTTCTCTTTCTCTTTGGCTAACTGACATCTTTGCACGTCTCTGTCTCTGATATTATCTTTGATATGCCAAATGTTGTTGCTTCTTTTCCTCCTCTGATATATTTATTTTTGGTGTATTTTCCATTTGTTCTTGTAAAAAAATATTTTAAATATTATTATTTTAAATTAATAAATATTAAAATAGTACAATATATTTTTCTATGTGGTTTGTGTTGTGGTTTCTTTTATCTTATTGTGTGTGTTTGGTTGTGCTTTTGTTTTTGACACACTCAAGGAGCATGTTTTTTATTTTATTTTATTATTTTTGTTGTTATTTACTTATTTATTTACTTATTTTTAAATTGGTTGTGTGTTTGTTTGCTCCTTGAGTATGTCAATGGTGGTAGGCCAGGTCCGAGTCCTAGGCATTTTTGGTGGAATGATACCCTTGCCTCCTTAGGTCTTACCCGAAAGTGGCATTCCTTTTGGGATGTTTTCTACAAATAAAAAAATAGTACTATATCTATTGTACTATTTTTTTTAATTGTAGAAAAAATATAAATATATATATATATATATAAGTATTCTATAATAATAATATACATTATCATAATAATATTATAATATATAAAGAAAAATACAATCTTTCGGATTTGAAATGTCTCAAGCGGGAACGGGAGCGAGAACGGGAGCGGGAGGGACTGTGGACGATGGCGATGGCGATGATGGGAATGGTGGATCGACGAGGTTTGCTGGCCTGGCAGCTTTGTCATCAGGTCCTGCAGCTAGTCTTGGGCCTACCGCAGGCCCACTCAGCTTTTGTCACGGCGAAGACCCTAACGGAGTGGCAAAAATGACGTCTGGTAACGGTAGGGTCTCAACCTCATCTCCCACCAAAGCGCGACCTTGGTCTTTGTCCTTTGCGGATAAAGTTAGGTCCTCGACTGGAGATTTTTCCTTTCAAAATCCTTTGCCTTTCTCTGTTTCGGGCACGGAAGTTTCATTTCCAAGAAAGGTTATGGAGCCCCTCATTTTTCAAGAGTCTCTTTCTCTGGTTGGGAAGTTTGTCGGTGCCCGACCCGACATGGAAACTATTTGCAAATGGGCCCTTTCCAAATGGCGGCTGTTTGGATCCATGGAGCTTGTGGCCTTCCCTAGGGGGTTTTTTATGATAAGGCTTAACAATGCCCTTGACACCCAATGCATCCTCACTGGTGGACCTTGGTTTTTTGGTCACCGAAGTTTGTTTTTACAGAGATGGGGGGAGGATTTCGACCCTGAAACTCAATCTATCAACTTCGCTCCAATTTGGATCAAACTACCTGGGCTTCCCCCATAGTTTTTCTATAATGATGCTCTCAAAGGCATCACCCAACCGATTGGAGACTTAGTTGCCATCGACCTTGCTACCAGAGCAAGATCCAGAATGACCTATGCTCATGTTTGTGTTATGGATAATCTGGATTCGGTGTTGCATAACTTTTATTATTATTAACATGAACCATTCACCAATATGCAGAAATATCAAATCATTCATCCACAATACATTATCCACAATAACAATCCACAAATGAGAGAGAGATAGATAATACCCTTAAGGTAGGGCAACACCAATAATAATCCTTAAGGAAGGAATAACTCCACAAGATCTCCCAAGATGAGAGGCCACTTCGTGGGCACGACGATTACATAAGATTCTTCTTCAATGATATGAATATCCTTACAATGACAAATATCTCTTCTTTATATATCCATATTCTTATTCTACTTTGGAGAGCCTACTACTAATATTATATTATATTAAAATATAATATAATATTATAATACAATCAACCTTGGGTTATGTGTGGCCCATGCCAACCCTTATACAATATAATAATATATCCCCAAATATCTATTCCTAGGTACCCTACCATGCCACCCTCCTTACAAATGTTTCGTCCTCGAAACATATGAAGAAACTTGATAGTATGATTTGCTAAGCAATGTTAGCAATTGGTACCAATCTCGATCATCCATCCATCCAAGTGAAACTCGATGATTTTGGTATGCCATTTTGTTACTTGAGTATCCAAATCTGCTTCGTTGGCTCCACGCTTCTGCTGCTGTATTTTGATAACTTGAATGATGGGTCCACTTGTTCCTTGATCTTTGATGAACCATGTTGAAAACCATGATCACTATGCTTTCTTTGCCAAACAACTTGCCATAGTTGGTGCCCTGCTGATTACATGTAGAACCATAATATTGTTGCCTTGAACCATGCCTCCAATATTGTTTCCGCTCATGGTGGTGTGGATGGCGATATGGTGCAACCTTTACTTGATGTTCTACCTTCTTTGACTTTTCAACCTTTGGCTTCATTGTTATAAATTCTTCTACACCTTGTTCTTTCATGTTATCTTTGTTTGGTGTGTCCTTGTGCTCTTCTATCAAATATTCCTTGGACTCTGTTGCTGCTATCGCCTTCGTGGATTCTGTTTCATGTTCTTCAATTTGTTCTTCTACAACCACTTCTTGATTTTCCTTGTATCCTTGCTCCTCAAGCTGAGAAATATCTTGCAATGTTATTTCCATTGAATTAGTTACTGCTACTTCTTTCATGGACTCTGTTGCTACTATCGCCTTCTTGGATTCTATTTCATGTTCTTCAATTTGTTCTTCTACAACCACTTCTTGATTTTCCTTGTATCCTTGCTCCTCAAGCTGAGACATATCCTGCAATGTTATCTTCTTTTTCTGTACCATAACTTCATAAACTTCTTTTGCACATTAATGTTAACAGTACCCAAAGAATCTAACCAAGGATAACCAAGAACAATATCCTCATCATCCATCTCAATAGCATAGAAATCTGAATGTAAAACATATTTATCCATGGTGATCTTCAAATCTTTAAAAATCTGAACATTCTCACCCTCTAGTTGTATGTCCTTAATTTTTGTTGCTTGAACTTGCAACTTCTTAGCCAAAGCAATATTAATAAAATTATATCTGCTACCAGGGTCAATGGAAATAATAACCTTGTTCCTTTTGAATGCTTCCATGAACCTGCAAAATAGACTTTTTAGATTTAAACAAATTCCTTTGTCCATTTTCTAATTTATCTTCCACCACAGGTATGGTTTCCTCTGTCTGCATACTGACATCTTTTTTATCTTCCCTGACCTTTTCCTCTTTCTTCTTGAGTAATTTTATTTCTTTTTCATAGTCGTCGATCAAATCCCTTAGGTGATCTACATAATATGGGTCCCATTTACTCAAGAATGCATGCTCTATTTCATCCCAAGTGTATTCATTATTCCTTTCTTTACAAAACTTATCCAACCAAAACAAAGCTTTCCCTTGAAGACATATACCAAGCAAGGATTTCCCCCATGAGACATTACAACATCGAGATCTAAAATTTTTCCACCATTCTCGAGCATCAATATCATCTTCTCCAGAAAAACGTTGGAGTACCATTGTTCATGCCCTAATGCAACTAGGGTTTTTTTTTGATAATAAATATCATGCCCTAATGCAAACTAGGGTTTTATGGAAAAAAAATATATCTTCCCACCAAGTTGAAGCTAAAAATCCCAAAGACAACTACATCTGCAATTTTTCTTCCAAACAAAATAAAGTGCAACTGATTTGCTTACCCGAACTAAACAAATTGTCTTTTGAAAAATTCGCGACTTGAAAATTCGTCACTTTCCTTGTTCCAGATGGCTGACTTCAAAAGGTCGTATCTCCCTCAATACTACTTGGATTCCTTCATATGACCACTCATTTTAAAGCTCTTCAAATTCTGCACAATCTGATCCAAGAATCGCCTCAATCGGATTAACTGTCGCAAAGATATGGCTTCTGAAAGATGAGGCGTTTTTCCAGAAAAAATCTGCGAAATTCGTCACTATCCTTGTTTCGGATGACTAACTTCAAAAGGTCGTATCTCCCTCAATACTACTCAGATTCCATCATATGACCACTCATTTTAAAGCTCTTCAAATTCTGCACAATCTGATCCAAGAATCGCTTGAATCGGATAAACTTGCGCAGAGATATGGCTCCTGAAAGATGAGATGTTTTTCCAAAAAAAATTGCCCTAATTCTAGGGTTTCACACAAAAATCCCCACTTTGCCAAAATCGTTGCTCTGATACCACTTGTTGCATAACTTTTATTATTATTAACATAAACCATTCACCAATATGCAGAAATATCAAATCATTCATCCACAATACATTATCCACAATAACAATCCACAAATGAGAGAGAGATAGATAATACCCTTAAGGTAGGGCAACACCAATAATAATCCTTAAGGAAGGAATAACTCCACAAGATCTCCCAAGATGAGAGGCCACTTCGTGGGCACGACGATTACATAAGATTCTTCTTCAATGATATGAATCTCCTTACAATGACAAATATCTCTTCTTTATATATCCATATTCTTATTCTACTTTGGAGAGCCTACTACTAATATTATATTATATTAAAATATAATATAATATTATAATACAATCAACCTTGGGTTATGTGTGGCCCATGCCAACCCTTATACAATATAATAATATATCCCCAAATATCTATTCCTAGGTACCCTACCATTTCTGCCTACTTGCATTGGCATCACCATCGAAAGCTTCAGAAGGCGTCAAGGAGTTGAGTACGAGAACAATCCTGCATTTTGTTTGGAATGCAACACTCAGGGTCACTTGGCTTCTCAATGCCCTTCTAGGAAAAAAGATATTCCTAGTGATTCTAGCAGGAAGAAGGATTCCTAGATTCCTAACACTCAAAAAAAGGCTCCTAGCAGGGGCTATGGCTGTTCTGCTGGACCATCTAAACCTTCTGCTCCCATAAACATAAGTGCTCTGGCTCCTTGTACCAATCATTTTGCTCCTCTAAATAATATTCCATCCAATGAGGTCATCTCCAATGACCTTTCCATAGATCCAATCATTTCATCCCCACCCACTGCGTTTCAGTCTCCCTTGTCCAAGGGTAAGGCGGCAATGACCTCCCCAAAATCACCCTCAGAGTTTGGTCCTTCTCACCTTCCTCTTCCCTTCCCATCCCTTCCCCTGGCTCAAAATTGTCCTCTTACCCTCTCCCTTGAGTCTGTTGTCCCGTGTCAGTCTCCCCACTCTCCATCCCCACTTAGGCCTGTTCTTGGGAACACCAACACCTTCGTAATTCTTCAATCTTCCAGTCCTCTAAAATCTCCCATCTCCCCCCCTAAAGCTAATGTCAACAAAGAGCAAAAAATGGGTAGACCGTCCAACGTAGAAAAGCTTGCTAAAGCCACTGAGCTTGCAGCAGCTGATGGCTCTGTGCCTACCTCCTTGGGCCCTACTTCTGAAAAACCCATTCATCAAGATTTGGATGAGGTTAGACCTAAACTTACTCTGTCTCAAGGGAGAGGCAGAGGCCATAAAGCAAATCCCAAGTCAAATCGATGAAGTTTGTCTCCTGGAATGTCAGAGGCCTCAACGGAATTGCCAAACAGAGGACTGTCAAGGCAATGAGAAAAAACCTAAAACCAACTATCATGTTTTTTCAAGAATCCAAACTGGATGAGAACAGCAGCAATAAAGTTTGCAAGTCAATCTGGGAAAATAGCAATTTTGTCTCTTGCCCCTCCTCTGGGGCCTCAGGGGGCCTCCTTTGTTTTTGGGACCCGACAACCATTGAGGGGAGAGTCCTTTCAATCTCTGACAGAACCATCAACATTTTGTTTACTAATAAAGTCACCAACCTTCAATGGATTGCAACCAATGTCTATGGTCCTAACAGTCCTGTCAACAGACGATTTCTGTGGGATAAAATTTCAAAAATGCGCAACAACTTTCCTAACTTCCCTTGGATGCTCTGTGGTGACTTCAATACTCCTCTCCACCTATTTGACAAGCAAGGAGGAAATCCGATCACTAGCCGCTGCATTGAAGATTTTAGCGATTTTGTCAACCTTAATGAGCTTATGGACTTACCACTCCAAGGATCCAACTATACATGGAGTAATAGACGGGCGGGCATTCATCACATTCAAATTTGGGCTTGACAGATTTCTCCTGTCCAAAGAACTCATTCCTCTTTTTGGTGATGCCAGGTTACATAGCCACCCAAAAATTGGATCTGATCACAATCCTATAATTATGGATTGTTCCCGACCTCAAAAAACCTTTAAAACCCCTTTTAGGTTTGAAAATATGTGGCTCACTCATCCTGACTTAGGTCGGCGCATTAGACAATGGTGGCAGCAAAACCTTTGTCCAAATCCTCTCTTGAATTTGTTCCTCAAACTCAAAGCAGTTAAACTCAAGCTGAAATGCTAGAACAGGGAGGTTTTTGGCAACCTTTTTAGCCAAAAAAAGCTTCTGCTGGATGAGCTCAAAAGGGTGGAAAACCTGATCCAGGAAGGGGATCAAAGGGTTGAAACTTTCATGGAAGAAAAATGCCTCCTTTCAAACCTTCACAATGTTTTGGCTAAGGAAGAGTCCTACTGGAGACAAAAATCTAGAAGCCTCTGGCTCAAAGAAGGAGACACCAACACGAAGTTTTTCCATGCTTCCACCTTGCGCCATAGAGGTTCAAATAAAATTTTTGAGCTGACCAAGGCAGATGGTACCATTGTTTCTGATATTCTTGCCATCAGACAGGAAGCTATGCACCACTTCCAGGAAATCTTAGGTCCTAGTGTTGACTGCCACCCCCGCTCAGCAAGCTCTCTACTTCAGAACATCCCAACTTTGGTGTCTAATGATGCTAATGAGAAACTGCTCCAATCCTACACTGAAGAGGAGATCAAAGAGGCTATGTTTGCAATGGAACCTGACAAGGCCCTTGGCCCTGATGGCTTTCTACCTTGGTTTTTTCAACATTTTTGGGAAATCGTGGGCCCTGATGTTGTTGCGGCGGTTAAATCCTTCCAGAGAGACCAAAATATGTCAAGAGAAGCCAATTCCACCTTCATTGTTTTAATTCCCAAGTCTAATGAGCGTGCTTCTCTCTCCGACTTCAGACCCATAAGTATCTGTAGTGTCATCTACAAACTTATCACTAAAGTTATGGCAAACAGGCTAAAATACATCCTTCCCTCCATCATCGACCAGTGTCAAGGTAGCTCCGTCAAAGGAAGATTCATTTCCGATGGTGTGATAACTGTCCATGATTTGGCTCATTCGGCTTATAAAAACAAAAAACCCAGCATGTTTCTTAAGCTTGACATGAACAAGGCCTTTGATCGGGTTTCATGGAAATTCCTGTTCGAGGTCCTTGAGAAGTTTGGGTTTCACAAAGATTGGGTGAAGATGGTTTAGGAATGTATCTCTACTGCTTGGTTTTCTGTTCTCATCAATAGTTCACCTGCTAGCTTCTTTCCAATTTTTAAAGGCATTCGCCAAGGGGACCCCCTGTCACCCTTCCTCTTCATCATTTTTGTCGAAACTCTTGGAAGAACCCTCACTGCTGCCTGCAACAGTGGACTCATCTCAGGGATCAAACCTGCCTCAACTTCCAAGGCCATTTCCCATCAACAGTTTGTGGATGATACTATTCTTTCTTCTCATGCCTCTGTCCCTGAACCAAAAATCATTAAGAGCATCCTTGACTCTTAAGAAGAGGCAGCTGGCCAGAAAGTCAATTACCGCAAAAGCAAGCTATACTTCCTCAATACTTCCATCCACAGGCAAAACAGGATTGCTGAGATCCTTGGGTGTATCATTGGGAGCCTTCCTTCTACTTATCTCGGATTACCGCTTTTCCATGGCAAATTGGTTTCGGATATGTGGAACCTTGTTCTAGATTGTCTTAACAAGAAACTTGCAGGCTGGAAAAGTTCAATGCTTAGTCAGGCAGCCAAAGCCACTCTAGTTCAAGCTTGCCTGCAAAGTATTCCATTTTTTTCTTATCTATCTTCAAAGCTCCAGCTTCTATCTGCCAAAGAATTGAGCAAATCCAACGTAGATTCCTGTGGATAGGAAATGAAAACAAGAACAAATTTCCCCTTGTGGCCTGGGACAAGGTTTGTTCTAGGGAAAAGGATGGAGGTTTAGGCTTCAGGGACATATCAAGGAGACTTATCACCAATGAAAAAGCCACCTAGATTGACATCATCAAAGCTAAGTACCTTCATCAGGTTCCCTTTCTTGGAGAGCACAACCTTCCTAGTGGATCTCATTTCTGGAATGGTGTCACTAAACCAAGGAAGATCATCATGGAAGGTTTAAGGTGGTGTCTTGGAAATGGCTTGACCATTCACTTCTGGGATGACCCTTGGATCCGCGACAAACCTCTCAGTCAAGATCCTCAGCTTGCGTTTCTCAAGACAGTGATCAAAGCTACCTTTGGAGATAAGGTGTGTCATTTTATCAACCCAGGCACTACAAGACCCAAATGGAATCAAATTGTTCTGAATGGACCTAGATTTATCACTGAGGCACTTAAGCATCTTCAAAATTTACTACGGAGTTGCTTGATTCCTAGCTCTCACAAAGAAGATTTCTTGGTTTGGAACCTCGAAGATTCTGGGTAGTTCTCTATCAAATCTGCCTACTACAGCCAAGAAGCTCCCAATGATGGTCGTGACTCCTCTTCTCTAGTATGGTTCCCAAGATCATTCCCAAGGTTAAATTCTTCTACTGGTTGGCCATCGAAAACAAAATCCTCACCACTGACAATCTGATAAATTGTGGGCTTCTCATTCCCAATTGGTGCATCCTGTGCAAAAATGCTTGTGAGTCTGCTGTGCATATTTTTTTGGAATGTCCCTTCTCCCTTGCAGTGCTCAATCAGGTTTACAACACTTTCACCATTTTCGTAGCCCTCCCTCATTCTATTCCCCTCATTTTTCAATAATGGCCCCGACCTTTCAAAAGCAGTCAACTCAAATTCATGTGGCAGGCTTGCCTTCACATCTACCTATGGCAGATTTGGCTAGAGAGAAATGCCAAAAATTTTCAAAACCTTGCAATGGACAAGAAGATTGTTGTTGCCAAAATCTTGACCTTTGCTGTGGAGAATGCTTCTCTAGTCTCATCGTCCAAACCTCCCCCTCCTAGTATTGAATTGGACCTGACAAATCATTTCAATCTGCTTAACTTTTCTACAACACCCCACCCTTCTGTTGACAGGTCTGGTATTAAGTGGGTCTTACCTCCTTCTGGGTGGCACAAGCTTAACTTCGATGGCGCAGCCAAAGGCAACCCTGGAGCGGCTAGTGCTGGTGGAATTCTTAGAAATCACAGAGGAGAAATAATTTTGGCCTTTGCTCAGAATTTAGGTTGTTAGTCTAACAATATGGCCGAGGCTCGGGCCCTTCTCCAAAGCTTGATTCTTTTGGAAGGTTTGACTATCAATAAACTCATCATTGAAGGAGACTCATTGAATTGCATCAACTGGCTTAATGGAACCTCTACGCCTCCTTGGGCCCTTGCTTCCATCTTTGATGAATGCAAGATTCTAATTGGTGCTTATCCTGAACTAATCATTCAACATCAATACCGGGAAGGAAACAAAGCTGCGGACTGGCTTGCCAATAAGGGAGTTGACGCAATAGATTTTCAGGTTTGGAGAGATTCCTTCCCAATCGACCTAAGGGACGATCCTTCAAGTTCCAATGTTTGCTCAATGTGAGTGGGTTCCTAGTCTTTTGGTTTTTTGGCTGCGTATTGGCACCTTGGAGCTTTTTTGCGTCATTTTTCTAAGTTGGCCGCAAAATCTCAGCTTGCTGCATCATCATAAAATTTCCTTTATGCTCTGGCCGTGGGGTTGCTTCTTGTCATGATATTGCGACACCTTTTTATCCCTTCGATATGGTCTTCCAACTTGTCACGATATCACGACTCTTTTTCTATCCGAGAACTTTTTTGCAAACTTGTCGTGATATCGCGACACCTTTTCCATTCGGGTGCAGTTTCGCAAACTTGTCGCGATATCGCGACACCTTTGGCCTTCAGGCGCGGTCTTGCTTTTTGTCATGATTTTGTGACACCTTTTCTCTCTCCAATGGCGGTCTTTCTTTCGATCACGATTTCGTGACAAGTTTCATCTTCAACGGCGGTCTTCCATTCTGTCGCGATATCGCGACACCTTTTCTCTCCGGGTGCATTTGCGCAATCTTGTCGCGATATCGCGACACATTTTCTCTCCAGGTGCCTTTTCGCATTCTTGTCGCGATTTCACGATGTTTTTCTCTCTCCAAAGGTGACCCTCCTTTTGGTCGCGATATCGCGACGCTTTTTCTCTCTCCAACGACGGTCTTCCAGGTTGTAGCGATATCGTGACCTTTCTTCTCTTTAGCGATGGTCTTTCTTTTTTGTCGTGATATCGCGACACCTTTTCTTCTTGGCAGCAGGCTTCTTCTTTCGTGGTGATTTTGGAGCTCATTTTCTTCTTCGGTTGTGGTCTTCATTCACGTCGCGATTTTGTGACACCTTGCATCACGTCGCAATATCGCGACCTCTTCCCTCCTTCGGCTCCGATGGCGATTCTTGTCACGATATCGCGACTTCGTGACATCACCATTCTGGTCGCGATTTCGCGACACCTCCCCTAGTGTGGAGGTTTGTCAACTTTCTTCTTTTCTCTTCTTGGACCATCTCGGTCGCTTTGGTTTTATTGTAACCTCTCTTGTACAAGGTTCAGGGACCTTTCAAAACCCTTTCTACCAATCAAAAAAAATATTATAATATATATATTATAATAGTATATTATATAATACTATAATATATATTATAGTATTATAATATTATAATATTATAATACTATAATATTATATTATAATACTATAATATATAATATTAATATTATAACAATACTATAGTTATCATAAATCAATGAAACCCTAGAAATTAATAATATAGTATTATAATATATAACTAGCTTAGATATATAAAATATATATCTCTATAAACGCCAAGAGTTATCAATCTCGAGGTGCCTATCTATGTTTGGGCACCATTTTAGTTTAAATATTTTTTAAATATTTTAAATCCACCGTAACCCTTAATGTTGGCGGATAATTTTCTTAATGTCGACTTTTTTAATAAAATATTAATATTGTTTACGGCGTGGCTGACCTTCTTGACTTCCATTGTAGGATGCCTGTCGGCGTAATAATATAATATACTAAGTCAATTATAGTATAAAATGTTTTGAGCAGTATTAAAGGTTTTTAGCATCGATTGTGCATTTTTAATTTCAATGATGTCAAGAATTTCTAATTATGCTACCTGGCACCATCTGCAAGATTACATATTTGCACCTACCCAACTAAATAACGTTGGTGAATGTAACTCTATATCATTATTCAAACATTTACAGAAGCAGTCTCGAATGAATTTCTCACTATTCGCAATTTACAGAAGCAGTTTGAAATCAATTGCGTTGTGGATTGTTTTTGGTATATTGCAATGGATGTTCATGTATTTATACAATATTTTAGTAAAAAGTTGCAATGGTTGGTTAGTCGGATATTTTAGTTTAAATATTTTAAATGTTTGCAATGGTTGGTTAGTCGGTTGTTTTAGTTTAAATATTTTAAATGTTTTTGTTAATATCAGATTTTTTAATTAAAAAAATTGTTTACGACGTGACATGTATGACCTCTTTGCTTCCCACCCCCTATCTGCCATTGTAGGAACACCTCTCGGCGTAATTACATTTTATTTAAATAAAATAATATTAAATGGGGTATTTATTCAAGGGTGGAAGCGATTGAATTCAAGCAAGAATATTTTTATTGTGTTGTTTATTATTGATGCTTGGACCATCCAATAAATTATACTTTGCATGCTCAGATATGGTAGGCATTGTGAATGTTTGTAACTATTTATATTAAGATCTTTTACTTCTTCCTTTGTTGATTTTTTCTACTTTTGATTTTTCTTTCATGGTCTATCCATGAATTTAATAAGGGAAAGTGAACCAAGAAATAAAATCTCTAAGATTTTAGTAAAATTTTCTCTTTTGGCTCAGATTAGTGTTTGGTCACCTTTGAAGGGGAAAGCAACTCCTTTAGCCAACCTAGCCTTCCATGCTTCTTCAGCCTTATCAGCCTTCCATGTTCCTTCAACCATCCCAACCTTCCACCCAACATCCTAGCCTTTCACTGTAGCTCCTTTAGCCAGTCCAACCTTCCATGCTCCTTCAACCAACCCAATATTCCATGCTCCTTTAGCCTTAAAACTCCAAATATCAACTCATCATTCATCCTTCCACACTCCTTCAACCTCCAGACTTCCACGCTCCTTCAACCTCTAACCTTCCATTCTATTTTAGCCTTCAGATGTGTTGATCATTAAAGCACTAGACCATTTGACAGGTCCCTTAAGGGGCAATGCTTTACCATTTTTTTAACCATATTTAATTCTACCATTCATCACCATGCACTTACCAAACATATTAAGAATTCATTTCCAAAGTTCCTAAACTATTGAATAGTATCCAACGAGATGGTCTATATTATCCTCCTATTTACATAGAACACTTTGTGAGGGGTCGTGAAAACCTATTTTCATTAGGTTATCCCAAGATAAATTTTCCTATGACCTATTAACCATACAAATATTTTGACATTGAGATGATCGAGCTATCCCAAATATATCTTCATATTCTTGAGATATTTCTATTTTATTGGTGTATTACATTATATATGCTTCTTACTATGTATTATATTAAGCTATTCAACTCTCAAATTATTTTATCCTAGTCTCCCCTTGGAGTAATCATTGTTGTTATATTTTTTCTCAACATTATCCTAGAAAAAATGTTTGGTATACCTATAAAAAAATATTATTTCCATTTGTATATTACTTCTTGATCATTTTAATTAATGTTTTAAACCCCATTACCATATTTATACATAGGTAATATAATCCATGATTTGAAAATTGGATCTATATTGAGTGGTTTCTATCACACCAAGTATCCATCCAAATAGAAATTTTTTCTCTAGTTCCCACCATCCATCTTAGACCTTTAGTCAATTGATCAATAATTTTTTTAAAACCATTCCAAATTGTAGATCCATTTGGTTGAGAGAATGCAATAAATATTAATTTTGGGTCATTGGGCTTAATCTACATAGAATAATTCTTTCCCATTGGGCCATTGGCATTAAGTCTGCTCATTAGCTCATCTTTGTATGCCTTCTTCAAGTTCATTCCCATTACCTCTACCTTAAATAATGAATAGATATGGTGATAGAGTATCTTCCTATCTAAGATCCCTCTTGGATTTAAATGATTTTGTTACTAGTCCATTGACCAACATAAAATATGATACTAAGGAGACATAAGCTTTAATCCATCTAATCCATTTTTTTCCAAATCTAAACTTTTCTAATACTACAAAAA
Organism: Wollemia nobilis; assembly: GCA_028583015.1. Classification (NCBI taxonomy): domain Eukaryota; kingdom Viridiplantae; phylum Streptophyta; class Pinopsida; order Araucariales; family Araucariaceae; genus Wollemia; species Wollemia nobilis. Next base: position 2,436,352 of record JAQPPZ010000883.1, on the reverse strand, counting down.
GAAAATTCTATTTAATCCTATCATATGCTTCATTCATATCAAGTTTTAAGATCATTTTTATCTCTTTTATTGAAGTTGTTAAATGCATTACTTAATGAGCTACTATGATCCCATCCATATTTTGTTTCCCTTTTACAAATCCTCCTTGATCTTCTAAAATAATTTTCTCTAATATTGGTCTTATTAAATTTGTCATCACTTTGAAGATTATCTTATATGTCATATTATATAGGTTATGGGCCTAAACAAATAAAACAATTTTGCATCCTTATTTTTTTGAATTGGGGCAAGATATCTTGCAATTATTTTACAAGGTATGTGTTATTTAAACCTAGACTATTCTATTATCACCAATAAATAATCCTTCACTACATCCCAATTATGTTCATATAATATTATAGAGAGTCTATTTAAACCTAGGAATTTATTTTTATCAAAAGAGAAAATATCTAAGTGAACTTCTTGCAGAGTAATAGGCTCCATCAAGTTGTTATTGTCTTCATTTGTTATAACTATGGGTACTTATTGTAGTAGCTTATCATTAAGAACTTCAATCTCCTTTAATCCTAGAATATTTTGGTAAAAAGTCTTACCTATTTTTTATTTTTCTTTGGTCTTCAATAAAAACCCCTTCTACTAATATTGGATGCTAATCTCTATACTATTGCCATAATATGAAAAATAATTTTTTTTAACTCATTCTTTTAACCAATTCTATCACAATTTTAATATCCAAAAAGTCTCTTCCTTTCTCAAATTATTATGATATTTACTAAGTAAATCCCTTACCTTCGATCTTGTTTTATAGTGCTCACCTTTTGGAGATTTTGAAATTTTATCTTTTAGTTATTTCTTCTCAAGAATATTTCTTACAGTGTTATTATTCCATTTTTTTAATCTAGATATTGAATTAATTTTATTTGGAAGTGCATACTTCCCATAATTTCCTAAAGTATTTCATTTTTTCACTTTCATATCAACAAATTGAGGATGGTCTTGTTGTAGGTAAAATTTATCACCTACATAAAAAATGTGATCTAGTCCAAGCTATGTAGTTATTTTGCTAAGGCAATAATATAGCAAATGGTACACAACAACTTAAGATATAATAGTTTTAGCTATGTATGAAACCCCTATGGTAGATGCAAAGAAGAAAGGATGGTACAAAGCTAGCTAGAATATTACAGAGTAGTATTAGGAGTAGAAAGGTATGGCCAAATGTAAACCAGGTTAAGGCAAGTAGCAAAGCAACAAGTACAAGCCTACATGATAGTAAAACAATGTCAAGGCAATTAAATATAGTGAGACAAAGCAAGAAACATAAAATTTGGCTAAAAATTTGATGTTGTTGATGTCAGCAAAGGTATAGTAAAATTTTGGTACCTAGTGCTCTAAAAAAGATAATCAATATCTGACATCCGATGTCTAGCATTTAAGAAAAAATAAAGCCAAAAATACAATCAACCAGAGATACAATGATGCTGACATCATCAAGGTGACATTAAAAATATGGTATAATCTAAAGGAGTGTCTAAGGCATTGGATTCAACATATATTATTTGTCATCATACTATGTAAGGTTTTAAAAAATGCCAAACTTTAGAAACAATGATGTTAACAATTGGAGCTAGAATGTCCAAAAAGCCAAAATAAATGTTAGATGAAAAATAAATCTAATGTAGGGGACCCAAAAATAAAGCATTAAGGATAAAGCAAAGAAATCTAACATCCAACACCGTGCATAAGAAAATATGGCTACCAAATTATCCAAGTAATAATGTCATCAAAAGAGAAGAAGATATCTGACATTTGACGAAGAAAAATATAAAGCTTAGCATAAAGAAAGGACATAATAAGTAACACTCAACCAAGATATGAACTATCTGATAGTATGATATATACTTTTATGCCACTAGCATGTTCACAAATGATCCAAAATCATCCTAATCAACAAGGTCATGTGTGTCAATCAGTCACCAAATATCATTGTTATTGGAAGATCTAAATGGTCAAAGCCTTCTCCATCACAAACCTACCCCTTCTCAACTGGATAAGCATAAAAAAAAGGAGTGGACTACCATTGGATAGTTAGAATCTAATGAGACAACATGTAATATGGCCTTAAAATGAAATATACACCGCACACATTAGCTAGAAATGACTGAAGCAATCAAGCATAGATCACATGAATGTGATAACCATTCCTTGTACCTATTATGATAGGCTTGCAATATGCCCTATAGATGATCATGATAAGATAACTGAATGCTTTGTAAATCTATATATACTTGAATGTAAGCAATTCAAATGATTGACCCTTTAGCATTTACGATTCCATAACTATATGATGATGCTATACATATTTTTAATAATGATTGGATTGTTGTTTGGCCTCTTCATTAATTCTTTACAAAATATGTATGTATTCCAACTAAGTGACTAAGCATTTATGTTAAAGCTATGAATGGTTAATTCTATTACAATTATTCTACTTTCTAGATTTCTCCCTAGATTTCCTATTCATTAGTTCTAGAATGCTTGATAATGCTTAGCATTTATTATGATTAATTGCTTTGTTATAAGGAAATTAAGTTGGTCTATTATGTAGTACCATTTAGTTTATATTGCAAGAATCTCATGTACTATGTCTCTTTATGTTGCTAAATTTGCACCACTTTCAACTTAGCTTCTAAATTTTGTTTTACACCCCTTACTTTAGTCTGCAACCCTATTTTAGTTAGTTTAGCTAGGATAATAGGATTCAAACTAATCTAAAGGTTGACATAGATAACTCTATTTTAAAGCCATCGAATCTTGGTTGAGGTCTTGAGGGTGCAACTCATCCACTTAGGCGAGTTTTAGACCAAGACTTCCCATATTTGCTTATATTTAAAATAAGAAATTTTTAAGTTCACTTACAAACATTTTAGTTCTTAATGGGTACTGATATAAATCAATCCTTGTCAAGGTATTAATTTTTGCACATGTCCTTCATCTAGCCAAATATTTCAGAGCATATATCTACCTAATTTTTTTTCTATCAGGTTCTAGCCTATAATATTACTGGTCCATGTATAATTTTCCTCTTCAAACTCAACCTACTATAGATTATTGTTTTGAATATAGGCTGATAAATCTCTCATTTTTTGAATTACTTTCATAATACCTCTAAAATTTTCACCCATCCTTGTAATGGCATTAAAATATGCTATGATCATGAATCTTATTTTTTGGTCTATACTTCTCATAAAGTCTTCAATACCACTCCAAAATTTTGATCTACCTAAATGGGTTGTACATCCATAGACATTGATAAGGATGAAATAAATATTTATAAAGCTGAATGTAACTAATGCGGCTATCCAAATCCTTGTTTTCAAAATGGTTTTACAAGAGTTTTTGACTAGATTCCAACATGTTAGAATTTTTCTTGCTACTCCTTTTGAATCTAGAGCACCCCATTCATATCTTGCCCATACTCCTTTCATAGTTTTGGAAACTTCTTCATTTATTATTTTAGTTTCTTGGATACAAAGAATATTTAACATATCACATAAATAGAGGTCCTTAATGCACATATACTTTGCAAGATCATTAACAACCCTTATATTCCTTTAGATGGTAATCATGTCTTATTAGGGGTTGCCTATATATTAATTAATAAATATAATTTCAACCAAATTAGATATTTTTATTTTATTTATGTTTGCCCTTACTTCCTTGTCTCTCACTTGATAATTTGAAGGTTTTTCTCTTTTTCCTTGTTAGTATTAGGAATAGGCCTTATTGTTCTATTTCTCAATATTATTTCATAGCATTCATTTTAATTATATTTATCCTCTCCTGCCTCTACTAAGGAAGCTTTTGATTTATCCTACTCCTTTTTGGGGATTTCCTTCTTAATGGTAGAGGTATTAACATCTAAGACTATGTTTTATCTACCTATTTTATTCTCTTGAAAGGAGAAATGATACTTCAAGAGAGTCTTCAAAATATAATGAGGCACATTTCTTAGGTTAAGCATAAATTTTTATCCCTAAATTAGGATCATACTGAGTAGATGATCCCTTGTTAATATTTTGATCCTATTATGTTATTTCCTTTAATATTTGATCTACATTTTCTTCTTAGGCTAAAGCCTCAAAAAATTGGTATTTATTCCAATATCCTTACTTATTGCTCTCCATTAATTTACTTTAATCTATTTGGACATTTTTTTGGAAGTTGAAAATTGTCCTTATCCATATACATTTGTAAGTTTCTCTTGCAGTTTTCTACAAATATTTTGCTTGGACTCTTCTTAGGGAATGATCTCTCAATATGCTCTAGATCATGACATATTCTACATATTAAAGATAGGTTTCATAATCCATGGTTTGGGTCCAAAACTTACCCACATACTTAAAAATAATTGATTCTAGTAAAGGTTTAATCATATCAATCATGATCAATATTCGAGCATAAATAGATAAGAATCCATCATTTGTAGTTTTTGAAAGCTCAAAGAATTTTCCCAGAGTGTTGCCTATTGCCTTGAAGGTATCCATATTCTAAAATTCAATGGGTAACCCATACATATTGATCCACATTAATACGAGGTATATATGTATGTTTTTAGGCGCAAACCCCCCATACCAATGGGTAACAAAGAGTCCTCTTCCCATAAACCAAGAACCCCATTTTAGGATTCTATATCTTTCCTCCATGGAATAAAAATTGACTAGGAAGAAAGGATAAGTTTACTCATGGTACTTCATCTCCTATCAATCCATTTTCTCAAAGCCAAAGCCTCTAGCTAAGATCCATTAAATTTACCAAGGACTGTCTTATTCTTGAGCAACAAATATCATTGCTTTGTGAGCTCATATCAAACCTTTAATACTAGAAATTATTCTAAGAATTTAGCTATAAATCAATTTGTGGGAAGGAAACTATAACTCAAAATCTACTAAAATTTACCAATATATCGTTATAATGATTATATTATTTAAAAATAAACCTATAGTAAATTTTGTGCATAACTTCTAAGATAAAGAAGGGATAAAATAAACTTATCTAAAAATTTCTATGTCCAAATAGAATGCCCTACCTCACTGATGCCCTAGCCCTACATTGATCGTCCCATTATCTAAACCTTGGCTGATAGATATATGCAATTTTATTTCCTATAACCTAAAAAATTCTCACTACCCTTATTTTGGATAACTAATTTCATGACATCATATCTCCCTCACTACTTCTTATATTCCTTGATACAACCACTCATTTTAAACCTCTTCAAAATTTGCACAAATTAGTCCAAAAATCATTTGAATCAAACGACCCTTCACAAAGATATGAATCCTAAAAGATGAGATATTTTTTTGGAAAAAACCTTCCCTAATTTTGCCCTAGTTTTGAACGATTGTTAAATCTCACACACAATGACACAAGAATTGTTTCACTTGAAAAAATCTATGCAAAATTACGACTCTTAAAAAATAAATTATTTTTTGAATAAATTTGCCTTAGCTCTATTGATTCATATTTTCGTCCTAAAGCACATATAAATTATTTTTTGTCCTAAAGCACATATAAAACCACAAAATTGTAATAAATAGTTAATATGAAAACACATTAATATTATAAAATAAAGTAGATATTATGTTATATAACTGTTATTTAAAATGAAGACAATTATTGATTGTATATTGGAACCTTTAACATATTTATTATTATATTTTTTTATGGGTTATGACATTATAATAATTTTATAATTATATATTTACTATTTTTTTTTTTTATTGGTGGTGGCCACAAGGGGTAAACAGAGTGTGACCACAAGGGAACCATTACATAACATATCCACAACATGTGAGGCAAGATATTTGAACCTGGGCCTCTCAGCAACTAGAGAGGTTTAACTACCCACTTGCTCTCCAACTCCTCTACATGGGCGGATAATTATATATTTACTATTTATCAAATTTAAAATTTAGATTTTTTTTGTAAGTTAAGAAATATAATCTATTGCCCAGGTGTTGTAGGTGAGTTGGAGAGGAGAGGGAAATCCTCCAAGAGAGGTCCCAGGTTCAAATCTCCACCCTACCAAAAAGCTAAATTAGGTATCCAAAATCCAATTGATAATGTTGGTGCGAGAAGGGTCGGGTGCAACTCCCGGGTAACTTTGACGGTGTAAAACCCTATGTTCGTGGTCTCTCAGACTAAGGCGGCCCCATAAGGGGTTTTTCACTTAAAAAAAAGAAAAGAAATATAATCTATTAAATTAATATCATTTAATAAATAAGAAAATTTAATTTTAATTTGTTTAAAAAAATATTATTATATAAATTATTTAATCCATTAAACTTATATTTTTTAAAAAATGTATCTATTCAATTTATATTATTTCAATGTATAATATAAATTATTAAACATATTGTATGGTGAATAAACTTTATATACAGATTATTGTTTTCTTATAAAATTATGTATTTAATTTATATTATTTTAATGCAGGGTATAAACTTATTAAAGATATTGTATGAGGCTTAGACTTTGTATAAGGATTAAGAAAGTTGAAAAGTTATTTAAGATTTTTAATCAATAATTGAATATTTTTAAATCCTATAAATAAATAGGTAAAGGTTAATTTTTAAGTTTTTAAGATTATAATGCATGGAATTAATTGAAATAAAATATTAATTTTTTATTTAAATAAAGTATTTTTAACAGAATACTTATTCAAGGAAAAGTGGTTGAATTTAACTAAGATTTATTTTATTTTATTTTTTGTTTGCTGTTGATGTTTGGATCACTTGATATATTATTCTTTGCATGCCTATATTTGGTAGGTATTATGACTCTATGCAATTTTTTGGTAGTTATTTTATCTTAAGATTTTTTATTTTTTCTTTGTTGGTTTTCTTTACTCTTGCTTTTGCTTTCATGGTCTTCTAGAGGAAAGTGATCCAAGAAATAAAATCTTTAGGGTTTTTTCTTTTAGCTCTAGATTAGTGTTTGATCACCTCAACCTTGTTATGGAAATAGTTATGGGTGATATCTCTCCCCATACCACATCTTCCTTATGAGAGGTTATTATGATGACTCTCTCCATACTCAAGAATGTCAACCTTGGCTTATTTTTTTTGTATCACTACCTTATTTGTTTGAATTCAGGATGCTAGGGAGATGACATTTCATAGTTATTTTATCCTTCATAGAGGAAAGAGATGTAATATTTCAAGAAGGTCACTAGTTCCTTGGATCAAACCCTCTCTACATGACACCTTGGTCAGTTAGTTTTGACCTAGAAGTGGAACAACTAGAAGAAGTCTCAATTTGGGTAAGAATACCATTTTTACCCCTACATTTATAGAGTAAATCAGATCTTGAGATGATAGGTAAATCTGTTGGCATAGTTGTAGACAAGATCCTCTAAAGGCCAACAATGCAACTTATGTTAGGATGTGTGTTCGAGTTGATTTGAAAAAAAGGTGTTCCTAAAAATATAGGTATCAAAGTCTTGGACTGGATTGATACCCAACTGCTAGATTATGAGCACATTTCCTTTAAATGTATCACCTATCATCAATATGGTCATTTATTAAGGAACTATCCCACTAAGGTACAACAAGAGACAAAGGAGGAAGATCAAGAATTCCAAATAGTAAGAAGAAAATGACAGGGAAGATCTATATGTAGAAGAAAGAGATCTCAACCACATCTAAAAAGATAGAAACTAATAATTTATCTATTTTATCACAAAATGGGGAAGAGGGACATCTAGGGACATATTAAAAAGGGGGGATCCATTAGATCCTAGAATAGAAGATGAAGTGGAGAAAACTTAGGCTACCAAATAAAATATTTAGGAAGAGGAGATTGAATAAATATAAGAGACTTAGTTATCAAAAATAGTGATACTAGGAGGTACCCTAGCCACTCAATCTTCTACAAGAGGGAGAAAATATAATCAAGACGTAATAATAGAACAAACAAATATAGAGGTCCAAAAGAAAACATAGACAACCTTAGACTTTAGCAAGGCTAAGAAGACAATTAAGATATGAAGGTTCTATCATGGAATGGAAGGGGATAGGGTCCCTTGCAAAATACTACCTATATCAATTAATAGCCTAGTATAAGCCAATGGTTATCTGCATTCAAGAAACTAAATTGATATATAAATTAACAAGAATAAAATGAAAAAATATATGGAGATCCTTAGGCCTAGAAGTAATAGATTGAACAGGTTCCTTGGGGGACCTTCTCCTTGCATGGGATCCATAGTACCTTATATGTATTAATAAAATAAGACACACAAATTGGATAGAAAATTATTTCTCCTCTCCATAGGGATAGACTTGGACCATAGTCAATTTTTATAGACCAAATAACTTAGCCTTAAAACAAGAGGCCTTGAAAAGTCTTTATCATTGTATTAATTAGGAGATACACCTAAATTTAATTATATTAGAGGACTAGAATTTGAATTTAGTCCAATGGGAGAAAAAAAAGGCATTCCCCCAAAAGACCCTTCTAAGGACCTAGTTATGCAAATTATAACTAAAAAAAATTTTCAATACATAATCCCCCAAAATGGAAAATTTACATGGACAAATAGAAGATTTTGGGTTAAATTTATTATAGAAATATTAGACAGATTATTGATACAAGAAGATATACTATTCAAGTGTTCAATTGTTCTAATTCAAAATTTGTTCTCATATCATAAGCATATCTATTTGGATATACGTGATAGTGCTCCTGGAGAAAATAATATTTCTTTCAAATACAATCTAGAATGGATGGAGCATGAGGAGTTTGCACCTTTAGTAGAAAAACTAGAAGTAGCATGTCTATGCAAATAATCCTCAATAGGTATGGAAAATGAGCATTTCTAACCTCAAGAGAGCCATTAGGGACTATATTTCTAGTAAGAATAAAGTTAAAAATAGGTCAAGAATATTTCTACAAAAAATGTAGGAAGTAGAGCAAGAGATAGGTGATCATTCTGCAACCCTTTAAAAGCAAGAGAAAAGACTCTGGTTGAATCGAGAAATGGATCTAGCTTTCAGAGAAGAAGAGACACATTGGAGAATTCAATAAAGAATGATTTTGATCAATAAAGGATACACAAACACAAATTACTTTACTCTAAAAATAATCCAACACTACCAATTAAATGTAATAAGAGATTCAAAAAATTGAAGAAAATTATTTTGATCATGTAGTCATAAAGGAACTAGCAAGAGATCATTACTCAAACCTTATCATAAAGATAATAGTAAATTAGTAGGCTCAATCCACTCTTCAAAACAATATTCATCCTTTATTTAAATAAGAGACACATAAGATCTTTCTTTAGTAGTAACCAAAGAAGATTTGGACGAAAGAATACTTTCACTGCCCAAGGACAAAGCTTAAGGACTAGATGGTTTCACCAATAATTTTTATCAATAGTTTTACAAAATTATAAGAGATGACCTATTGGAAATGATAGAAGAGACAATGATAAGAGGTAAGATCTTTGGGGAAATCAACTCCAATTTCTTATATTTAATTCTAAAAGAAAAAATGTAGTTACTTTTGATAGATTTGGACCTACATATTTATGCAATTGCTCTTATAAGATAATATCTAAAATTATAGCAAATAGAACTAAAAGGAAGATTAATGATTTGATAGAGCCATAAAAAAGGGGTTTTATTCTAGGCAAATAAATATATGACAACATTATAATGATTTATGAAGCCCTACAGTCAAATGCCAAGTCCAAAAAGAAAAGAATAGCCATTAAACTTGATATGACTAATGCTTTTGATAGCGTAGACATTGGAATTTTAACATTGGTGTTAGCCAAATTTGGTCTTCCAACTTAAATGATATATTGTATAAGATCTTGCATAGAGGGATATTAGGTAGCCCCACTAATCAATGGAAAACTTTCTAACATCTATAAATCCACTAGAGGATTAAGGCAAGGGTATCATCTCTACCCTCATGTTTATATCATTCTAGCTAAAACTTTAGGGAGGAACCCAACAAAATTGAGAGAAAGGAAAGAAATATTAGGAATTAGAGTAGTTGTAGGATATAGAACAATCACTTATGCTTAACTTATATATGGTACTATTTTATTGGAAGAATACACAAAATTGAATGCTAGGTTAATAAAATGAGTTTTATAATATTTCTCTTCAAGAATTGGGACAAAGATAAATAGCCAAAAGAGAAGATTTTATACAATAAATACTTCGTAGACACCAAAATCCAGCCACTTGCAAGTCATCTATACCTTCCTGTCAGCCACGTGTCGGTCATCCACCTTCCCGCCATTATTTGGCCCAATTTCACCTTTCCCGCCATTTTTCATCCCCAAATTTATTTAAATTAATATTTATATATATATTTTAATATTTTAATATATATATTTAAATAATAGTTTAAGTGATTTAATCTGAGCCGTCCATCCTTCATTTAATCTCATCCGTCCATCCATCTTAATCCATTCCACAACCAAGATTTATTCTCTACCCTTGGATTCGCTTTAATCTTAGCCACACGTTCAAAGTGTCGTTAAAACCCTAAAGTGTGCCCTAAGAGTGGATTATAAATCGATTCACTTTGATGGCTCAAACCCGATGTCTTTTGCTACTTCTATCTCTGATTCTAATTCTTCTACTGCTATCTCCTCTCTTCTGCTACCCTTTCGCCGCATCCATCTTCGCTTCCATCGCCGCTTTCACCGCCATTCCTTCTGTAGAATTCTATAGAATCTCCCATTCCTGTCGCAAGTGCCTACGGGCGTTTACCCCTTCACCAAGTGCCCACGAGCATTTACCAAGTGCCCACGGGCATTTAACAAGTGCCCGCGGGCGTTTACCTACAACCACAGACTCAGACCGATGTCTATAATCCAGATCCAGAAGCACGCGGGCGTTCGGCGAGTGCACCAGGGCGCCTTTCACAGCCTATTATGACAACAACATTACTTCCAGGTGTCGCCTGGTCTAGCTGCGTTAACAGAGAACAGGTACAAATTAGTTTAAAGAAAGTAGCCGTATTTTATGTATTAATCTGTTATTGATTTCCTGCATTCCATTTTTATAAGGTTTTAAATTGTTTCTGAGGGCTCATGCAGTGGAGCCCTCTCATTAATTTCTAACTCCTTGATAGTGTTAATGTGTGCAGGTTTTTGATAACATATCCAGTTTATTGATGGCAACTGATTAAGCTGGAGTGGTCCAAGCAAGGGATACGACAAAGCCCACTCACTCTGTTGGGATTGAAGATACGTTCTTCGGAAGCGCCACCATTCGTTCCAGCTAGGGTTTCGAAGAACCCTAGCATAACTTGTAATTTTTGTATCACAAAAAGGGTTACAGGCCCAGTTGTATTCAAAAGGAGTTTTTAAACTCCATCGATTAATATAAATCGTTTGTTTTGTGCAACTTTCCTGTATTCCATTATTGTGGTTTTATCTTTTGTTTGGCGTGTATTTTTAATCTACAAATGGCGATCACGGTGGGACCCCCTAGGGTTTCATATTTTTAAATACTTGCTTTACTAATCTATTCTTGTTTTTTGTTTCATTTTGCAGGTTCCAGAAATCACGAAATTTGCTGTTCCAGTGAACTAGGGTTTCTGAGTTTGTAGAAAACACAGCAGACGCAGAGGGGCATCTGGAAGTCCAATACAAAATGCAGAGGTGTGTTTCAGCCTGTCATGAGACTCCCGTGGGTGTTTGAAGTCAGTTTTATTGAAAAGCGTAGGCTTCCAAGTAAGTGTTGTACTTTTTACGTTTTTGGTTTTTCTGCCATATTTTGTTTTTTTTTTCAGATCATTACTTTAAAATGAACAAAAACTAAGTAATCTGGAAAAGAACAGTTATTTTTAATTACATTTTTCTTTGCATTGCATTATTGATTGTTGCTTGCATTTAAAAAAAAAAAAAAAATTTGCATACCTAGCTGCATATTAGAATAGCTACGAATTATTTGTTTTAATTATCTAAGTAGGACTATTGATTGGATGTCAATAGTACTCCTGCCATTGGGTGATTCCAAGCAGAGAAGTGGACGAACCTTCCGGTTGCTCCTTTGATATCTGATATCATTGGTAGGCAAGGGGTTTTAAACGGTGTACTCCACTTCTTCAGAGGAAATGACATGTTTTCAGTAGCCTCTTGCTTAGATCATTAGAACTTTTGATTTATAGCCTTGTATGTACACATTAGATAACTAAAACATTTAAAAAAAAAAAATCATTGCATTTTCATATTGCATTTAAAACAGTAATATCTGGATTTCATCACCAGGTATTGCTTGAAGTTTAGTGACGGTGGAATTCATCTCCATCCATTAAACTTCTGCCTTAGACACCATAGGTCACCCCGAGCAAACTTGCTTGGATTTCATCACCAGTAAGAATCTCGTTGTCCTTTCCTAGCCATATTTTTTACCTTTTTTTTGTGAATAATTCAAGATTAGATCACATGCAAAACTCATAAACCGGACACTTAAAATTTACTACAGATTAAGATCAAAAAATAATTAATTAACCGCAGGTAAGACACATTGGTTGAAACCTAGGTTGTGACTGTTTTCTGATAATTTCTTTAGTGTAAATTTATCATTCCAGTTTTGCATTCTTCTTTTCTAAATTTGTTTAGATTTATTGCTTCATGGTCTTAACAAGGAATCAATCTAAAATGTTAAATCTAAATAATCAAATGAATAATTCACAGAATATCCCCACTACCAACATGGCTACTTATCCTAGTGAATTTTAGGCAGGTTTGCCTATAGGTCTTTCACGTCCTTCTACCGTCTATCACATGGCCATGCCCATGGAGGAAGACAATTCCTATCATATTACCCACATTGATATGGCCCAAGTGCAAACTCACTTAAGAGATGGCACTGGCTATGTCCTTGAGCCAATCCAAGATTCCCCTATGCAAGATTATGTTTTTCAACAGGATATTGCATCAACCATACCCGCTGGTTTCACTCAGGTCTACACTAACCCTTTTTTTGAGGCTAATGTGGTATCTGTTCAGCCGACTTCATCTCCAACATCTTCCCGGATGCTCAATTGTTCTCCTTTGGAGACAAATGTAGTGTCTTCCCGACCACTTTCTCCTCCATGTACCCAGGTGTACACCAATTCTCTTTATGAAGTTGGTGGAAACTCTTCTAGCCATAACCAATTTCAACCCTCTTCTTCCCAAACCATTTATGGTTTCACCCTACCTGGGACACAGTCTATTGTTCCTTCCTAGGTACCACCTACTTCAGCCACATTCATTGCTCCTACTGTGCAGTCCCCTGTGACTACCATGGCAGCCTGCCCTCCACCTTCATCCAATCATCCCACCTCCCTTGGGTTAGAGATTAATAAGGTTAAGGAGTATCTCGACAAATTGATTTTTGCAACAACAACAAAAAAATGCTCAACCACCTGTCGTAGTAAAACCTACACCCCAACCAATTTCTACCCAACCAACTTTTATTAGCTCAGGCCGCACCTGGGTACCTCAATATTCGATGGTGTCCATTCCTACCCCACCTTTCTCCCAACCTAGTCTAGTTCATCATCTACCCCAATCATCTTATTTTCGGTATCATCCATACCAACAACTTGTCCATTCCACACTGCCTAATTCAGGAAATTTCATCCCATCCCATCAATTTTCCACTCTTCCATTACATCCTCATAATCATCAAACGAGTTAGAATTTTCATGAAGATTCTCGACTCCATGCTATGCAACAAAAGATTGACAACCTTATGCTTAATGCGCCTGGCTCATTTAGTTAGAAACCTACGCTAAGGTCATTGATCAATCAACCAATTCATCCTTCGGTACCTTCACCGCCATATCCGACTGATTTCACATTACCGAAGTTTGACAAATTTTGAGGAACTGAGGATCCTCATGAACATGTGAGCTCATTCATGCATGCTTGCTTTAGAATCCAAAATAATGATGCTCTTATGCTCAAAACTTTTCCTTAGACATTAGGAGGAGATGTTGTACAGTGGTACAATCATTTAGCTCACCATAGCATTTATGCTTATGAGCAATTGATTAATCTATTTTTATAACGATTCTCCCTGAATGTACAAAAGAGAGTTTCATTGTCCGACTTATACAAGCTCAAGCAACATAACGATGAGACTGTTTATGACTTTGGAAACCATTGGAGGGCTATCATTAATAAACTGCCATTCTCCCTACCAATGGAGGAGTTAACCAAAATGTTCACCCAGAGTTGTCTAAAACCTATCTCTTGGTTACTCCAATTACAACAATACAGGACTTTTGAAGAGGCGTTGACCCAAGCAAGTATCATAGAAGACATTAAAGTCCAAGAGGGTGTTTTAAAACCCCGTAGAAAATAATGGCAACAAAAGGGCCAACAACGAAATAATAATTATGGCCAAAACAAACAAACACAGGCTAGTACAGCCTCAAATGTTAACCAAGTTAATCAAGTGGTGGCGAGTCAGCCCGTAATGGCTCAACAACAACAAGTAATGCAAAGTCAACCGCAACCAATTGCTTATCATGCGGTACCTGCCCCTACTCAACCAGCTCCCAATACTGGGCCAACCATGGAAACTCGACCTTGGCAAAACAATCGTCCCAAGCGACAATTCACACCTTTAGATGAACCATATGCGGTCATATTCAACAAGTTATATAGCACAAATCAATTAACGTTACCTGAGTTTAAACATTTAGACCCATCTAGAAGGGGGAAGTATTACAAGGAGTACCTATTTTGTCCTTATCATAGGCAAAATGGGCATGATATCAATAATTGTACAACTTTCAAACATGTGATCCAAGATCTTATTGAGATTGGAGCCATTAAATTGGATAGCCCCTTAGCCCAACAAAATCAAAATCTTGGTGTATTTCAAACACCCCTTCCACATCGAGAGGAAGCTCCAACAACTTTAGGGGGAGTAACTCAAGTAACTCCTCCTAATCAAGTCAACCATGTACAACAATACCAAGGTTTTATGGGTACTATTAACGTAGTAACCCGGGGTCAAAGGGCGAACCAACCAAATCGAGGTCGAACCACGACCACTGTACAAACCCCCAGTCCACCTCAAGTAACAGTGACCCAACGACGTGCTAGTACTTCTCAACAACCGCTAAATCATTCTACTCAATGCCAATGACCCATCATGTCATTGAGTAGCCGATTAACTACCAGTTTAAAAATGGCTTCTGCCAAGTTATCGATCTATGACCTCATTCAAAAATCTCCCCCGCATAGAGAGGCATTAATGGAAATCTTAAAATCAATCGAGCTTCAAACTCAAGATACTAATGCCTTCAACAACTTTGTGGGGAGTATTCAAACATGCATGGAGCCCTCCATCACTTTCTATGATTTTGAAATCAAACCTATGTCAACAGAAAGTATAGATCCTCCACTGCATATCATGGCCAAGATCGATAACAAGCCATTCAAGAGAGTCTTAATTGACACCGATTCCTCAATCAATATCATTACAACATCGACGTTGAGTCATCTAAAGCTGTCACCATCCCTTATCACAAAGTCGACTTTTACTCTTAAAGCATTCAATGATGCTTTATCTTCCACGGTTGGCATAGTTATCTTGCCCATTGAGGTAGGGGCCCGAACTTTGCATACCTTGTTTCACATCTTGGAAGGGACCATGGCATACAATGTATTTCTTGGACGGCCTTGGCTTAGGGAGATGAGATGTGTCCCTTCTATACTGCATCAATGTCCGAAGTATGTATATGAGGGACAGGTTCATTGTGTACCTGCTGACACAGAACCCTTCAAACATTGCAATTATGTCTCAAATCCTTATGAGATTGTGTTGTCATCCACTCATCTTTTCTTGACCCCATCTATTTCTTCTATACCATCTTCTTCTAAAGCTCCTATTCCTGAGGAGCCACCCATCATATCTCAACCATTTTCCTCTTTCGCTATTCCATTTCATTCACCACTTTCTTCATCAACTAATCTTCCTTCTTCTTCATCAGTGACCACATGCACATGTGGCCATGACCAATCATATCTTTCCACGTCATTACCCCCTTCTTCTACACCTTCTTCAACATCACATATTATTCCTCCATCTTCCCAACCATCACCAGCTGATGTTTCACAAGTTAGTGAAGCATCAAACCAACCAAATCCTTCCAATTCTTCTATCCCACATTCTTCTATTCCATCATCAAGTCCATATCCCTCCCAAGTCAAGGTACATCTCACTGATGCAGGTATTGGTGAGTATGCCATTCAAGATGTCCACATCACACCGTTCAATGTGCAAAAAGTTAAAGATTTTGGTCGTCCACATGACCAACATTTATCCATTGGATCGGTTTATAACATGGGTTCTATGCCAAATTCCATTAATTTTGTATATGGGGGAATAGAGTCATATTCTAGTCCTACCACCATACTAGAACCTAAGCATCCAGTCCCTGCCAATATCAAAAGGATGGAGGGTTTTCCCTCTCGCTATTTCCACAGACATAATTGGCAGCAATTTGGCCTAGGTCGATACGAGCAAGGGGTAACTGAACGCATCGATATGCCATATCAGAGACCCACTGAGTGTTTTGGTCTGGGCTACCAACCACTTCCATACCTTTCTTCTTTTGAACGAGCTTTTCAAAGCATCAATCTTAATTTAGAAGAAGAAATCCTCCACCCCAACGAATCCGAAGATGAAGTCTATGAAGAATTTGATGTCATGTCAAATGCTGATGAATCTGAAGAAGAGTCGGCGCCCATTGTTCCCCTCACTAAACAAGACGAGTTTTATCTCCAATTGTTTCCTCTCCAAGAGGCCATATTTCGCTTGCTTCTTCCACAAGAACGAGGTGAACCACCCCCTCCGCCACATCCATAAGCCATAATCCAAACCTGTATTATATGTATATACTAAAATAGTGGTTTTCACCACTACCAAAAACAAAAAAAAAATAGAAAATTCCAAAAAAAAAATAAAAATCAAAAAAAAAAAAAAAAAAAAAAAAAAAATACTTTATTGCTTTATGTATGTGTGTAATAGTGGTTTTCACCACTACAAAAAAAAAAAAAAAAAAAAAAAAAACTCAAACTAAAAAAAAAAAAAAAACTGAAAAACTATGTTGTTTTGCACTTCAGGTCTTCCGAGGTCTTCACCGGTGTTCCTTTCCATTCCGCCCATCCTTTCTTCCATAAGTCGACAATGAATTTTGAAGACTTATTCACCCAAATCCATAATACATATGATCCGGATAAGCCAATCTCGATCAACCCAAGCCTGATTGACATGGATTGGATTTCATCCCCTCCATCTATTTCAGAGTTCATCCTTTCCGAGGAATTGTTAAAGGCTTCCGCCAACTACATTCCTCCTTCACCTCCACATTCACCTTCATCTTCTAAGCTAGAGGTTTTCCGAGCGAGACATAGATGAGAGCAAGGCACAAGAGCTTGATGACATTTTAGATGACATAAATCCGATCCCTACTCCCCATCGGCTTGAGGAAGGTTCCCACATGTCTATTGAAGAAACTATCGATGTAGACCTTAGTACGGACCAAGATGGCACCCAAATTGTGAAAGCGGCTAAAAGTCTATCATCAGAGGAACAAGAGCAAATGATTGCTCTACTCAAGCGGAAGAAGGAGATATTTGCATGGTCTTACAAAGACATGCCAGGCCTAGACCCTAATTTGGTTGTCCATAACCTCACCTTACAAAAAGATGCTAAACCTGTCAAACAGAAACTTAGGAAAATGCATCCTACTGTGGCCCTCCTAGTTAAATCGGAGATTCAAAAACTTCTGGATGTTAAATTTGTCGTCCCGATTGATTATCCTGAGTGGCTTTCTAACATGGTACCCGTGCACAAGCCTAACGGGGGGATACATGTTTGCACCGATTTTTGAGATCTAAATAAAGCGTGTCCTAAGGATGACTTTCCTCTTCCAAACATTGATACTCTTGTAGACACCTGTGCTGGTCATGAAATGCTTTCGTTCATGGATGGATTTTTAGGATACAACCAGATTCGAATAAACCCTGAGGATCAACACAAAACAACATTTACCACACCTTGGGGAACTTTTTGTTACAAGGTGATGCCCTTTGGCCTTAAGAACGCAGGTGCAACCTATCAATGAGCCATGACTTATATTTTCCATGATTATATGCATAAGATTATCAAAGATTATGTGGATGATTTATTGGCAAAATCTAAAACTCGACAAGAGCATTTTGATGTATTGGAAAAAGTTTTTGATAGACTTCTAGAGCATAAAGTAAGGTTGAACCCTAAGAAATATGTCTTTGGTGTTACCTCAGGAAAACTCCTAGGTTTTATTATCTCTAAACGAGGTATTGAGGTGGACCCAAGCAAGGTCAAAGCCATTATGGAAATGTGTCCCCCAACTAATTTGAAGGAGTTGCATAGTTTACAAGGAAATATTAATTCAATCCGTCGCTTTATTGCACAACTTTCTGATAAATGTAGGCCATTTTGCCACCTACTACAAAAGGGGGTACAATTTTCATGGACGAGATGAATGTCAGAAAGCCTTTGATGACATCAAGCAATACTTAGCATCTCCGCCAGTCTTAGTTCCGCCTCGTCCGGGGGTCCCTTTCAACCTTTATATCTCAACAACAGACTTTGCCTTAGGGACAATGCTTGCACAAAAGAATGAACAAAATCGTGAGCAAGCTATCTATTATATTAGTCGAACATTGGTAAGCTATGAAACCCGATATGCTTATGTGGAAAAGTTGTGCTTAGCAGTGGTTTTTGCCACTAAGAAACTTCGTCATTATATGCTTAGCCATACAACATGTCATAGCTAGAGAAAACCCTCTGCGTTATATGATGTCTCGCACTTATAATAACACTCGTACCGCTAAATGGATAATGTTGCTTACCGAATTCGATCTTGAATTCATTAGCCAAAAATCTGTTAAAGGTCAAGTTATAGCCGATCAACTTGCGGAAGCTCCGCTACCTAGTGATCATCCTTTGATTATTGAGCTCCTAGATGATTCGGTATTTGCTATCACTGAACAAGAAGAAGACATCATTTCGGAGGAAGATGTTGACATCACGCTATTCTTTGATGGCTCTAAGTGCACGAAAGGTCAGGGTGCTGGAGTTGTATTTCATACACCTCAAGGGATTCCCATCCCTTTATCATTAAAACTAGACTTCCAATGCACCAATAATACAGCAGAGTATGAAGCCTTAATTTTAGGTCTTCAATCAGCCATAGCTATGAGTATTAAGTGTATTCGGATATTTGGGGATTCTCAACTCGTGGTTAAACAAATTACAGGAGAATACCAAGCCAAAGAACCTACCATTAAGCTTTATCATGATGTAGCAATGAAGTTGCTCTCTAAGTTTGATTGGTATGAGATCACTAGTTTGCCTTGTTTGACTAATAGATTTGCGGATGCTATGGCCTCTCTTGGATCATTGATTCCAAAGGACTCCCTTGGAGAGGTACAGCCTCTAATCATTTCCACAATCTCTAAGTCTGCAATTATCCGTGCTGAGTCTAAAGATGAAAAAGATGTTTGCTTTATCCATTCGGATCCATATGAGCCTTGGTCTAGTGAGATAGTAGCCTTCCTCAAGTTTGGAACACTTCCACCTGATTTGTCTCGAACTGCCTGCCGATGTTTTAAGCAAAAGGTAGCTCGTTTTTTTCTTTTGGGGGATGTGTTGTATAAACGTGGATATGATGGAGTACTCCTCCGCTGTCTAGAAGTAGGTGAAACACATAGAGCTATTGCTGAAGCCCATGATGGTACTTGTGGTGGTCATTTTAGTGGAATGGCCATTGCAAAGCGTATTTTATGTATGGGGTATTATTGGCCCACTATGGAACAAGATTGTTGCACGTATGTTAAACAATGTAAAAAGTGTCAAGAACATGCTAATTTAATCCATATACCATCACAAGCTTTACAGCCCATCCAAAGCCTTTGGCCCTTCTCACAATGGGGTCTCGATTTAATTGGCAAGATTTCACCTGCCTCTTCAGGACAACATACTTTCATCATTACAGCCACTGAATACTTCACAAAGTGGGTTGAAGCTATTCCTCTAACTAGTACGACAGGTCCTAGAATTGTGGAGTTTATACTTCACCATATCATTTGTCGTTTTGGTATTCCCTCTAAAATCATTTTTGATAACGGCAAGTCTTTTAAGAATAAGGATGTTCGAGCTCTTTGCGAAAAGTATAATATCCAACATAGTTTCTCAACTCCTTACTACCCACAAGCCAATGGACAAGTTGAAGCTTCAAATAAGACCATAATTGCTATTCTTAAGAAACTTGTTAAAGAAAATCATAAAGATTGGCATACACAAATCCCCTTGGCATTATGGGCTTATAGAACAAGCATCAGAACTCCCATTGGGGCAACGCCATTTTCTTTGGTCTATGGAGCTAAAGCAATCATGCCTCTTGAGCTCGAGATCCCTTCCTTGCGAATTTCTTTACAAGAATTTATCGATGATGATACTTCTAGACAAGCACGGCTTGATCAACTCACACTCATAGATGAAAAACGAATCAATGCTTTAGAGCATTTGCGAGTTTATCAAGACCGATTGAAACGTGCTTACAATGCCAAAGTTCATCTAAGAGAATTTCAAGTAGGAGATCTTATCTTTAAAGAGAATCAACAAAACACCAATGCATTACCGCATCTTCGAGATAAATTCACGACTAATTGGTTAGGTCCATATATGGTCATTGAAAGAGTGGGTAATGGAACTTATAGACTTGCTAGTTTAGAGGGAGAGGAAGAACCCGAACCACTTAATGTTATACACTTGAGGGCATTCTACGCATAGTTTGAATTTTATATGTACATATATACATGGCTTGTACAACAAAAAAAATAAAATAAAAAGAATTTGCATTTCATTATTAGTTGCATACATTTCATTCAAAAACATTGCATTTCATGTGCATACATCTCATTGAAAACCATAACATCTCATTTTCAGCCATAGTTGCATATCATGTTAGAGACCATTCTATCTTTTGGATATAAAATTTGGTCAAGCAAAAGTCATGTTGCCTTAATCAGGGGCACCTTTATAAAATCCATCAAACCGAATTGTCATTCGTACACCCATTTTCTATTTGCACATATTTATATTGCCAAAATGTTTTCAGTCACTCAGCCATTTCTAGTGTTTTAAGCAAACTTTGAAATGCATGTCAAAGTCCTCTAGGGCCATATCACAAATTACACTAAATAAAATCTTGAGTATTGGGAAATGATTTCAAAAGCGATCTTGAACCTATCACATTTTCACATCTTAAAAACATCTTGTGTCAAAGAGATATAACACCATCCTTGGGTTGTGCCTCGAAGTGAACAGGGTAATCCTCGTATGTCCTATCATGCAAACATAGTCCATAAAACAGTGGTTCTTACCACTATCACAAGAAAATAACAAAATATAAATATAAACAGAGTAGTAAGGATAGGGTAAAATTCTCATCATACTTCGGTTGAGAATCCGATTCCCCAAAGCTCTAAGGAAATGAACATTTTTCACAAACCACTGATCCCAAATAAGTTGTAAGGATCGTACTACTTGTCCAGTTAGACGGATAGGTAGTCATCCCCAAGGCTTACAAAGGTCAAAAACAACATGGACTATGGAGTTAACCTTCACCGGGGCTATAGACGCTTGACTGGCAGTGGAGTATACTCATTGCGTGGCGACATGTCTCTCCTCAAAGAGAGACCTCTGAATGCTCATACGGAAAAACTAGCTTTGGGGTCTTCTCCATAACAGGGTTACCTAATTTGTGCAAGATGAGGTTAATGAACACACTTGCACACACACAGGTTTTTGATTGCCTAGAGTCACTACCATGCTTCTGATTTGGTTAATGAACTCGCATGCACACACATTTGGTCCTAGTTGAATTAGGCAGTATTAGTAAGTTGATACCACTAGCATGTTTGAGTCTTTGTAAAATAGTCTTCCTCCATATTTTCTTCCATATCAACCTCCATATCTTCTTCCATATTCATGTCATTCCATACGTCATTCATTCACAAGCTACCAAGTTCGGTGCCCCTGATTAAACAATTATGATAACAGTTGGCTAAATCTAACTATCTAAAAGTATGAGTTCTTCTTAGTGCATATTTCATTTTCTTAGTCTCGCATTAATCATCTATAACTTTGAATTCCGTTCCATCACATATGCATTAAAACATATAAAAACATGCATCACAAAAACATAGGCATTCACAAAAAAAAAAAAAAAAAAAGTAAAACACTAAAAATAAAAGCCATGTATATATATATATATATATAAAGGACAAACTGTACAATGAATGCCAAAAGGCTACAAAATACAATAGAGCACCAAGGCTCATAAAGAGTGCATCTAAGCACTAAGCTAACAATCAAAAGAGGATCCCTGTGACCTAGTAGGAGCCCTAGACCTAGTGGTGTGCCTAGACTCACTACGCCTAGAGACAGAGGAGGATGGAGGATTAGGCAACACAATGTGATGCCTAAAAAATGTGTCCTCCAGAGCCTCAATATAACGAGTCCTAGACCTAAGTATAGATATGTCTATCCTGTGTCATCGCTCTCGCTATGATAGCTCTGCCTGGAGTCTCATCACCCTGTCATCCTGGGGCACCCTAGTCGCTCCATCCAAGTCCGCCTGCATCTGGGCCATCCTCTCCTCCTGAACAGATATCAGGACATCCCGCTCTGAAACCTGTTGCTCCAGCTGAGCTATCCTCTCATCCCGGACCGCTAGCATAGCATCATGCTCTGCTATCTGCTGCTGCATCTGTGCCAGATCATCCTCGTGCCCGCTAGGGGGTACCTCTCTAGTCTCTCCAGCGGCCTCTCCTAGGCCCTCGCCATCATCCTCCTCATCATCTCCGCTCCCCGGTGCCTGCCGCACCATCTTCCCCTTTTGCCTTCGACTATCAGCTCGAAGGCGGGGACCCTCCCTGCGCTTGGGAACCTCTACGGTTCCCTCGTCCTCTCTAGCTCCAACAACCACTAATGGTGGCTCCCACCTCGGCTCTACGGCCATCCATGCTGCATACTCAGCTGTTACCCCAACGTCGTCCATGTCGAGGATCTCCATGTCCTCATCGTCCTCTGTTGCCTCCCTCCATGGCTCGGCACACGACAAATCCCCCTTTGATCTGTGCCTTCGATAGCGCATTGGCTCACCGGGGACATCCTATCTCAATCCGACCTGGCGGAGCACTCGAGACATCTGTATGTACTCAGCCTCGCTGTGGCCCCGATCCACTACCCATATAGCCTGTCGCACCCGTCTCAGATGCTCTCCATCACCGATCCATCGTGCCTCCCGCCAGGGCCTCCAAATGACTTGGGCATCTGTCAAGTCCACCCATAAACTCCTATACCATTGCCCCGATCTCACGGGGCAGCTCAACTGTCTCTCCCTCGCCACTAGCCATCTCCTACCATAAGCCTGGCTCATGTCCCAGTAAGCACATGGCAACCCCTCCGGTCAAGCCACTCTGAAGTGCTCCCAGCCCCAGCACTGGAGAACCAAACTACAGCCTAGGCCCTTCCATCCCTGCATTCAAACCTCATACAACTCCCGATACACCTGCACCAATAAAACGGGCGCCCAGGCATACGCTACCCTATTAGTGAGCATCTCGCTCACTACACCCATCAGGTTCCATGGAAACCTGCACCCGGTGCTGTTCGGGGCCACAATGTTGGCCAATACGAACATCATCAGAGCCTCCATCGCTACCAACTCCTTGGCCGTATACATGGCCAAGTAAGGAATCCCCCCGCTCTTCGTCCGGATCTCCCTCCAGTCATCCCCAAACAACTTGGCCATCTCCGTGGCCCTATCTCGTCCAACCTCCACCCGCACCCCCTCCACGGGCACCTTGAGGATGTGATATACATCCTCAAGCGTCACCGTCATCTCTCCAGTCGGGAGCTAGAACGTCCCCCGATCTGGATCCCACCTCTCGGCCAAAGCCGAGAGGTACCCCTCATCTGCCCGAACTACCTCCAACCGGGCTGCCTCCGCTAGCCCTCATCGCTTCCAATGTCTCCCAGTATTCCTGGGACAATGACCTCCTCATCCCCGAAATGATAGGGGAGAATCGGTGTCGTGCCTCTAACACCCTAAGCTGCAAAACAACAAAACAAAAATTGGTTACAAATTTTTTTTTTTCCAAAAAAAAAAAAAAAAAACTGCACAAAAAAAAAAAAAAACAAATAAAAGTACTTGCTTAAATAAACAAATACCTCAGCTGGCTGCACTGGTGCGTCCGCTCCCATCTCCGCCATAGCTCCCGCGTGCTTCACTCTCCCACACAACCTTTCACTTCACTTCACTTCATTTCACTCCCTCAGACGCACTTCTCTCAAGCTTGAACGCACAAATGAGCAAAATTCTTGCTGAAACTGTTTAAATAGCTGGTTTTGGTGCCCTGAAACGTATTAGGGCATTTCATGGTGCATTCAGACACAGTGGGGCATTTCATGATGCATTCAAACACCAGCGGGCATTTCTGCCACCTCCAAATGCATATCGACGTTTGATGTCAGTATGGAATAAAATAACAAAACTTACAAAATTGAAGCTTACCTCCTCCAAATTTCATCAAATTGCATCCATCCATTCTTCTTATCATAATAAAACATTTTGTGAAGGTTACAACAGTTTTGGAAACAAATTTTGTCATTTTGCTCAAAAAGCGCATCATTCATCGTTGATTTACAAATTTGGGTTAAAAATGTTCAAAACCTTCACAAAATTAACCACATTCATCAATTTTTCTGATCTATCGTCAATTTCATTCATTATTATTTCATCTTGAATATTTTTGTCAAATTAAATTAAAGTAAACCTCGTATCTAGTGGTATATTCTATCACCTTGACGATTGCAGCGATTTGCATCCATGCAATTCGGTAAGAGGATTAAACCACCATAAGGACACTTACCATTTATCATCATCAATTATTTCACTGTTTGAAAATTGGAAATCAATTTTTGGTATCCTACTTTTCAAGTGACCTCATACCAAGATCAATTTTCTCAACAGTTGTCATTGATGGCCTAGTTCATGGGGCCTTAAACGTGGACAAATCTTCAATATCATCATTATTTTGAGTCTTGCTAGAGATTAAGGCTACATAGGTTGATTGGTTCCGACCCGAGGAATTATCCATACAGTCACTAGGAGCATCTCTGAAGTTCTGGACTCTTTCATATTGCATATCTACATATCAATGGCACCAACAAGGTAATTTCATCAACAGTATGGATTCACCCACAGGAGTTGGGGCATCCGTTATCAATTTCTAACTTCCCTATAGTGGAATTCATCTTAAATGATCATGGAATTTATAATTTGGCAAAAATCCCTTTATAACCGTTGGGGCAAAAAACGGTTCATCTTTCACATCACTCATATCGTCTTCAATCATATTATTTTTTGGTTTTTACACCAACCCCTTTTCTGTTGGGACATAAACAGATGGTTCATACACAAACCCCTTTTTCACCGTTGGGGCAAAAACGATTCATTTTCTTCCAAATTTCTTCTAATTGGCTCGTGAGAACCATTCTCGCTCGCCAATTGAGGGGGTAAGCTGATAAATTCTAAATATTCTTTTATTATTTGGTCTTCAAAGTTGTGCTTTAGTCTTGAGAGAGAGTTGCATCTGATCCAGCTTTTTAGGTGTCCTAAGTTTTTGTGTTGCATTGTGTCTTCACACAAAGCAGCTCAAAAAGGGCATCTGTAGACACCAAAATCTAGCCACTTGCAAGTCATCTATACCTTCCTGTCAGCCACGTGTCGGTCATCCACCTTCCCGCCATTATTTGGCCCAATTTCACCTTTTCCCGCCATTATTTGGCCCAATTTCACCTTTCTCGCCATTTTTCATCCCCAAATTTATTTAAATTAATATTTATATATATATATTTTAATATTTTAATATATATATTTAAATAATAGTTTAAGTGATTTAATCTGAGCCGTCCATCCTTCATTTAATCTCATCCGTCCATCCATCTTAATCCATTTCACAACCAAGATTTATTCTCTACCCTTGGATCCGCTTTAATCTTAGCCACACGTTCAAAGTGTCGTTAAAACCCTAAAGTGTGCCCTAAGAGTGGATTATAAATCAAGTCACTTTGATGGCTCAAACCCGATATCTTTTGCTACTTCTATCTCTGATTCTAATTCTTCTACTGCTATCTCCTCTCTTCTGCTACACTTTGGCCGCATCCATCGCCGCTTTCGTCGCCGCTTTCATCGCCATTCCTTCTGCAGCATTTTGCAGAATCTCCCATTCCTGTCACAAGTGCCCACGGGTGTTTACCCCTTCACCAAGTGCCCACGGGCATTTACCAAGTGCCCACGGGTGTTTAACAAGTGCCCGTGGGCGTTTACCTACAGCCACAGACTCAGACCGGCGTATGTAATCCAGATCCAGAAGCACGCGGGCGTTCGGCGAGTGCACCAGGGTGCCTTTCGTAGCCTATTCTGACAACATTACTTCCAGGTGTCACCTGGTCTAGCTGCGTTAACAGAGAACGGGTACAAATTAGTTTAAAACAAGTACCCGTATTTTATGTATTAATCTGTTATTGATTTCCTGCATTCCATTTTTATAAGGTTTTAAATTTTTTCTGAGGGCTCATGCAATGGAGCCCTCTCATTAATTTCTAACTCCTTGATAGTGTTAATGTGTGCAGGTTTTTGATAACAGATCCAGTTTATTGATGGCATTTGATTAAGCTGGAGTGGTCCAAGCAAGGGATACGACAAAGCCCACTCACTCTGTTGGGATTGAAGATACGTTCTTCGGAAGCACCACCATTCATGCCAGCTAGGGTTTCGGAGAACCCTAGCATAACTTGTAATTTTTGTATCACATAAAGGGTTACAGGCCCAGTTGTATTCAAAAGGAGTTTTTAAACTCCATCGATTAATATAAATCGTTTGTTTTGTGCAACTTTCCTATATTTCATTATTGTGGTTTTATCTTTTGTTTGGCGTGTATTTTTAATCTACAACTTCAATAGTAGATGATAGAGGTTTCTTTTAGATTTTGTAATTTCACAAACATTGTGATATCTTTAACTACCTTGGTGTTCCTATGGGTTTCCATAAGAAAAAATAGAAAACATGGAATGTAATTCTATAAAATATGTCAAGGAGAATACAAAAATATAGCAATGGCCAGTTTAAGGAGAAATTTGAGTGGGTAGAAATCAAATTATTATATTAATAACTAAAGAGAAATATCCACAAATTATGATTCATAAGAAAGAAACTAGATCCTATTTATAGATATAATTAGGTTGGGCAACTCTTAACCCTAATTAGGTTAGCCACAACTACCTAGTTGAGTAGCCAATGATTATGCATGCCATGAGTGGACCATGCCTAATCCTCCTACAATGGATATTGAGATTGTATACCATTTAAATAAGTGGTGCACTCAATGTACCTTAGCCTCAACCACTCGAGGAATTCATGAAGCTCACTAGCTCTTAAAGGACATCAAACCAGATGAAGTGGGAAAAAAAGGGTACAAGAGGTGCCCTTAGAGCAAGAGTGCATAAATAATTACTTGTTGAACTTGAACCTACAAAACTGCACCTCACTTTGAATAATGAACCTCTCACATACCAAGAAGTTGTCAAACATGTATCTTGGAGATATGCAATGAACTAGGAGTATGAATCTTTGATAAAAAATGATACTTTGGAGTTAGTCAATCTACCATTTGGAAGAAAGGTAGTTTGAAACAAATGGGTGTACAAAAACAAGTATAAATCATATGGCACCCTTGAAAAATATAAGGTGATATTAGTGGTTAAATGTTTCATGCAAAAAAAAGACATTGAATGCACTAAGGTATTTGCACCTACCACAAAATGGCCCACAATTAAGACTCTTGTAGCCTTAGATGCATATAAAATTTGGAAGATTCATCAATTAGATGTAAATATTGCTTTCTTGAATGCTGAATTGGAAGAAGAAATATACATGGTATAGCTAGAAGGTTTTGAGATTGCAGAATAGGATCACAAGGTATGAAAACCCAAAAAGTATTTATATGGATTGAAGCAATCCCCTTACACTTGGTTCAAAAAGTTGTCAAATCAGATGAAGCAACTTGAGTTTGAAGTGTGTGATTACCAATACATTGATGCAATACTATTCATCAAGCACAACAAATAGAAATTCACATACTTCATAGTCTTTGTGGATGACATGCTTCTAATAGGTAACAATGAACACATCATCAACATAGTGAAAAAGGACCTTGAAAAGACTTTAGATACATTTGATTTGGGATTGATGAAATTCTATTTTGGTATAAAAGTAACTCAAGAAAATGATAAAATATTCTTGACCCAAGAGAAATACATAAATGATATTCTAGATATGTTTCAACTCAAAGATGCATATCCTATTACAAAACCAATGGAATCAAACCTAAAACTCACTACAGATGATGACACACTAGAGGTAGATGCAATGCTTTACAAAAGGTTGGTTGGTAGTCTCATCATGTTACTAACACAATACATGACAATGCTTATATAGTGGGGATTCTAGCAAGGTACATGACAAAGCCAAAGGAGAGTCACTAGCAAGCAGTAACAAGAGTGTTAAGGTACCTAAAGATAACCCATAATTATGTTCTATTGTGTGAAAAGAATGTAAATTTCAAACTTAGTCCATATAAAAACTCAAACTTTGTAGGATATAAAGACACTAGGAGATCTAAATCTAGGTACTTAATGTTTGTTAGCTCAACACCAATTTCATGGAGATCAAAGCAACAAAATACTATAGTAGATTATTCAATAGAAGCTAAATATATTACTGTAGCTGATACAAGTAAAGAAGTGGTATGGTTGAGAGAGTTGTTACACACTCTCGATATCAATAAAAAAGGTCCTACAAGACTACATGTTGACAATCAATCAACAATCCACATGGCAAAGAATCCTATGTTTCATGATAGAACCAAATACATCAATACAAAAGTCTACAGGATTTGAGAACTTATTTAAGATGACATAATACAAATGCACTACTATCCAACAATAGATAAAATTACTAACATCTTCACCAAGCCACTCCAAAGGGTAAATTTTGAATAGTTCAGATAGCAAATAGGTTTGAGAGCCTCCATATCCCCCTAAAAATGGAGATGCAATAGGACTAGAAAGGCTAATGATTATTCATAAAACCACATTTGTATGGGAAAAAGTATTGGTCAGTATCTACTCTATCCCATTCATGAAAACCCCTTATGGACGCAAAAGGATAAGGGTTGTACTAGTTTTGGAAAATCTAAACTTGTGAAAACTTGAAAGGGCATGGGGAATGACCAAATGGTACATGGAGACCCAATATATTGGAGTCAAAATTCATGGATAATTGGCTAATTCACTACACAAAGAGCCACTTAAGCCACTCATCTACTAAAATTAAATGACATTCTACCATTAAGAGGGGTTAATGCTACAAAGCCATGTTTATTAGTTAGGTTCATAATTAATTGTTATGAGACTTCAATAAGACCTCATTAGAATAGGTTATTTTAGTGTGTAATATCATTTCATTTTCATTTAAATTTCATGTAACATGAATTTGGGAACCATAACACTAATCTCATTTTTCTCAATATATAATTCCATAACACAAGGGGAGAGATGTGATTTTTCATTCTCTACATTATCAAAAATATTCTCCTCATTTTTTCTTGTTTCATGTGGTTGAACTTGGGCACATAACATTGATCCTTGCTATGGGCTAGACATTGCAAAGACATATCAAAATTCTAGAACCTAGTGCTCTAAAAATGATATCTGACATCCTACATCCTATGTCTAGTATTTAAGCAAAATCAATGTAAAAAATATAAGCAAATAGAGATACAATAATGCTAATGTCATCAAGGTGACATTAAAAATATGGTATGGTCTATAAGAGTGTCTAAGGCATTGTATGTGACATTCGATATCTATCATCATATTATGTAAGATTTTCAAAAATGCAAAACTTTACAAATAATGATTTCATCATCATGAGCGAGAATGCTTGATAAGCCAAAATAAATGTCAAATGTAAAATAAATATAAGCCATAGGATCTAACAATAAAGCATTAATAATAAAGTAAATAAATCCAACATCCAATACCATGCATAAGAAATTATGGCTATTAGATTCTCCAATTGATGTCATCATCCAAAGAGAATAAGATATCTGATACTTATCGAAGAAAAATGCAAAGCTCAACATAAAGAAAGGATAAAAGAAGTAACTCTCAACCAATATAAACTATCTGGTAGTGTGAAATATTTTTCATGCCACTAGCCTCTACACAAATATTTCAAACTCATCCTAATCAACAAGGTCATGCATACCAATTAGACACCAGATGTCATTGTTGTTAGGATATATCAATGGTCAAAGCCTTCTCCATCACATACATATCACTTCTCAATTGGCTAAGCATAATGGAAATGAGTTGACTATCATCGGATAGTTAGAATATGATGAGGCGAAATGAAAGCCAACCTTAAAATAGAATCTACATTGCACATGAAGCAATCAAGAATAGCTCACCTAAATGTGATAACCACTCCTTGTGCTTGTTATGAAAGACCTAGAATATACTCTATAGATGATCATGATAAGATAACTTAATGTATTGTATATTTATATATACTTGAATGTAAGCCATTAAAATGGTTGGCCCTTTCACATTTATAATTGCGTAACTGCATGATGATGATATATACATTTTGAATAAAGATTGGATTGTTGTCTGACCTCTTGCTTAATTATTTTTAAAACATGTATGTATGCCAACTGAGTGATTAAGCATTTTTGTTAAAACTATGAATGATTCATTTTATTATAGTTATTTTTCTTTCTAGATTTCTCCCTAGATTTCAATTTCATTAGTTCTAGAATGCTAGATAATACTCATAATTTATTATGATTAATTATTTTTCATAATGAAAGTAATACAGCCTATTAGGTAGTTCAATTTAGTTTAGATTGTGAGAATATCGTGTACTATGTATCTTGATGTTGCTAAATCCACCCCACTTTCAACTTAGATTGTAAATTTTGTTTTGCATCCCTTACTTTGGTTTGCAACCCCATTTTAGTTAGTTTAGCTAAGACCATAGAAACCAACCTACTTTAGAGGTTAACTCAGAGACCTCTATTTCAAAGCCATCCATTCTTGTTCAAGGTCTTGAGGGGGAAAATCTTGAGGGGGCAACACTTAAGTGGATTTTAGACCAAGACTTCCCACATTTGCTTATATTTAAAATATGATATTTTTTAAATTCAGTTATAACCATTTTAGTTCTTATTGGCTAGTGATCTGAACCAATCCTTGTCAAGGTATTAATTTTTAGCACAAGTCCCTTCATCTAGCCAATGACTTGAGAATATGTATCTATCTAGTTTTTTGCTATCTAGTTCTACCCTATCCTATTATTGGTCCATGTATAATTGTACTCTTCAAAATCAACCTCCTATAGATTATTGTTTTGAATAAAGGCTAAGAAATCTCTCATACTTTGGGTTATTTTCCTAATTTCCCTATTTTTTTCATCCATCCTTGTTATGACATTAAAATCTACTATGATCATGAATTAGATTTTATGGTTTTTACTTCTCCTAAAGGCTTCAATACCACTTCAAAATTTTGATCTACCTGACTATGTTGTACATCCATAGACTTTGATAAGGATATAAAAATATTTGTAAAGTAGAATGTAACTAATAAGGCCTTAGTTATCAAATTCATCGAACTTTTTAGATGAAGTTCAAAATTCATTGAATTTGAAATACTAGCGAATAAATTCGAAAAAAAACCCTAAATTCAAAATAAAAAATTGGGTGGTAGACAAGCACGCGTGTAAAGGGAAAAAAACCTACCAATTTTTTTTTGACCCTCAGGAATAACAATGTTAAAAAATATGGCTACTGGTAGATTTCAAGTTGCACAAATAACTATTGGGAGTGAAACTAATAGGGATTATATTTTATTGATAAATGGTTACAATATATAGGCTTATGCCTATATGATGAACATGACACTTGTCAATGAAACTGACAAGTGTCAAATTGGCATAGTGCACATTACATTAACTCTAACATTTCCCCTTAATGTGCACTCTCCTAACTAAAGAAAAAAAACAAGTCAACATTAGGTAACATTCCCACGTAATGTTGACTTCTCTAACAAAAATCTACATCCTCCTTTATTGCTGATTTAAAGAAGAGAATCTTCTAAAGTGTCTTCATCTGTAGTCTTCAGAAGTAGATCCAAAAACAACCTCGGATAGAGTCTAGGGTGTCTTTGTCTATAGTCCCTAGTATAAGTGTCCTTATGGTGACCATGTCATCCCACCGAAATGCATGGGTAACTAGCCGCTGCATTCACCAAGTGTATAGAAAAAGTCACTAGGTACAAGGATCACAAATAAAATTACCTTGGGAGTGTCGGGTACAACTGAAAGTGCACTCCAAGGTAGAAAAAACTTTTGAGGCTAAAAAACTCATTTGAAACAGCCTCAAAATTATAATATGACACCACCATTGTGTCCGTCGTGGAAAAACGTTTCCAACGACTATAAATACCCCTATATTCCATTATCAAAGGGGCCTTCATCATAATGAAAAACAACATGCCTCTCCAAGGCAGCAACTAAAACCTCGCACTGTGGCGGCATCGCTCTCTGGCGGAATAAAAAAACATCATCAATTTTTCCCTTGCAGGGGAATTACATGGACCATCAGTCCTTTCACTTCCACTTCCTATGTGGAAAAATATTAAAAACAAATACAATGAGGCCATGTTGTCGGCCACTCTTTACAATCATTCCCCAGCCTCACGTGACAAGTTCCCTTACAATAGGTTTACAAAAGTATGTTCTTCATTTTGTTTAAAAAGTATCCTTTTAATAAAATGTGGACCCCATGTACAAATAATAAATGCAAACATTGTTCACTACCGCTTCTGGCTATTCGCCAAAATTGAAATACCCCACCTATTGTGATGGTCATCCTCAAAATTAGCTATCGTCGCCAGGATCGCGGGCCTCCAACTGTTCTCCAGAAAATTAGGACTCCTCGCAGACCATCAAGACGGTGACTAGAAAATCGTACACCCTTCCATTATTGTTAGTTGACGATGGGGACGACTGCCACAAACCCCTCGCCATGATGGCCTTCATCGGGGATCGATCGCTCGTCGCCAATTACAGCAGCAGCAATAGCTTCCATCAAACGAACATTCTTTGCCACTCCCAAAATAGGGCCAAGCTCCTCATAACATTGGAAAAAAATCAAAATTTTCATTGCTGGCCCCCTTTACGATCAGAGCGATGATTCTGATGACGTCGTTAGCCAGATCGCATATATGCTCCCATTGCACAAGTGGCCTCATCATGCTAGTTCTTCCAAAATAAAACCAATCCATTCTTTCTACCTTACGCCTTTCAACCAGATCTCAAGCGCCAAACATTTACGCTTAAAGGATGGGCATCTCCGTCAGATTTCTTCAAACACCTCCGTATTTCTCATAAATCAGGCCAAATGATTGAAAAAATAGCCCGCCCTCATAATTTCAATGCTCGTACACCGTACGACACCCCAAAAAATTCTCCAAATGTGTCCAAATACATATCAATTATCAAGCGCTCACAGACATCTTCGATCCATAGAGCCTATGGTAGTATTAATCCGTAGCATAACCAAATTTTACCGATAGCCACAGCATGGGAGGACTAGAATGAACAGCGGCGTCAGATATGAAGATGCACCGTGGCATATGAATCTACATCAACAGTATGAGGGTGCAGAGGCAGATATGGGACATTACCCAAAAAGGCCTGGGGAACCAGACTGCCCGTATTATATGTGGACTGGTGGCTGTGCTTTTGGCATGAGCTGTCAGTTTAATCATCCCCCAAATAGGAAGAAGGCTGCATCATCTTCAAGAACTAGAGGTGAATATCCCGAAAGAATCATGCAACCTAAATGCCAGTATTACATGAAGACAACTTGCAAGGTGGAGATAAGGCCGCATATTGGGCAGTTCTGAGGGAGGCACAAGGAACGACTGCTATGTTGCATCTGTTGCAGATTATTACGCTATAAAGTTTTTGAGTTTTCAATGAAATCCCTGCTCCCCGGATCAGTCACAACCACCTGAAACGTAAAAAAAATTTGATTCAGTCTTCAAGCTATGGCGTCCACGATGTCCATAACCACACCACACGCAGCCCTAAAATTCCCCCATGAGTTCCCAGGTTCGAAACCCCGCAGTCAATTCTTCAGCAGTATTTTGTAGGAAGCCTGAAAGATGCAGCAAAGAAGGCATGGTGATCAATTACTTTGGGCAGCAGCTATGAACCAGGAGGGACCTCTTCTCTAGATTTGAAACAGGTACAGGTACAGGAGATCAGTTTAGAAAAATGGTTCCAAAAAATTCTATTGTCAAATGCATGGCAGATGCTGGATACTTCTTTGGCAGCAGCCCTAACAGATCCGAACAACAAATGGCAACATTGCAAGAAAAACATTGCACACAGAATATCACATGTCTAATACAAAAAATCTTTGCAGTCCTTAGATCATGCATATTCATAGCCTTCGCTGAATTTTTGCCATGACCTCTACAACAGCAAGACAAAACCAAAGTGACACCAAAGTGGGATACCCATACTTGGTCTTAAAAAAAAATTGTACCCATTTAATCTTCCAACTTTTGGTTTCTGATCCACCCAAGCATGGAGAGCATACTCCCTAGTTTTCAAAAAAAAAAATGGAGCTAAAATTTTTTTTTTAAAAATGGGGGAGGGAGGATTTCCTTGAGGGAAATCCCCCCTCAAGGGGTTTCATAGGGTAGGGAAATCCCGCTCTGATACCAAATGTTGGGAGTGAAACTGATAGGGATTATATTTTATTGATAAATGGTTACAATATATAGGCTTATGCCTATATGATGAACATGACACTTGTCAATGAAACTGACAAGTGTCAAATTGGCATAGTGCACATTACGTTAACTCTAACAATAACTACATTTGATTTGAATTTGTTATTCAATGTGTATAGGTACGTGCAAACCCACATATTAGATTTGAGTGGACCGCACCACAACAAAGCCAAAAATAGAAGATCAACAGAGTATATGAATTAAAAGATTACATGATTCTTGTAGATCTTCATTTCGACCGTTGTCGGCTCTGCCATCTTCAATACGAATACGAATATGAATGCTACAAAATAATTGGATAATTTTTTATAGACAATGTTAAAACTATGTCTATGTGAGATGTCTTCCCTTACCTCTAGACCTAAAAACGTAACTTTTCCCACTTTATGTAAACAACCATGCAAACAAGCACCCTATGCTCCAGAGGTGGCCAAACATTCAACACATTGGTTAATTCTTTCTTTCTAAAAATGACAAATGACACTGGTGAAGACTGCATGTATATGAGTTCACTGTTGAGAGAGATGGATATCTAATCCTCTCTGCTTCACCAACTTCAATCCAATAGAGTATGAGTAAGGTGGAGTAAAGCAATAACAACCAACATATTGTAATGAATACCATTCTAGCGTTTCAAGGCATAGGCCAATAAATTACCAGCTCCACATGAGCACGTGAAAACCTATAAAATCTATAATGGATTGTTCATTCCTATTCGCTAACTTGGCATTCAATTTCTTCCACCACAATCCACTAGCCCTGAATAATTTATAAACTAATATTAGTATATCCCACATTGTCACCATTGTGGATTCCACACTCCATACCACATTAGCACTTTATTCCATTATTCATATATATACATTTATAATATATCAAATTTTATTTCAAATTTATTCCAAATTTTTAAACATGTCAATTTTTTTTCAAACTTCAAAAGTGTCAAATTAGAATATGGACTCGAACTTGATAACTAAGAATAAGGCTATCCAATTCCTAGTATTATGAATGGTTTCACAAGATGTTCTAACTAGATTCCAACATGTTAGAATTTCTCATGCTACTCCTTCTGAATATAGAGCATCCTCTTCACATCTACCCATACTCCTTTCATAGTTTTAGAAACTTCTTCATTTATCATTTTAGTTTCTTGGATACAAAGAATATTAGACTTATCATCTAAATAGAGGTCCTCAATACACATATACTTTGAGGGGGCATTAACACCCCTTATATTCTATGATATGGTAATCATGTCTCGTTAGGGGTTGTTGGCCTTAACTATGAATTACAATATAATTTTATTTTTTTAATAAAGTGAAGTTCAACCAAATTAGATTTTGTTCATTTCTTTATGTTTGCTCTTGCTTCCTTGTATCTCACTTGATAATTTGAAGGTTTTTTCTTTTTTTCTTGCTATTATAAGAAATAGGTCTTATTATTCTATTCCTAAATTTTCTTTTATAGCTTCCATTTTCATTAGATTTATCCTCTCCTGCCTCTACTAAGGAAGCTTTTGAATTATCATACTTTTTTTTAGGATTTCCTTGTTAATGGTAGACGTATTAACATATAACACTATATTTTTAAACCTATTTTCTTCTCTTGAATGGAGCATGGTACTTCAAGAGAATCTTCAGAATCTGATGAGGCACATTCCTTAGGTTCAACAAGAATGTTTATCTCTAAATCAATATCATACTAAGGAGATGATTCCTTGTTAATATTATGATCATATTGTGTTATGTCTTTTAATATTTGATATACATTTTATTCTAAAGCTAAAGCCTCAAAAGAATTACTATTTCTTTCAATATCCTTACTAGCCTCTATTATTTATTTACTTTATTCTATGTGGACCTATTTCTTGGAAGTTGAAAACCATCCTCATCCATATCCATTTATAATTTTCTCTTGCAATTTTCTACAAATTTTTTAGTTGGACTCTTCTTAGGGAATGATATCTCAATATGCTCTAGCTCATGATATCTTCTACATCTAAAATATATGTTTTCATAATCCATGGTTTGGGTCCAAAAATTACCCCAATGCTTCAAAATAATTGATTCTGGTAAAGGTTTACTCATATCAATCATGACCAATATTCAAGCATAAATAGCCAATAATCCATCATTTGTAGTTTTTGAAAGCTCAAGAAAATTTTCTAGAGTGTTGCCTATTTCCTTGAAGGTATCCATTTCCTAAAATTCAATGGATAACCCATACATCCTGATCCACATTAGTACTAGGAATATAATTATATTTTTAGGCACAAACCCTTCATACCAATGGGTAAAAAATACTCCTTATTTTCCCATAAACTAAGGACCCCATTTTAGGATTCTATCTCTTTCCTCCATAAAATAAAAATTAACTAGGAAGAAAGGATAAGCTCACTCCTAGAAACTTCCATCTCCTATCAATCCATTTTCTCAAAGCCAAAGTCCCTGACTAAGACCCATTAAATTTATCAATGACTATCTCATTATTGAGCAACAAATATCATTGCTTTGTGAGCTCATACCAAACCTTTAATAATAGGAATGATTCTTAGGATTTAGCTATAAATCAGGCTATGGGAAGGAAACTATAACTTAAATATACTAAAATTTACCAATATATCCTATAATGATTTTATTATTTAAAAATAAACCTTCAATGATTTGCATGCATAAATTTTAAGATAAAGAAGGGATAAAAGAAAATTTCTAAAAATTTCTATGCCCAAATAGAATGTCCTTACTCACCAATACCCTATCCCTCCATTGATCCTCCCATAATCTAAACCTTGGTTGGTAGATATATATAATTTTATTTTCTATTACTTGAAAATTTCTCACTACCTGGTGCCTATGATGCTATACCTGACCGCTGAATTGGTCATATGAATGTGGATTTGTGTGTCATCTTAGGGTTTCCAGAAGCCTCCAAATATTATTTGGAAGCATGTGTTAATTTTTACACTGTGTTTGCTCCGTAGGTTTTAGTATGTCGGTTATTCCTTCCTCAACTTCATTTGAAGATGGTGCTGAGAGAAATGGATCTGAAAGTGACCAAGAAGCCCAAGAAATTCGTCCCCAAGGTGTATCATGAGGTAATTTTGAACCTGATTTTGTGATTTTGTTATATGAATTCAATCAGGCCTATGCATGGTTTGAAAGTAATACTCTCATCGGGTATTTTTTGGGTCAGATTCCCCTTGAACATGTCCTTAATAACTGGATTGAATAGTATTGGTGCCCGTATGGTATCCAAGTCGACCATGTGCAAAATCTCTCCAAGGGATTCTTTAATTTTCATTTTGGTAGCCACAAAGAAGCCCAAAAAGTTCTTAAGAAGGGTACTAGTTACATTAACAACTCTCTGCTCATTTTATAGCCATAGAGTCAGGATTTAATGATATCTAATGTTATTTCCCTATTCATACCCATTTGAGTGGAGTTTCTAGACATTTCCACTACTTATTGGCCCTTCCTAAAAAACATCGTGTACACCCTTGATGAGTTTATGTGTGATGAGCCCACCCGATTCATGTCGGTCCATCCAACTAGGAGAATGTACGTCAATATTGAATTGGCAAAAATATTTAAAGAGCACATCAATATTTAGATAGGTACCACTCATACTCATTAGAAGGTGGTGTATATCAATCTCCCTAAAATTTTTTACCGATGCCATTTGGTCCCCATCGTATCAAGGATTGCCCCTTAATGGAAAAAAAATTAATGCCAAGATGCCACTCTTGGGTATTGGTGTTGTTTCATCCCCCACCACCTCGAATCCCCCTCCTAAAGGTGGTGAGTGGACTGAGGTTTCATACAAAAATGGAAAAGGTGTTAAAATCACTCACACGGGGAAAACAATGATGACCTATGCTCATGCCCTTATGCCTAAGCCTCCCATGCAAAATTTGGTTACAAACTTGGTCCTTGCCCCTTCTCCTTCACCAACCATCGATTTTGAGGTGTAGGAAGAGGGGTTTATTTCCTCTATGTCCTTGGTTTCTTAAAAATTTGTGGTAGGTAAAGAAGGCTTCTCACAAAGTTTTAGACAGTAGTCTCGTAGCCCACCATGAGGTCAACAACATGCACATTTAGACAGGCTGAGGCTAATCAATTTTCCTTACCTAAATCTGGAGGTCTTCCTAAATAATTCCTTTCACATATTATCAGACAATGTGAGCAAGGCCAGTGGTGGTATGCAACTCAAATCGTTCTAATATTGTTTCTTTCATGGAATGTGCATGGTTTGATAGACCCAGTACAACATTACATGGTTTGAGATGAGCTCAATACCTGTGCCAACCTTTATGGTCACCCAAATTTTGTGTGTCTCCAAAAATTCAAAGCAGAAGATTTTACCTTGCAATCTACTTCCTCTATGTTATGGATTGGAAGTCAGAGCTATGCTACAAAACACCCTTAGGTTAGCAGAGGCACTATCATTTTTTAAATGATAGGTGGAGAAGTAATTTTTTCACTTGGGGTTCTGACCCCTCACATCGTGCGGTTTAGATTTTGCTTGAAGTGTGAGGTTTTTTCATCGAGGTTATTAATATTTATACCTCTAATGAGGTTCAAGATAGATGTGCCCTATGGAGATGATGTGCCTTGTCTTTACCTATCATAGTTTAGCTTATGTGTGGTGACTTCAATATGATAGAAAAGGAATCTAATAAGTGGGTCATATTCCTCACAGGTGGGCCTCGGGAGAGCGATAGGTTTGGTATTATATGAAAAATAAACTAGGGGTCTTTGATACTAATGCTTGTTTCTCTATAGG
Source organism: Wollemia nobilis (assembly GCA_028583015.1). NCBI lineage: Eukaryota > Viridiplantae > Streptophyta > Pinopsida > Araucariales > Araucariaceae > Wollemia > Wollemia nobilis. The sequence goes on along the minus strand of JAQPPZ010000883.1, from coordinate 2,396,477 downwards.
TTAATTTTCTGAACATCTGTGGTTCATGTGGTCTAATTTTTAATCCGGCGTTGCAAGATTTTTAAAAATAATTGACAGGGTTGTGTTGTCAGATTAGTGAGAGTTCTCATTTATCCATTGGATCCCTTCTATCCCCTTTTTTGAAACTATCCCTGGTATGGTCTCATTTGATCATTTACCTATTATGTTCTTAGTTAATGTTTCCTCCACTCCTCAATGGCCCTTTTAGTCCTATTTTTTTCTTAATATGTCCTTCCTGCAACATGATACCACTATTTGTCATATCCAAAGGATATGGAATATTGTCCCCAAACCCAATGGATATTTTGGATGGATTGAGTGGTGGAATGATGTTATTTTTCACACTACTCTACTCAAAAGCCTAGGAAAAAAGTGGTGCAACTGCATTGATGCTCTAATATTTCTCTAAGAAATAAGCTTGCCAAGGCATCCATAAGACTTGAGGCTTACCCTTTTGACTCCTCCATACAAGCCCATATAGCTAAAATCCAACATGAGCTCAAAGTGGTTGATTTGTATGAAGCCAGAGGAACTCAGATCAAATCCAGGTTCCATTGGATCAGAGTGGGTGACAGAGTTTCTAAAGAATATTTTTAGAGACTAAGGCCTCCCAAAAACTCTACTCAATTCAAATCCTTAATTATTGATGGAATTTTAATCACTTATTTTCCTAATATAGCAATAGAGTTTATCAAGCATTATACTCATGTTTTATCTGCTCAACAGTACACTCCTGAAAGAGAACAAACTCTCCAATGTTGCAAAGAGGTTATCCCTACCTACCTCTCCTCTATTCAAAGGTATGAGTGTGAGCACCTATTATCAATGTAAGACCTTGATGATGATCTGTTTCAAATGACAAATGCTAAGGCACTTTGGCTTGATGGCTTCCCATAAGAATTCTACAAAACTTATTAGGAGTTTATTGGTCCCAAATTACACAGTTTATTTGGAAGCATTGAAGACTGGCTTCCTAGGTGCTCTTATTAATAAGGAAAATATCAAATTTATCCCAAAGTCAAGGGATCCAAAAATTATCACAAACTGGAGGTTCATAACCTTGCTAAATGTCAACTACAAAATCATTGCCAAAGTGCTTGCTCTGCAGCTTCATTCATTGCTTCCCTCTATTGTGAGGCCTGAGTAAATTGGCATTATTCAAAATCACTACATATTGGACAATGTTCTCATAGTTTGGTAAGGGATGAAGTGGGCTCACAGTGTTGGAAATTTAGAGTCCCTAAGTCAAAGTTGTCATTGATATCACTAAATGAAGTCATCATTAATATCAATGACTTCATCAAGATACAAAGTTATCAAGGTTGTCATTTGATATCCAGGAAGAAGTTTCAAATAACACCAAAGGTCAAGAGAATTAGTGCAGAAGTTAAAGGCAAAATGGCTCCATAATATTTTAATTTTATATGGAAGCTTAGTTTAAAATGTGTTTCATAAAAACCTAAGGAGGCTTATTGGAAAGTTAAAAAGGAGATATAATATTTATTTTATAAATTATTTAAATTCAATGTGAATTTAAATTTTATAAATAAATGTTATTTATACCAAGTTATGCAATAAGAAGGACTTAATAAGACAAAATGTTTCTAAGAGAATTAATTTATAATATTTAAATTCAAAATAATTTAAATAAATTATAAATTAATAAAGTCTAAAGTGCCCATGTTCTATTGTTGGAAGAAATTCGAAGTGCCAATGTCACGTGGCTTAAAGAAACTTTGAAGCGTCGACATATTCAAAAAAATGTGGAAATTATTATATAAACCATGCCCAATGGACATTAATTTTAATCCTTGCTCGAATGAAAAATTACATGTGAATTGGAGCTTGTGAAAAAGACATAAAAATTCATGTTTGTGTATGCTAGCGAATAGAGATAAAAGGAAAGGCACAAATAAGTTGGAATCCATCCAAGAAGCATGGCCTAGTGGCAAGAGAGCAGTGTCTAGAGTTCTTGGATGCAAGGAGACCAACGTTTGAAATGATATGACTATGCTTGGTAGTTTTTTTGGATTGAAGGTGTCAAAGGCGAGGTGCACATTTTGTAAAATGTAAGGAGAGGATACTTTTGAAGCATGTGGTGCTTCCACACTCCAAGCGAACGCGTAGCTCACATGGTGGTTGGAGCCATGACTAAGGTGTTGGTCATGGGCTGCATTGACGGTTCAAATCGCTCCAAAGGAAAGGTAATTAAATTTTAATTATTTTTAATATTTCCTAAAGTTGGGAGTTAAAAGGGGTTGCTAGTTGAAAACTGGTGTTTGTTGGAAAATGTTTTTAATAAAATTTGGAGTTATAAGGAGTTTGATTTTATTTTTTAAAAATTCTTAATTATTATATTTGCATATTGGAGGAGTAAGAATTTAAGAGTGTTGATTTTATTTTGAAAGGGAATTTTGCCAAAGATATTACTATGAAGGTGTTGGATATTATTTTTAAGTTGAAGCGATAAGCTGTATTTTGTTTGAAATAATTTTGTATTGTGATTCATTGAGAAAATTATTATCTTCTAACCTCTCTTGAGATTGGCAAAGAAGTGATTGTGAGTGTAGCAGCTTTTTGTGGTCTACTCCATGTCAAGCAAAAGGTATGGGAAAATTCTTCCTTGGTTGAGTTGATTAGTTAATATATGTAAAATAAATTTAGAGTGAAAATGACTTGATTAGGGTTTTCATTTGAGTGTTTTTGAGTAATTATTTCAAGGTTTTTTGGAATAAAGAGTTGTTATTAAAGCCTTATTTATAAGCATTATTGTTGAAGCCATTGGTTGTGTGAAGAAATTGAGTTAAGGTTTGAAAAGAACATGAGTATAATTGTTATGTGAATATTGTTTTATAAGCATTGTTGTTGAAGTGAGTTGTTGTGAAAAGAACTTGAACTAGGGTTTGTAAAGAACATGAGTATCATTATTATGAGGGACTTGTTGAAAAATTGTTGGAAATATTTTTAGTTGGTGGTTATATCCTTGGACTAGGGTTTGTGAGAAAGGGGTGTTTTATTAAGTGATTGGTTGAGTAGAGTTGATTGAGCCTAGTCAAGTGGTTGTATGAAGTGATTGTTCAAGTTCCATAAAAAAAACTATTCTATATTCTGATCTAAGTTGAAAAGTGATTGAGCATTGAGTATAGAACATATTGGGTCTCTAACAATTCTCTTTATGTTTCTATGAGATTGGTTAAGTTCTATGTGGACTTATTGAGAAAATTTGGACAAGTTTTGAGTGAGCTTGTTGAGCATATTTGGACAAGTTCTGAGTGAGCTTGTTGAGCAAATTTGGACAATTTATGAGTGAACTTTTTGAGCAGATTTGAGCAAGTTATGAGTGGACTTGTTGAGCAGATTTGAGAAAGTTCTGAGTGGAATTGTTGAGCATATTTGAGCAAGTTATGAGTGGAATTGTTGAGAATATTTGAGAAAGTTATGAGTGGACTTATTGAGAATATTTGAGCAAGTTTTGAGTGGACTTATTGAGTATTTTTGAGAAAATTCTGAGTGGACTTGTTGAGAAAATTTGAGCAAGTTTTGATTGGACTTGTTGAGCATATTTGAGCAAGTTCTGAGTGGACTTGTTGAGCAGATTTTAGAAAGTTATGAGTGGACTTGTTAAGCAGTTTGAGCATGTTCTGAGTGGACTTATGAAGTAGATTTTTGTGCAGATTTGATGACAAGTTTGTGCCAGACCAAAGATAGATATTGAGAAGATTTATGCTATACCGAACGGACTATGTTTAGTGTAGATTTGAGATAGATATTTGAATATGATATAGCAAATAGGATAGTGGTATCTAGTGGATAGAGATCCATAAGCTAGGGTAGTGATGATAGGTCTTCTGAGTGGGGACAAGAGTCTTCAGTGGAGAGAGATACACAAGCCAATGCAGTGGAGGTAGTAGTATTATAGAGGATCACTAGCCAAAGAAGAGGAGAAGGAGTTATCTTGTGGATAGAGATCCATGAACTTGATTTAGGGGATTAACATCTCATTTGGATAGAGATCCATAAAAATTCTAATAGGGAAGGATTCCCAAGAGATTGATTGAGAAATTTTTAGTGAAATATTTTTTTCGTGGAGTAGCCTACATTGGGTGAACCACATAAATTTGGTGTCTCTATTGTGTGTGAATATTTGTGCATTTATTTGGTTATTGCTATTGATATTGCTATCTATACATTGAATAATATTGATTGGGAATGAAAATTAAAAAGTGGTCTTATATTGTTCACCCCCTCTCTTAGTATAAGCTTGTGTTCTTCAATTGGTATCAGAGCGAGTTCCTTTAGAAGAGTTTAACAACTTAAAGGAAAAACTATCAAAAACATAATGGATCCTAAGGAGGTGTCCTAAAATAATTCAACACCAATATTTGATGGAAGTGACTATATGTATTGGAGTATGATGATGAAGATCTACTTGATGGTACTTGGCAATAAAATTTGGAAATCAGTGGAATTTGGATATGATACCTTAGTCAATCATCCTATAGATAAGTAAGGTAAGATTCTACAACACTATAATTCAAAAGCAATGAATGCACTTGTGAGAGGTTTGCGTAGAACAAAGTCTATGAAAGTTATGCATTGTAAAATTGCAAAAGAGATGTGGTATAAATTGCAAAAAATATATGAAGGAGATAAAAGTGTCACGAAAGAAAATATGCAAAATATCAAAGGACAACTTGAGCCATTAAGAATGAATGAAGAGGAAAATATTAGTGCTTATCTAATTTGAATTGATGACGTTGTTAATGATATGCAAGGACTTGGAATGAAGATTGATGAATCAAATATTTGTGATAAAGTCTTAAGAACTCTTCTAAAAAGATTTAGTGAATAGATTTCTGCTATAGAAGTGTCAATGGATGGTGATACCTTGACAATATATAAGTTTCTTGGTATGCTCAAAATATTTTAGATAAGAACAAAATATCCTATTCTCTAGAAGGAAGCAACATTCAAAGAAATCAATAAAACAAAGGGTAAGAAGTCAAAATCAAGCAATGTGTCATCCAGTGATGAAGAAGATAATTATGGTAGAAAATATAAAGATTCTAAAATATCCAAAGATCTAAGATATATTAAGTGTTTCAATTATGGAAAGTATGGACATTTTGCAACAGATTTTCAAGAACCTAAGAACAACAATGGTGAAGAAAAATAGGATCACAAGTACAAGGATTCAGAAATATATAGGCACCAAAAGAAAAGCAAGGATGAACAAGGTAGACAAGGAAATAAGTTCTTCCAAATACAAAAAAGGAGCTACTATGCAGATAAGGCAAGTAAGTACTCAAGTGATAGCGATACTAGTTTTTCATACAATGATAGAGATGAAGTCCTATTTATGATTGAAGAAAAAGAGCAAGTTAAGAAAACTCTAGTAATTCTCAAGTGTTTTAGATGTGGTAACTTTGGACATCTTGAAGATGATTGTACAAGGGATGATTATAGTTTTAGTGATGATGAATATGAGAATGCACTTGAAGGACCATATGAAAATATTCTAATGGATTTAGAAGAAGAAGTAAGTGACCCTATAGAAGATAAGCCAAAAGAAAATAAATATGTGGACAAAGGTAAACAAATAGAGGAATATTCATAAAAGGATGGTTATGATCTCAAGGGAGAACTTATTTATGATCTTGATACGGCAAAGAAGGTAAGAAAGCAACACTCTAAACTTGAAATTCAGTTTTAAGAATGTGATGAAGAGAGAAGATTGCTCATAGAGGATTTAGAAAAATCAAAGACTAAGGCAAAAGAGGTTCAAAGATAAGTTAGAAGAAAATATCTTGGAATGTGAGAAGTTAGCACAAGAAGTGACACTACTAAAAGAAAATTTATAGGACTCCAAGATCAATATGAAAGGGTTTAAAAATAGCTCAAAGAACTTGGATAAGTTCATCAAGACACAAAAGACTACATCAACCAAGATAGGTCTTGTATTTGAACAGGTTCAAAAGAAATGGGAAGGAGAGTCAACTTCAAGTTTTGGAGGAGAAGAAACTTTAGATAAATATACTTTAGAAGAAGATAATGCAAAAGAAATTTAGACATCATGAGTTGGACAATAGAGAGTTCAACAAAGATAGGAACAATGCACAAAGAAGATACAAATGGAACAATAATCAGAATAGGTCAAGAGAGACTAGGAGACCAATGAGGTCAAGACAAGGAAAATTAAATGGAAGATGTTTTTCATGTCACAGGTTTGGGCACATGGCTTCACAGTGTAGGACACATGAAAGACAGGAATATGGGAACATATAGCTTTTCCATGGGTATTTCTACTCATGTAATCGGTTTGGTCACAAGGCAATGAATTGTAGGGTTTATGATAGAAGAGGATATGGCTTCACTTGGAGATATCCTAAGATCTCCAAGAAATAATAACATTAAGTGTTATAACTACAATAATGATGGTCACACAAAAAAGTGGTGTAGAGCATATATTACCGAGATATGTATGAATAAGAATAGAAACATGGATATGAACAAGAATAGGAACATGGATATGAACAGGAACAAGAATAGGAATAGGAATGTACACATGGATAGGAACATGGACATGGATAGAAATAGTAAAAGGAGTCAAAAATTTAAATAAGAAGAAAAGAGGATAAAGGTAAAGAACAATGCTTTCTAGGAGTAGAAATACTCCCACCCCAAAATTAACCACCTCAAAAGGAGGTAGGGGAGGGGCTAAGCTAAGAGGCTCATTCTTATCCATGAGACCCAAAGGTGACCCTTTGCCATTGATGTCAAAGGGAGAGATATTTGAGTAAGGAGGAGATACTTGATACTTTAAGAGAGCATTGAGCTATGGGGAGCAATGTCCTAGGGGGAGAAACACAAAATAAGAAGTCAAGTTTTTGGTAAAAAGTTTTTGGGTTCCCATCAATGAAAAAGGAGGATATTGTTGGACATTTTGAGTCCCTAAGTCAAAGTTATCATTGATGTCACCGGATGAAGTCATCATTAATGTCAAGGACTTTGTCAAGAAATAAAGTTATCAAGGTTGTCATTTGATATCCAGGAAGAAGCTTCAAATAACACCAAAGGTCAAGAGAATCAGTGCAAAAGTTAAAGGTAAAAGGAATCCATAATATTTTAATTTTATATGGAATCTTAGTTTAAAAGGTGTTTCATAAAAACCTAAGGAGGCTTATTGGAAAGTTAAAAAGGAGATATAATATTTATTTTATAAATTATTTAAATTCAATGTGAATTTAAATTTTATAAATAAATGTTACTTATACCAAGTTATGCAATGAGAAGGACTTAATAAGCCCAAAGGTTTCTAAGAGAATTAATTTATAATATTTAAATTCAAAAGAATTTAAATAAATTATAAATTAATAGTCTAAAGCGCCCATGTTCTATAGTTGGAATAAATTTGAAGTGTTGACGTCACGTGGTTTAAAGAAAATTCTAAGCACCGACGTATTCAAAAAAAGGTGGAAATTATTATATAAACCATGCCCAAGGGGCATTAATTTTTATCCTTGCTCGAACAAAAAATTGCATGTGAATTGGAGCTCGTGAAAAAGACTATGAAATTTGTGTTTGTGTATGCCAGCGAATAGAGATAAAAGGAAAGGAGCGGATCAGTTGGAAGCCATCTAAGAAGCATGGCCTAGTGGCAAGAGGACAATGGCTAGAGTGATTGGATGCAAGAATACCAACATTCAAAACATGGTGGCTATGCTTAGAAGTTGTGTTGGGTTGAAGGTGCCAAAGGCGAGGTGCATCTTTTGCAAAAAGCAAGGCGAGAATACTTTTGAAGCACGTGGTGCTTCCACACTCCAAGCGAGAGCATAGCTCGTGCGACGGTTGGAGCCATGGCTAAGGCATTGGTCATGGGCTGCATTGAGGGTTCGAATCCCTCCAAAGGTAATGTAATTAAATTTTGATTATTTTTAATATTGCCTAAAGTTGGGAGTTAAAAGGGATTTTTAGTTGGAAATAGTTGAAAGGGTTGCTAGTTGAAAATTGGTGTTTGTTGGAAATTATTTTTAATAAAATTTGGAGTTATAAGGAGTTTGATTTTATTTTTTATAAAGTATTAATTATTATATTTGCATATTGGAGGAGTAAGACTTTGAGTGTTGATTTTATTTTTAAAGGGACTTTTGCCAAAGAGATTATTATGAAGGTGTTGGATATTATTTTTAAATTGGAGTGAAAAGGTGTATTTTTTTTTATATCATTTTGTATTGTGATTCATTGAGAAAATTATTATCTTCTAACCTCTCTTGAGATTGGAAAAGAAGTGATTGTGAGTGTGGAAGATTTGTGTTCTACTCCTTGTCAAGCAAAAGGTATGGGTAAATTCTTCCTTGGTTGAGTTGATTGGTTAATTTATAGAAAATAAGTTTGGAGTGAAAAGGACTTGATTAGGGTTTCCTTTTGAGTGTGTTTGAGTAATTGCTTCAAGGTTTTCTGGAATAAAGAGTTGTTATTAAAACCTTGTTTTATAAGCATTGTTGTTGAAGCCATTGGTTGTGTGAAGAAATTGAATTAGGTTTTGAAAAGAACATGAGTATCATTGTTATGTGAAGATTGTTTTATAAGCATTGTTGTTGAAGTGAGTTGTTGTGCAAATAACTTGAACTAGGGTTTGAAAAGAACATGAGTATCATTGTTATGTGAGACTTGTTGTTGAGCAATTATTGGAAACATTTTGAGTTGGTGGTTATATGCTTGAACTAGGGTTTGTGAGAAAGGGGTGTTTTATTAAGTGATTGGTTGAGTAGAGTTGGTTGATTCTAGTCAAGTGGTTGTATGAAGTGATTGTTCAAGTTCCATAAAACAAACCATTCTATATTTTGATCTGAGTTGAAAAGTGATTGAGCATTGAGTATGGAACATATTGGGTCTCTAACAATTCTCTTTATGTTTCTATGAGATTGGTTAAGTTATGTGTGGACTTATTGAGCAAATTTGGACAAGTTTTGAGTGATATTGTTGAGCATATTTGGACAAGTTTTGAGTGAGATTGTTGAGCATATTTGGACAAGTTTCGAGTGAGCTTGTTGAGCAGATTTGGATAAGTTTTGAGTGGAATTGTTGAGCAGATTTGAGTAAGTTCTGAGTGGACTTGTTGAGTATATTTGAGTAAGTTCTGAGTGGACTTGTTGAGAAAATTTTAGCAAGTTCTGAGTGGACTTGTTGAGTAGATTTGAGCAAGTTTTGAGTGGACTTGTTGAGTAGTTTTGAGCAAGTTATGAGTGGACTTGTTGAGAAAATTTGAGCAAGTTATGAGTGGAATTGTTGATCATATTTTAGAAAGTTTTGAGTGGAGTTGTTGAGAATATTTGAGCAAGTTTTGAGTGGAATTTTTGAGAAGTTTGATCAAGTTTTTAGTGGACTTATGGATAAAATTTTGGTGCAGATTTGAGGATAAGTTTTTGCCAGACCAAAGATAGATATTGAGCAGATTTGTGCTAGACCAAAGGACTGTGTTTAGTGCAGATTTGAGACAGAGATTTGAAGGTGATAAAGAAAAGAGGATAGTGGTCTCTAGTGGATAGATATCCATTAGCCAGGGCAGTGAGGACAGGTCTTCTTAGTGGGGACAAGAGTATTCAGTGGAGATGGATCCACAATCCAGTGTAGTCAAGGAAGTTATTTTCTAGAGGATCACCATCTAGAGAAGAGGAGGAGTTCTCCTATGGATAGAGATCCATGAAATTGATTGAGGGGATCAACATCTCCTTTGGACAGAGGTCCATAAACATTGTAATAGGGAAAGGATTCCCAAGAGATTGATTGAGAAAGTTTTAGTAAAATATTTTCTCTATGGAGTAGCCCACATTGGGTGAACCATATAAATTTTGTGTCTCTATTGTGTGTGATGATTTATGCATTGCTTTGGCTATTGCTATTGATATTCTATCTATACATTGCATACTATTGATTGGGAAGAAAAAGTAAAAAGTGGTCTTATATTGTTCACCCCCCTCTCAGTATAAGCTTGTGTTCTTCACACATATCGAATCAACATGCCCTCTTACTCAAGCTTGATTTTGAAAATGCTTATGATAGAAATGAGTGGGTATTCATCCTCACCATGTTGGAAGCTCTTGGATTTAGTCCTCAATTCATTTCCACTATTAATATGCTTTTTTAGGATGCTTCCAGTAGTGCTCTCTCTCAACAAATTTCAAACTAAAGCTATTGTGCCACATAGGTTAGTGAGGTAGGGGTGTCCTTTGGCCCCTTCACTCTATAATTTAGGGTTATATTTTAGCCAATTGTACCTCTAATGGGTTTCTTAGGGGTATTTCTCTTCTTGGGAATGTTGGTCAACTCGTTAATGGCCACTTTGCTAATGATTCCTTCCTCACCCTACAAGAGGATGAGCATTCCCTCTATGAAGCTCTTTCTTACCTATACATTTTTTACAAATATTTAGGGTCTAATATTCCTAGAGGAAAATATCCTATTACAAAAAATCATTTTAGCCTCTTCATTAGTGGCTTTAGCATGTCCAGTGGAGCTAGATTCAGCCTAGGGAAATTTTCAAATTCCTTGGCATTCCTTTTGCCTTTCAAGGTTCTCCATCCCAATTAAGGTCCTATATTATCAACAAAGTGAAAAGCAAATTGGAGTATTGGAATTCTAAGAAATTATATCTTGCAGGAAAATTCCAAATTTTCTCAAAAGTGTTGGCCACTACGCATGTTTATTGCTCGTCATGTTGGGACCCTTCCCAGGCATGTTGCAAAAATCTTTAAAAAATTCTGCAAGACTTTCTAAGGTCTAGTGGTTCTAAGTGAAAAAGCTTCCATAGAGTGGCTTGGAATATCTGCTATCTCCCAAGGAATGTTGGAGGCATGGGTATGTTGGACTGTAAATAAAAAGGATTAGCCCTTTATGATAATGGATCATTCATGCTCTTAAAGGCCCTGAAGCATGAAAGGTGATCCTCAAACATTGCATCTTGGTTGGGCTCCCCCTCAACCATAGAGCTTGGGTAGGAATGTATCCCCCTTCTTTGGTGCTTGCCCTAGTTTCTAGTAAAATCCTTGGCTCTTTTGTCATCAAAAGCATATGGAAGGCTTGGCCACAAATCAACCCATGGATTATATGGAAGGGGGCCCGTTATCACAAAGGCCTCTCCATAAATCATTTTAATGTTTTATGGTCCCTTGTTTTCAACTTATAGGGCACACCATTAGCACAAATTCCCTGGGTCCATGCCTAGAAGTTCTTTAATATGGGAATTATTAAAATTGTAGATTTTTACTCTAGGTAAACTAGGGATTGGATCCCCTAGGACACTTTTAAATGCACCTTTCACTTGACCAATGCTGAAAGAGTGACCTATGATGTAGTAATTGACCATACCCCTTTCTCCATATGGAAAAAAATACGAGTCATATCTCAAAAACCTTTGTGGAAATATTGGGCATGGTATAAGAATAGTCCTTTGCTCAATTAAAAATCTAGATAGGGTTATAAATGGCTTACGTCGGCTTCCCCCATGCTACCCAAGATCAATATCAAATGGGACCTCATTTCTACTCATACCAGATGGAAAGCTAGATTTCAATTAGCTTGGGCATATTACATGGAGCCAAAGAAAGCCTTTTTTACTTGGAGTTTTTTGTGTTAGGTATTACCTCTTGGTAATTGACTTTATTATATGGGGGTGCCCAACCCAAGATGCCCCTTCTATCAAGAACCTGAGTCTTGTCTACATTTTTTTTGGTCCTACAAATGTACCAGTCTAGCCTGGAGTTGGGTTGGTTATTTCTTTGCTCTGTTCATGCCCCTAAAACTTTTATAGTAGCATGCCCTACTGGGTGATCCCATCAAGTTTTACTTTCCTCTAATGAAAGTGTGGTAAATTTTTAGAGTCAACATTCTGTTTCACATTTGGAAATCTAGAAATAAAATTATCTTCAAATAGGTTGATTCATCTCTAGATTTTTCTTTTGCTGACAAGCTCAAATTTTTCATAATGTATGGTTTCAGATCTATGACTAAGCTAAAATTGTGAATATGGAGGTGGAACACTTGTAGGCCTTGCTAAGATATTGGGGTAACACCCCATGTGCTATTAGTAGGGTGGCCCCAGATCGCTCACCCCACCACCAAGCCTTTTCACGCTTCCACAAGCACCTAGATCATACCAAACACTATCCTCCTAGAAGTAGAACCAATGATATTGGGGGTAATATGCAGTAGCAAGATCCATGGAATGCACAATAACCTACATCAGTGACCATTGATGGATGGGGTATCCCAATCATCCAAGAGAATCTCTCTGGCTGGTCACGTCCCCCATCTCCCATTATTCATGCTTTAGGATGGGGTGATGATCACTTTGATGGGTGGGGTGAGCTGCCCACTCTAATGGATAAGGAGATATCAACAAAAGACTCAAATCCATAATGTCTTTATGGCTGTAATTAGTCCTTAGTTTTGTTGTGTTGGCTGTGGGGCCAGTTCTCTACTATGTTGTCTTTCTTAATCTGCTATTAGGATTAGGTAGTTTCATTAGGGATGTGATTTTTCTCCATCCACACACTTTTTTGGTTGTAAAGGACTTTTATTTATTAATTAAATGGCCTTTTCATCAAAAAATAATCTCACCACTCTTATTTTGGATGGCTGATTTCATGGCATCATATCTCCCCCAATACTACTTAGATTCCTTGATATGAACACTCATTTCAAATCTCTTCAAATTTGAGATATTTTTTGAAAAAAACTTACATAGTTTTGAATGATTGTCTTCACATAGTCACATCTCCATCAATACTACTTGGATTCTTTCAAATGACCGCTTCTTTCAAAGATTGTCAAATATCACACACAATGGCACATGAATTTTTTGAATTGAACAACTCTATACAAAGATATAAATATTGAACATATATTATTTTTTGAATAAATTTTCCTTAGCTCTACCAATTCATATTTTCATTATTATTTTTATTTTTTAAATACTTAAATTAAGCAAAATCAAAATATATCTAGGTTGTATATAATTTTAATCATATTCATCGTAATTTTAATTTAATTTTTATAATTCTTTAAATGTAATAATTAGATAGGGATAAAAATGACAAGACTAGATCATAGATGCCCCGCCACTCCATCCCTTCACTATCATTGATTTTAAAAGTTTTTATTTTTAATTTTTTATTTGGTCAGTGTGAGAAATCCTACGACCAACGCATAGCAAGCTCCCCTAACCATGAACCCTCATAAAGTTGAGAGCTATGCTTATCAATAGGGAATTTAACACACAACTACCACACAACCACCCCCTCACACACTTGCCCACACCATGGTTTGAACCTTGAACTTGCTGAAGAAGTGCCAAAGCCCGAAAAGTTGAACTATCCCCTTGGAACAAATTTTAAGTTTTTAATTATGAACTTTTAATTTTCATGATTTTATTGAAAATATACTTTTAATACAAAATAATTAATTAGAAAATATCTTCTCATACTTGCATTGGTGCCCCTCATACTCCCCTTAACTCCCTTAACTTGATTTTTAAATTTATTAATTTTAAGATTTTATTAAGTCATGATTTTTAATACAAAAAAATTAACTAAAAAACACCTTATACAAAATAGTTATAAATTTTGTATAATACCATCACTTAATTAGTAATAGAAATAAATAATTTTAAAAAACATTAACTATTAATTACCTAAATGTTAGGGAACTTATAGGCATCAAGATTACAATTGAGATATCATAGAAATAAATTTTAATTTAGGGGGACTGATAAATTGTTTTTAATGTTTTTAACAAAATAGATTTGAAGATTGAACAAAAAGAATAACATTAATAATAATGCTTATCAAATATTGTTGAAGATAATTTGAGCATATTTATAGAGAAATAATTAAGGGATAATTTAGTCAAACATAATGTTGATTTTTTCTTGGTGAAATTTAAAGTTTGGAAATTCAAAAGTTTAGAAGGTAATTATCTTTTAATAATAAAAATGTCAATGAGTGGAAACATAAAACTTTATAGAACTTTGGGAAAAGTGAAAACTATATTTTTTTTTGGTTACATAGATGAATTGGTTAAAATCACAATTTTTACTAACTGTCAGCGCAACTGGCAGGGTTCAAACTATCACGAAGGCTTCCAACACAACCATCGTCTCATTAATGGTAATCCAGTGTGAGATGAGGACCTTCAGATGCACGCACCGTCTTCGTCAAACTGGTTCAACATGTGGCATAGAGGGGAGCGCCGTACAAACAAGAAACATATCACCATCATCAATTAGGTGCAACACACAAAGGAGTCGGATCGGGCTATTGGTAAGCGTCCCAACTTACAATAAATTAATTGAGTTCACAACAAATACAATATTTTAATATTTTGATGGGAGCTACTAAAAATAAAGCCACACATAACTTTAAAATATATATATATATACTGAAGATATATTTACTTCAGTATATGAGATTGAGAATGCATTTCATTAAATTGCATTTCTATAGACTGATATTGGACGGAATGGTGGTGGCGAGCGCCGTTATGTCGGATGACGGCTATCTGGCCTGCGTACACGTCTTGGACCAGTGCCACGCCGTGGAGTCAGCCGCGTCCGATGCGGGTTTTCGGTGCTGGCGGAGGTTCGGCCTCACATCCAGCGAGCCCGTTTACCGCGACGCGGCGAAGCGGCCTCCGGAGACGGTTGATCTTCTGGTCATATCGGTGTTCTGCCGGATAGGGTTGCCGCCCCCGGCGTTGGTGTCCAAGTCGTGTTATTGGACAGGAGTGCGATTAGGGAGAATGTGGATAAGGAGAAATGGGTGAGAAAGGCGGACGGTAAGCCATGGAGAGGTGGCGCGGATAGCGATGATAGCGTGTGGGAATTTCTGGTGTCATCGCTGAGCCGGCCTGGGAATACGGTGCTGGATCTTATTTCCGGCACGAACGGGTTCGTGAGGGTGGCGAGTGCACTGACGACATGCTTTGGGAATGGAGAAGGATATTCTGAAAGGTTTGTTAAATCCCCAACCTTCTAAGATGGCCTGATAGCCGAAATCACTCCAGGTTTCAGCTAGTCTTGCTGATATGTTTGGGTGTTGTATGTATGGCTTTTTTATTTTAATGCAATGTTTGTGTTATGTAATTTTTTTATTATTATTTTTAAAATATTTGTAGAGAATAAAGGTTTTTACTTGGGTTCTTATATTTGATAAATTATAACGTGAGTATTTGATTTTTTTATTTTTATTTTTATAATTTTTTTGAACATAAATGTTTTATTTTTTTGATATTTGTTATTTTTATTATTTATGTATTGTAACAGAGTAATAAATGATACCATCATAGTTCAAATTTGAATTGTCAGTCTTTGTCTTGAAGTACATATAAAATCATAAAATTTGTAATAAATAATTAATATAAAAACACATAAATGTTACAGGTCATCAACGAATTGCTACGAGGAAATGACTCTGCGTGTGGAGTGTAGATTTGCATGGTCGTGAAAGGCTGTGCAAGCTTTGACTTCTTTTTTCTTCTATTTTTTTTGTATGTTTTACGGCTGGGGGAATTTTATTGTTGTTGGGGGAGGAGTTTATTTTTAGCGTTGTGTAGGTTTTTTGCTCTTCTTTTGTCTCGCAGGGTATGTAATTTTGTTGTGCATGTTCCTTGTTGAGTGAGGCATTCACCGCTGGTGTTGAGCTATGGTTGGAGGCTCGGGTGAGAAACAGGGTTTGACTTTTCAAGAGGCCTTAATGGATTCAGGACCATCTGACTCTAGATATATATTTGGAGATAACTCATCATTCCCTTCTGGTTTGGGGGATGGTCCTAAATTTGGAGTTTTCAGAGCTTCAAAGGTGAATGGATGTCTTGAGTGTGTGGCCGAGAGGCCTATTTTAGTAATTCAACCAGAATCAATTGCAGAAGATGTTCAACATTTGGAGAAACATGCTTTGATTTGCAAATTTTTGGGTATTAGGGTTCCTTTTATTGCATTTGAAGCTTGGGCTCGCACAGTCTAGAAACTGATTTGTGACATGGAGATCATGTATGGAGAAAATAATTATTTTATGGTTACTTTTTCATGCATGGGGGATCAGATTAAGGTCTTTGAAGTTGGAACCTATTTTTACAATCAGGTTGGCTTATTTATTAAGCCTTGGCATATGGGTTTTAATCCTTTAGAGGAGATTCCGTCGAGGGTTCCAGTTTGGGTTCGTTTTTCTTGGTTACCTATAAAGTACTGGTGGACTGCTATTATTCACTCGATTGCATTTTTGCTAGGGAAACCGGTTGGACCTTCTCAACATACTACAGAGAAAAAGGTAGTTTCTTGTGTCTATGTTTGTGTTGAGATAGTTTAAATAAACATTTGCCATATTCTCTTAAAATTTGTGTTGGATCCTCGTCTTGGATTCAACAGTTGGATTATGAGACTCTTCCTTTTAGATGTCGGATATGTCATGCCTACGGACATCTCCAAAGAAAATGTCCCAAAATATTTGGGAATTCCTCTTCTAAGCCATAGTCTCCTCCTACTTTATACTCGAAGGGGAAGACTCCTATGCAGGATATTGATTCTGGTAAAGGGAAAGCTTCAATGCCAGATAGCAGGTCAGTTAAGGGGAATGCTCATATGCCAGTTCTTGGATCAGACAAGGAGGGTTTCATTCCTATTAAGGCTCACAATAAAGGAAGGGGTTTGAAGAGACCCTTTAATGAAAGGTAATATGATGGCCTGTATAATAGGTTTGATACTTTGGATGATTTGGAGCAGCATGATGGAGTTTTTGTAGATCCTCTTGATAATGGTCAGTAGTTACTAGTTAATGGAGAAACACTTTCTACTGTTTAAAGAATTTATTTGGTTCTCAAATGATAATGAGCAGTCAATGAGTAAAGTGATTGTTCTAGTAAGCTATGTGACCCAACTTGTTGAAGAGGATTTGATTTCCGCTCATTCTGAAGAAAATATGGATACTCACGAGGAGGGTAAAGTGGTGGATGACCCACTTTTGGTTTATTTGAAGGATACTAGCCATGGTAATGGTTCTAAAGTGGGTCCTATGTTGGGTTTGCATCAAATAACTCTTAAAAAAGGGGCCCTTGGAAAATATTCTAAGGTGGGAAGGAAAAAATATGGAGAGAAAATTAAGAAAATAGGAGAGGATCTAGTTGAGTCTAGTTTAGTGTGGCCTCTTGACTCTCATTTCTCTAAATGATTGTGCTTTCATGGAATGTAAGGGGTTTGAATAACACCCCTCGTCAAAAGGCTATTCATGATATGATTAAGGTTCATATGCCTAATGTTGTTTTTCTATAGGAATCTAAGTTTTCGGTGGATAGTTTATTTACTGTTGCCTCTAAACTATGGGCTCATGGATAGCATCAAGGAATTGGTGCTTAGGGCAGTTCTGCTGTTATTGTTTGCTTATGGAATCCATTGAAGGTTCTTTTGATTTAGTGGGTCTCTATTAGATATTCTCTTTCTTTGGATTCTCTTTGTTAGGAGTCGGGGGAAGTGGTTCTTTTAATTACTGTTTATGCCCCCTATGACCTTGTTGGAAATATTAATCTCTGGAACCATGTGCGAGAGGTTTGTTCTCTAGCTCCTTATTATAATTGGATTGCTACAGGAGATTTTAATGTTGTTTCTTGTTTGGAGGAAAAGCAGGGTGGAGTAAGTTTTTTTCGTTAGGCTTATTTACTTCTGAATGATAATATTCAATTTCTAAATCTTGTTGATATTAATCCAGGTAATGGTATGTTCACCTGGTCCAATCGGATATGTGGACTTGAATCTAATATCTCATAGATTTCTTGTTTCTCCTTATTGGGTTGGTAATAATTAGCTCACCACCTCTAAAATTCTTTATTGGAGAGGTTCTCACCACTGGCCAATCAAAATTTTTGCTATCAAACAGGGTATCATCCGTCGTCCAAGTTTTAAATTTTAGTTAATGTGGCTTCGAGAACCTTCTTTTTATGAATTTGTAAAATGCTCGTTGATTCAAGGGAAACCATTATATGGGACTGCTATGTAATATTTTTCTAAGAGCCTTCAATTTGTGAAATATTGTCTTAAAAAGTGGAATAGGCAATTTTTTGGTAATATTTTTCATGCTAAAGCTATGGCTCAAGACCGGCTTGATTCTATTACTAGACAAATCAGGGATCAGGGGCTTTTTAAATAGACTCTTCAAGAGGAATTAGAGGCTTTGAATGACTTGGTAGAATGGGAACTTCATGAGGAAATTTATTGGAAGCAAAAATCTTGTTTGGATTGGTTGCAGGAAGGTGATAGAAAAATTGCTTTTTTCTTTCTCGGTTAAATCTAGAAGGCATGTTAATGTTATTTCTTCCATTGTCTCTTCTCGAGGAGCTCATTTGAAAACTACCCATGATACTTTATAGGAGGCAGTTACCTTATTTTCCTCACTTTATACTGAGGATTATTCTAGGGCGGATATTGAGGAGAATGTTATTTTGGGATGTATGCCTTCAGTTATTTTTGTTGAGATAAATGTTGATATTTTAAGGCCTGTTTCTCTTGTAGAGCTAGAAGGTATTGTTTTTCATATGAAAAAAGGGAAAGCTACAAGACCAGATGGTTTTCTAGTTGAATTATTTCAGGAGTTTTGGGAAATCATCAAATTTGATTTTTTAAGGGTTTTGCAGGAGTCCTTGAACAATAAACAGATGTTGAAGGCTTTGAATTCCACCTTCTTGGCTCTTATTCCTAAATGAGAGGAAGCAAATTATTTTGATATATTTTGACCTATAGCTCTGTATAATGTTATTTATAAAATCATTACTAAGTTGATTTCTGAGAGGCTAAAACCTTTGTTGGAAATGATTATTTTTTATGAGCAAGGAGGCTTTGTGGCAGACCATCAAATTATTGATGGTGTTGTTATAGCTACTGAGACCATTTATTCAATGGGTATGTCTAAAGAAAAGCTATGTTTATGAAACTTGACATGGCTAAGGCTTATGACAGGGTTTGATGGCCATTTATTCAAAAAATTCTTATAGCATTTGGGTTTGATCCTATGTGGATTAATTGGGTTATGAGTTGTATTACAACTCCATATTTTTCTATTCTTATTAGTGGAGATTAATCTTCTTTGTTTAATGCTTCATGAGGTTTGAATCAAGGTGATCCCTTGTCTCTGTACTTGTTCATAATTATGGCTAAGGTTTTGGGAAGGTTGTTAAAATCTCATGTGAATCAGGGTCTGCTTCATGGTTGGAGGTGGGGTAGTAATTTGCCTATGTATTCTCATTTGCAAATTTTTGATGATACTGCTTTAATAAGTGTTGCTTATATTAGGGAGGAAACTAATTTTAGAAGAATTTTGGATATTTACTTGGCTTCTTCTAGGAAAAATATTAATGAGGCTAAATATTCCATTTTTTTATTTAATACTAATCCCCGTATTCAAGCCAGTTATTTAGATTCTCAGATTTTATGTTGGAGTTCTTCCTACTAAGTACTTAGGTATTCCTAGGAGTGTTTGGTCCAACATATTGGAGAAATTTTGTTCTTAGGTTAGTCATTGGACTTACAAATGGTTGTATTTTGCTAGCTAGGTTTTTCTCGTCAAATCAGTGGTTCAAGCATTACCTGTGTACAAGTGTTTAATTCAGGTTGCTCCAACAAGTTTTCTTCATGATCTTGATTCTCTTTCATAGAGATTTTTGTGGGTTGGTAATTTAGAATTCTCTAAATGGAGTTTGGTAAAATGTAAGTCTATTTTTAGACCTAAACAAGAGGGTGGTTTGGATCTTCACCTGAGTTCTCTTTCTAGGTAAGCTCTAGCTGCCAAATATTATTGGCCCTGGTGTACTAATCATGAGCAAAATTGGGCTAAAATTTTTTCTTATAAATATATCTGTGGAGTGGAATATGATGACCTTCCTTTTTATAGCTTGATTGGGAAAGGTTCTTTTGTTTGGAACACTTTGAATAAGGGAGCTTCTCTTATCAAGCATGGGTTGTTTTGGATTTGTCATAAAGGCTCTAAGGTTCTTTTTTGGCATGATTCTTGGGATGGTTTTCCTACTCTTTTATCTCAGTATCCTCATCTTCTTTGTCTTGATCAACATTTTTTAGCTTTTGGTTGGTCTAGAGTTATGGATTTTAAAGTTCTTAAGAGAATTGGTCAGATGGAAATGTTCCAATGGAGAGATCCCAGTGAATGGCCTGTTGGAGGCTCTATGGAGGATAGAGAGGAGATGTCACACATTTTGGATTCTAGAGAATGCTTTTATTTACAAGATGATGATGTGTTGGCTTGGGATCAGGAGCATAGAGGGATTTTCTTTGTTGCCTCTGGATATCATGAATTGGATCGCTAGTTTTATGGTACTGAGGAATTTTCTTGGTGGAAACAAGTGTGGAATAAATTTATGTGGTCTAAGTGCAATTTTTACTTGTGGGTTGCCACTCGTAATTGATGTATCACTTGTAATAAATTTCATAAGAGAGGTTTTCATGGCCCTTAATTTTATTTCCTATGTGAGAATAGTGAGGAATATGTTGGTCATGTGCTTCTTCAATGTGTTTTTGCATGTTAGCTTTGGCATTTGTGGTGGGGTGTGTGGAAATAGTCTTGTGTTCATTCTTCTTCTCTTTTGGATTTATGGAGGAGTTTGGGAAGGCCTCTAGCTAAGGTCTTATTTTTATAAGTTTATTGGTACATTGGTACCTCCTACATCTTCTAGAAAATTTGGCTTGGAAGGAATCAAAGAATTTTTCAAGGGAGAAAGCTCTTTATTTTTCAAGTCTGGCAAAGAGTTTTGAAAATGATCTCGAAAACTATGTCTACTAAATTCTAGATTAATATTTCTCTGAACATAGTGGAGGTCTAGATTATGCATGGTTTGGGTTTGATAGTGTTTGGTCCATGTGCTACTATTTATTTTAGCATGAGGGGATTCAATAATAGAGTGCAGAGAGATAGCAGATGGTAGCCCCCTCCTATGGGGTTATTAAGATTAATACTGATGGGTCTTCAAGAGGTAATCCTAGAAATGGTGGTATTGGTGGAGTGGGATGTGATTTCAGTGGTGTGGTATGTTTCTTATTCTCATGTTTTAAAGGAAGGTATACCAATAATTATATGGAAGCCTTTACTTTTATTTATGCATTGGAGAAAGGATATGCTTTTGGTTGGTGCAGGATAATTTATGAATTAGATTTTCAAATTATCATTAATATGTTGAATATTTGTAATCTTAGCAATGTTAATTGGAGGTTGGCAGGGGTGGTTAGGTAGATTCTTCATTTTTGTTGTTATATGGATTTCATCGCTTTTACTCATATTCCAAGAGAGTGGAATGGTGTTGCTGACTGTTTGGATAAATGGACCTTTGAATTTCAAGAAGTTTGGAGTGTTAGAGAGTGGAATCAACTTCCTTTAGCATGCTCTCAAACTCTTACTAGTTTATTGAAAGTTGATATGCCTAGATAAGGTAGTTTTGTTGTAATCTCATTCTTGACTCTTGTATGTGTTTTGATTTTAATAAAATTTGTACCCATATTTTTATCAAAAAAAACATTAATGTTATAAATAAAATAGATAAATCATAATTCTCCTATATATAACATGATAGCATGAGTGTTTGAATTGTTGATTTTTTATTTTTTTAAAGATATTTTTATTTTTTTTGTGTAAATATAAATATTTCTAACATTTTTCACCTTTATCATTTATGCATTGAAATCATAATAAAGTAATAAATGACGGACCTTGAAGTGGGGGAACAATGAAAGAGAGCGAAGGAGGATCCAACGAGAGGATCTGCATGATAGAATGTAAGAAAGGATCTGTCTCGTCGATAGGATGCAGGAATACCAGTGAGGCAAACAAAGGTCGAAGGGGATACAACAGGGATAAATCATTGCACTCAATAGCAAAAGGTCAACAGGATGGATCGGAGAAGAAATACAAGGACCCCCTAGACAAAGGAGGCCAAAGGGAGGCCCCAAACCCTAATGCGAGATGATACTATACCCAGAGGATCCTATGCCCACATGGTGGCGAGCCATGCAACCATAAACATCTGCTTTGCCCAAGAAATATTTCCATATGGCGAGGATTTGGACATCCCCGATGAGGTACTGAATAGTTTTCTAGAATTTGAAAAGTTTACCCTAATTGGCAAGTTCATAGGAGGATGCCCAGACATGGAATCCATCTGCAAATGGGCTTTCTCCAAGTTGTGAATCTATGGAAACATGGAGATTATGGCACTAACCTGTGGTTTCTTTATCATCATCCTAAACAATTGGGAGGATTTCTATAAAATATTAACGGGATGACCATGGTTCTTGGGGCGCAGGAGCTTCTTTATTTGGAAGTGGGGAAATGACTTCAACCCGAATACCTAAAACATAAAAATTGCTCTGATTTGTGTAAGGATTCCCAGCCTTCCTCTTCACTTTTGGCATGAAAATGTTATCAGATGGATAACACGGTCCATTCGAGAATTGGTCTCCATTGATCCCCCCACTAAAGCCCGGTCTAGACTGACCTAGGCTCGGTTCTATGTGCTAGCGGACCTGGACTTTGAGCTCCCCTCCTTCATAAACCCATGGTCAGTATCAACCTTCATCAAGAGATAGGCCATCGAGTATGAGAATAGACCCACCTTTTGTTCTCACTGCCGCACTCAGGAGGACCTCGAGACTCCAGGGGCCAACAAGCGGAGGAGCTAACAAAAGGATCCACATACCCTCAAGACTTGTAGCTGGAAATGAGGGAGAAACATAAGATGAATCCTCCTCCCATTGACCAACTCCCAGTGAATCCCAAACCTGACTTAGGTAGACAACAAGATCAAGAGGAGGAACATGATGGGTCTATCAAGTAGTTGAAGCAAGGTTCACAACAAGGAGGAAAATCCCTTTAGGAAAAGGAGCACCGAGAGGCAAGTCAAGCCTTACACCCCAATATGAAGCAAAGGAACCAAATTCCTAGGTACAAATATCTCTCCATCACTAACTCCCCATAATCCCTCATGGAATATTATTTGCTAGGCAATAAGAAAACATCACCCCATCGAGAAAAGGGGAAGATTCCTTCTCATCATCATGAAAAAAGGGATCCTCCCTATCAGGAAGGGTCAGCCCTAGGAACACTAGAAGCAGGAAACAATTGGTGGATTTTGGAAATGAGAGGAAAAGAGGAAGACCTCCTGGAAAATATCAGAGAGACAAAGAAACAATGAAGGATGTGGCGAATGGGATCCAATTGTTGTTGTTTTTGGATGATTCGGACATTCAGTGGGATGAAGCACAAGGACCCAAACTACCCTTACAAATGGTGAAGGGAGGCAAGAAAACCTCCAAATCATCAAGATGAAGGTTATCTTATAGAATGTGACAGGACTAACTGGAGCAACCAAGCAGAGGATGGCTACGGACCTCTAAAAATGATCAAATCCCTCTATCCTTATCCTCCAAGAGACCAAGGTTGATGTGGTCTCTACTAAAAAATTAGTGAAAGCTATCTGGGCCAAAGCAGATCTCTTGTTCAGTCCAACTCAAGGATCTTTAGGTGGGCTCATGGTCTTATGGGACCCGACCCTTGTAGAAGGAAGTCTGCTTTCTTCATCTAGTAGGTTTCTCAATATCCTCTTTCATTCTAAGACAGGCAATCATTCATGGATCCTGTTCAACATCTATGCCCCCAAATCGGTCATTGAGAGGGTTGAGACATGTAAGACCATCACCCAGATGCAAATGAATTTCAATGCCCTCCCCTGGATAATAGGGGGGACTTCAACTGCCCTTTACATCCTTTCTAAAAAAATGGGGGATTTGATATTGGTTCCAGAAGCATAGAAGACTTTAGAGATTTTTTTGACACCAACGAGCTAGTTGACATAGAGCTCAGAGGTTCCTCTTTTACCTAGAGTAGTAGGATAATAGGGAGTGGGCTTATCTAGGTTAAGCTAGACAGGTTCTTTATCTCCCATGAGACTATTCCCTTCTTAGGGATGTGACCCTCATAGATATTTCTAGGATAGGGTTAGACCACAACCCCATACTTCTTTAATCGGGTGAAGGGCCTAGTTTCAAAACACCCTTTAGGTTTGAATCCATGTGGACCCATCATAAACATTTTAGAGCACAGGTAGCAGGATGGTGGAAGAAGGATGCAAAAGGATCCGCCTCAAAATACCTAGCCCTGAAGCTTAAATTTGTCAAAGAAAACCTAAATATTTGGAATAAGGAGGTCTTCAGTAATATCTTTGAATCCAAGAAAGCCATATTCGAAAGCCTCAAAAACTTGGAAATAAGGTTGGAGGTAGGTGTCTTCAGTGAATCTGACAGAAACGAAGAGAGAACCCTCCTAGCAGACTTTCACACTGTCCTGGCCAGGGAAGAGATCTTATGGAGACAAAAATATAGAGATCTATGGCTGAAGGAAGGAGACTCCAACATTGGGTTTTTTCATGCTTCTACCCTCCAGCATAGAGGTTCCAACAAAATCAAGGAAATTTGGTGAAGTGATGGTATGAATACCAAGGATTTGTTGGGATCCTCCCCTGAAAGTGACTTATAGGCCCAAAGAGATCTTTTGGCAAAAATCCCCTCTTTGGTATCCCAAGATGCTAGCCTCAGGCTCTTGGATCATTTTTCTTCTTTCGAGATCAAGGAGGCCCTATTTTCTATGCAACCTGATAAAACCTCAGGTCCAGATGGGTTTCCTTCTAGATTTTTATAGACCATGTGGGAGGTTGTATGGAAAGATGTTTGTGACACCATTCGTGAGATCCAAGCCTCTGAATCCATCCACCCTAGTATGAATGCCACCTTATTATCTCTTATTTTGAAAACATTTGCCTGTAGGACCTTCTCGGACTATAGACCCATCAGCCTTTACAATATTTTCTATAAGATCCTGATCAAAGTCTTAGCTAACAGGATGAAGCCCATATTGTCGTTGCTCATTGACCCTTGCCAAGGTAGCTTTGTGAAAGGTAGAAACATCCTTGATGGCATCATTTCTATACATGAGACTCTCCACTCTACGTCCTTGTCTAATAAGGTTGCCCTATTTTTCAAGCTTGACATGAGTAAAGCCATTGACAGGGTGGATAGGGGTTTCCTCTGCGTTGTTATCTTGAAATTTGTTTTCCCTCCCTCTTTGATTGATCTCGTTCAAAGCTGCATATCCACCCCTTACTTCTCTATCCTAATCAATGGGTCCCCCAAAAGCTACTTCTAGAGTTCCAAAGGGCTCAGGAAAGGAGAACCCCTATCCCCCATTCTCTTCATCATATTGGCAGAGGTTCTGGGTAGAACCCTCAAGGACAGCCTCCAAAGATAGAGGATTTTGGGCATAATACCCACCTCTTGAGTGGAAGCAATCACCCACCAACAGTTTTTGGATGACACCCTCTTTTCTACTATCGTCTCTGTGGCCCAGGCCAAACACATCAAGAGGATCCTCTCCCTTTATGAGTGAGCTACGGGCCAGAAAGTAAACTACACCAAGATCAAGATTTTCTTCCTGAATACTCCCTAGGGGTGGCAGATCCACATTGCCAGAATCCTAGGATGCACGATCGAATCCCTCCCTACCACTTACCTCGGGATCCCCCTCTTTTGTAGTGGCAGGGCCAAGGACAACATATGGAATATGGTGGTGGAGTGAATTCATAGGAAGTTGACCTCTTCAAAAGGCAAGTTTTTGTCCTAGGCAGAAAAGGATACCCTCACCAAAGCTTACCTCCAAGGGATTCTGACCTACTTCATGTCAGTCTTAAACCTTCCAATGTTTGTCCACCACAAGATAGAACAAATTCATAGGAACTTTCTGTGGTCTGGGAACGAAGATAAATCTAGGATACCTTTGGTGGCATGGGATAAGGTGTGTAAAATCAAAGACCAAGGTGGGCTTGGGCTAAGGAGAACTAGTCTGATGAACCTGGACCTCGTGGCCAAGCATTCTTGGAGGATCCTGACCAATGAGCCTATGGAGTGGGTCAAAATTGTCAAGAAGAAATACCTTGCCAACTACTCCTTACTAGATGTTGAGGCCCCATTTAGTAGATCCACTTTCTAGAAAATAGTCCTCCAAGATAGGTAGTTGCTCAATAAGGGAGTCCGATGGACTTTAGGAGATGGGCAGACAATCAACTTCTAGAAGGACAGATGGGTCAAAGAAGATCATCTATCTTAGAAGGCTAAACTTTCCCTCCTCAAATCCTTGGTGGACCTAAAATCCCAGAAGAAGGTATAAGACTACATTGTGAGGAAGGATGGTCTCCCTCAATGGAACATCCCGACCCTCACCGATCATGAACATAAAGTCTCCTCTCTAGATAAGATCCTCCAAGGCATTACCATCTCGACTGCCAAAAGACTCGACAAGATGATCTAGATGGGAACTAACACTGGCGTCTTCTCGGTTAGGATAGCCTATGAGATCCTTTCCAAGGAGGCTGAGGGGGATTTCCTGTGGTAGATAGTCTAGCAAAAAGGAGTGATTATGAAGGTAAATTTCTTTGCTTGGATTGTTTTTTAGAATAAAGATCTAACCTTGGACAACCTCCATAAAAGAGGGTTTGCCTTCCCCAATAGGTTTTATTTGTGCATGGTAGATTATGAATCTATAGATCATCTCTTCCTTCACTACCCGTTCACCACCATGGTGTTTGATGAGGCCAGGAATTGCCTCATCTATGAACACTTTTTGGATACATTCTAATTATTTGAATCACCCTTTTTATTATGTTTCTATGCTAATTTTGGGTAAAATGCATTATGTACTGATATTTGCATATTCTGAAATGATAAGTGCATATATTCTGTTTTACTGTTTCTTTCTACAGTTTCACCTATTTTTTAGCTAATTTATCAGTAGTGATTCAGAATCAGTAGTAATTGTTGAATGTTTGGTGCTTAATAGTAATATTCCTCTATTTGAACTAATTCAATTGCAAAATGCACCAAAGACCTTGTCCCCTATAGCTGACTGTGCAGGAAAACAGACTGTGACTGTGACAGTTCCAACCAGCTGTACATTTACAGTAGGGCTTGGAAACAGTCACTCCAGCACGTGCCACCAATGCAAAAAGGACGTACAAGATAAAGGAAAACATTCTAGGTGGTCAAATACTTCTTCCCTATGCGTTTGGAGCATGAAATAATAACTAAATGTCACTTCCTATTATTTCGAAGCAGTGCAGGAATAATAGCGCAGGAATAGGGAATAGCGCAGGAACAACAGAAGATGGTCAAAAAGCGACAGATCGGTAGAGGAAAGTATTGACAATTGACCAAAAAGTTGTCCCAGCTCATGTTAACTGATTTCCTCAATGAATGCAGCTTAATAAGGTTGAATAGATCAAGTTTGACAAAGCAAGCTCATGCATTCTAGGAAACAATTGTGCAAACAGTTGTAAATCCCTACAAATCAGTAATCAAGTATATCAACATAATATTATAAATAAGAGAGCTCCCAACATGGTTGAGCATATAGAATATAGGCATATAGTCATATAGGAGACATAGAGAAATAGAGAGTGCAGTTGTTTTTGTAGCAGAACAGTAATCTGCAGGTTTTTCCTGCATTACTGTAATGCATTTCCAGATTGAATAAAAAGGTGCAGTTTTTAGTTCTCAATTGGCATGTTGAGTTGATTATTAGTATTTAGGTTTTCTTAGCATAACTCTTCACCTTCATCTGGTTCTAGAAGCAAGGGCCACTTGCAGGACCATAGGAAGGCATCTTCTGACATGAATACATTGCTAATTCCTTGCTGCAGCAGGTTAGCAAAATTCTGCCAGCTTTCATTTCTTTAGCAGCTTTAAATTCAGATTTCAGTCTTGACAGCATTTTTCCATCATTCCATGCAATTTCAACATTTTTGTTCAGATTTGCAGCAACTTCAAGTTTTCTGTCATTTTCCGGATTTGCAGCAATTTCCAGTTTTCTGTCATTTTACTGCAATTTCTAGATTTGTGACATTTCCAGTTTTGCAATAGATGTTAGTTTGAATTTCTAGATTTAGAACATGCTTAGAGAATTGTAGTTAGTTTATTTTTCTGCAATTGTGTGTGATTTCAATTCTGCAATTTGCCTTTCTGACAATTTCAATTTAGCAATATTTCATTTTTTGCAATTTCAGATTCTGTCATTTCATTTCCTGTAATTCTATTTCTGCAAAAGTAAATAGGAGTTCATTTCATTTTTTAGGAGTTAAAGGTCACAAAAAAACCCCCAAAATGCTAACTGATCCACCAATAAAACCCTGTTCTTAAATGAATTGAACCTGCAACTGTGACACATTCTATCGTATACAACCTTTGGACATCACCCTGGATTGACACACATAATGATTAAATGATGAATGAACAACGACCCTCATCATTTTTGGCGCCATTGCTAGGGAACAATCGGTGTTGTTAGGAAAAGTGAAACAGGTCAAGAATTGTGTTGCAATTTTTGAATTACTGCATTTCAGTTTATTTAGTGAATAGGCATGAATGCATAGGCCAAGAGACGAAAGAGGGAGGTTTATCAGGACTAGTTCTGAACCACCAAGGCGTTCTTCATGATCAGATGAAGAATTGCCAAAGCAAGAAATACCTTCTTCACCAACTGAAGCTTTGGACAGATTAGAGCAAGAACTTTTTGCAGCACTTTCTGCTAAACGTTCCCTTAAGTCTGAACCATCCACATCAAACTCAAGAAAGAAAACAACTATGGCAGCACCACTACCACCACTAGGTGGGTATGCTGATGATCCTCCTAAGACTTTTGAATATCCCATACGGTTGGATCCAGCTTTAGATGCTCCCATGAAAACTATTTCTCCATCCATATTGCCAATTTTTAGGGGAACTGTTTCAGAAGATCCTGATCAATTTTTGTTTGAATTCAAAGTGTTATGTCAGACTTATGACTACATAAATGATAATCAAAAATTGAAATTGTTTCCTTCTACACTTAAGGATGTTGCTCTCCGATGGTTTATGAGTAATCTTGAACCTAATTCAATCCGTAGTTGGGATGACATGGAGACTGCATTCTTACATAAATATCAGGATTATTGTAGAGTACGAAACAGAAAAGATGAGTTGTTTCGGATCAAGCAAGAAGAAGATGAAAGTTTAGAGGATTACCTTGATCGCTTTGCCTTTGTCCAAAAGAGATGTGGTCCTGTAGAACCCGATTTCTTAAAGCCTATCTTCTTAAGAGGATTGCAGGATGAATCTAGGGAAGTGTTAGATTTAATGGGAAAAGGAGACATAGATCAACTTGACCTTGAAGATATTGTGGAGTTATGTAGAAACTATTCCCGCACTCACCAATGGAGAAAGAAAAGGAATTCTGGCAATAATGACATAAAGGAGTTAATGGAGGAAATGGCTAATTTAAAAACTGATATCCTTGTTCAACTCAATTTTGCATTAGGTGAGAGAAACACAAAATCCAATTCTACACCACCTTTGGCAATTTATTGCCCAAGATGCAGGAATAAGCATGCCTTGCAGGATTGTCCTTTTAACAAAACTTCTATTTGTGGAATTTGTTCCAAGGAACATTCAACAGATAGATGTCCTTTGTTGCCTCATCTAAAATCTATCTTAGGCACCCAAATAGAAGAACTTAATGCTATTGGGCAGAGATCCGATGGTGGCTATACACAATATCCCAATGCTCCTCGGTTTCCAAACTGGGGACAATCTCCTTGGAATATGAACATGCCATGGGGACATGCAGAAGTCCCTGCACAACCTTGGAACCAACCTTGGACAGCTTCTCCAGATTGGTCACATTCTGGATGGATGAATCCACCATGGAATGCAACTCATCCACAGTGGACACAACAAGGACAAATATGGGGACAA
This sequence comes from Wollemia nobilis, assembly GCA_028583015.1. NCBI lineage: Eukaryota > Viridiplantae > Streptophyta > Pinopsida > Araucariales > Araucariaceae > Wollemia > Wollemia nobilis. The sequence goes on along the minus strand of JAQPPZ010000883.1, from coordinate 2,366,584 downwards.
CAATATCCACCATATCAAGGACAGCAAAGGTATCAAGGGCAAACTCAAAACTTGTTGCCAGCTCCTAATCCAAATTTTTAGGGAAGAACACAACATCAACAAATGCAACCAGTAAAACAACCTCCACTCCCAGCTCAGCCTGTGACTAACCCAAATAATACCAGACAAACAACCCCTATTTATGAGGCTGAGTCTGAAGATTCTACTGCAGTTCATGTACTTGACTGTAGTAACATCCAACTGCATTCAGGGAAGGTTTTACCTGAACCTGTTCCACCCACCATTGAAGAAATAAGTGAGAAACAAGAACCTCCAAATCAGGAGACAATGCAACAAAAACAAAAAGATGAAGTAACAAAAAAAATGCAGGAATCTTCTCCAGTAGCATTACCATACCCTGAAAGGTTTGATCATATTGATACTACCCTTGAATCAGAATTAGTGATAGAACTTAAAAAGATGTCAATTTCTCTCCCTTTGTTGCAGGCAATAAGGGATGTGCCTTCACTCAAAAAAACTATTCAGGAGTTATGTATCAAGAAACCTGGTAAAAAGAAGGCCTTTCCTAAAACTGTTCAGGTAGAAGGAAAATTAGCTGATTTATTGTCCGAGAAACTAGTTCCTCCTAAATATAGTGACCCCGGTAGTCCAATAGTTACAATTACTATTGGATTAATGCAAATTCCTAATGTGCTAATTGATCTTGGAGCTGCAATTAATGTTATGACTAAGGACACAATGCAAAAATTGCAGCTCAAGAATCTCAGTCCTACTACCACAGTTTTGGAAATGGCAGATAGGTCAGTTGCTAAACCCGAAGGTATCCTAGAAGATGTAGCCATTGAAGTCTCATCTTGGGAATATCCTGTAGACTTCTTAGTGTTGCAGCCTAGGAAATCAGTCAATGGATACCCTATCATTCTAGGACGACCTTGGTTGGCTACTGCAGCTGCTTTTATAGACTGCAGGTCAGGAGAAATGACCATTTCTAATGGTGTTGACCTAAAGAAAATTTATTTGTATCCACCAGCTCAACCTTCAACTAAATTTTTTGGACAAATTTGGTATCCTGAATCTGATGAAGAACAGGAAACCATTGCTACTTTGGCTACAAGTTGTAGTAAAAGAACATATTGAGGAAATCACAACACCGGGAGAGAAATATTTGAGAGTGAAACTGTCCTAATTGAAACATTACAATCGGAAGGACTAACTGATGATCAAACTCTTGTTCATCGGTTGTTGTGGCAAGAGGAGGAACAAAATTCTGAACTTCTGTCATCCATGCCTAATCAGGAAAGATCATTCATTCTACCACATGGATGGCATCATCATCTCCTTAACACCTTCAAATGTCCTCTCGATTCCATCGGTATCATTTTTGAGATAGATTCTAGAGTATTTCATACTCTACAGCCACACCATTGTCCATTAAATGCATTAATCAGTAACTATGAAGCAGCTAGTTCTATCTATCCAGGGATCAAACAAATTGAAATCCAGCCAAGTAAATTTTTGAACATTAATAGCTAGCTAACTGAGGACCAGGAAGCCAAGTTGTTTGCAGTCTTACAAAAACATGTTCAAGCTTTTGCATGGAATTATAAAGACATGATTGGCATTCATCCTGAGGTATGTACACATAGGATATACACAAAAAATGTAAAACCAGTAAGGCAACCTCAGAGACGTTTGAACCCTACTCTAAAGGAAATTGTGAAAGAGGAAATTGAAAAACTCTTAGATGTTGGATTCATTTATCCAATTTTTGACAGTAAATGGGTTTCACCACTGGTCATTGTTCCAAAGAAAAATGGTAAAATGAGAGTATGTGTGGATTATAGGGAGTTGAATAAGGCCACACATAAGGATCATTTCCCATTACCATTCATAGACCAAGTATTGGATACCCTTGCTAGAAAGAAATTTTTATGTTTCCTTGATGGTTTCAGCGGATATAACCAGATACAAGTTGCCCCAGAAGACCAAGAAAAGACTACCTTTACATGTCCTTGGGGAACTTTTGCTTACAGGGTTTTACCCTTTGGTTTATGTAATGCTCCAGCAACATTTCAGAGAGCTGTTTTAGCAATTTTTTCTTATTTAACCAATGAAAGTGTTGAAATTTATATGGATGATTTCACGGTGTTTGGAAATAGTTTTGAATATGCATTAGAACAGCTTGAAAAAGTGTTGATTCACTGTGAAACATACCACCTCTCTCTGAATCCTGAGAAATGCTTCTTAATGATGGAGGAAGGAATTGTCCTTGGACATCATATCTCTTCTTTTGGAATCAAAGTTGATCCTAAGAAGGTTGAAGTCATCAAAAATCTCCCTCCTCCACAAACTCAAACTGATGTACGCAGTTTCTTAGGGCACATTGGTTTTTATCGTAGATTCATTGCTAACTTCAGCACTATAGCAAATCCTATGTTTGCTTTACTCATGAAGGATTCTGAATTTGTTTGGTCTTCCGAATGTCAAACTTCTTTTGAAGACTTGAAGGAAAAGTTAACCACTCCACCTGTATTAAGAGGTCCTAATTGGGAGTTACCTTTTCATATTCAAACTGATGCTTCCAATACCGCTATAGGAGCTGTGTTAGGACAGATTGACAATGGGGAGCATTATGCTATTTACTATATCAATAAAAACTTGACAGGAGCTGAGAAAAACTACACTACTACCGAAAAAGAATTCTTGGCTGTAATCTATGCTATTAACAAATTCCGACACTACATCATAGGGTACCAAGTATTCATCCATACAGATCATACTGCAATCAAATACTTGATGAATAAACCATTGGTTAGTGCAAGAATTATTCGTTGGTTGATTCTATTACAGGAATTTGATGTTACCATAGTAAACAAGCCTAGGAAATCTAATGTAGTTGCAGATTTCTTGTCAAGAATACCAAATGCAGATACAAGGGAAGTTGTAGAAGATACCTTTCCAGATGAAAAGTTGTTTGTTGTTTCTATACAATCTCCATGGTTTGCAGACATAGCTAATTACTTGGCTACAAGGAAGATTCCTCTTCACTTTACCCCCAAACAAAAGAAATAGTTAATTAAGCAAAGTTCTTCTTTTCAATGGATAGAGGGCTTACTGTTTAAATGCAGTCCTGATCATGTTTTACGTAGGTGTATCCACCAGGATGAAATATATGATATCCTACGGGCATGCCATGATGAACCATCAGGAGGGCATTATTCAGTCAAAAGTACTATTCGCAAAATCTTGGGAACCGGATATTATTGGCCATCTTTGCATAAAGATGTAAAGAAGTACATTAGACATTGTGATGCTTGCCAGAGAATGGGAAAACCTACCTTTACTAATGAAATGCCATTACAACCTCAAATAGGAACAGAACCATTTGAAATATGGGGTTTAGATTTCGTAGGACCCATTAATCCCTCTTCCCAAGGCAAAGTGCATATCTTGGTATGTACTGATTATGTTACCAAATGGGTAGAAGCTCGTGCCTTTAAGCATGCTAGAGAAGAAAAAGTTGCTGATTTTTTGTATTCACAGATTTTTCTACGTTTTGGAGCCCCACAATCCATCACAACTGATCAAGGACCCCAATTTACTTCAAAATTTGTTGAAGCCTTCACTCAACTCTATCAAGTCAAACACAGAAAATCCTCACCTTATCATCCACAAGCCAATGGCCAAGTTGAAGTGACCAATAGGGAATTAGAATGAATTCTGACCAAAATAGTAGCAATCCATAAAAGAAATTGGCTGGACAAATTACCAGAAGCTATTTGGGCTTATAATACCACTTGGAAATCTACCACTGGATTTACGCCCTATGAATTGGTCTATGGAAAAAAACTGCTTTTGCCTATTGAGTTTGAATTACTAACTCTTCGAACTGCTCTGGAAGTAGGTATTGATCTGTCATAGGCACAAGAAGATCGCATTCTGCAACTTGATGCATTGGATGAACTACGCATGGATGCCCTACATCAGACGGAGATGATCCAAGCACAAAGGAAGATGTGGCATGATAGTCACATTCAGCAACGAAGATTTTAGCAAGGTGACTGGGCCTTGTTGTTTGATTCACAATACAAGGACTTCCCTGGAAAGTTGCAGACCAGATGGCTTGGGCCGTACCAAATTGAGGAAGTGTTTGACAATGGAGCTATTCGCCTTACACCTATCGATGACTCACAACGCAAATTGGTGGTAAATGGACATCGTCTTCGTATGTACCATAAACCACAAAACAAGGAGGAATTTCTCAAGCAATTGGGAAGTTTGGATGTACACATTTGGGAAGAAAGCTCTTCTTCCATCTCGAATTCAGCAGAATGATACAAATTATAAAAAAAAAAAGAAGAGAAAAAAATAATAAATAAAAACTCAGAAAGTGAAAACCTCTTTGAGGCGCTCCTGAGTTGGGTTTACATGAAAACCGGGGTTTCGACATGTTTACCTAGTTGGTTTCACCCTCATTGTTCCATGACCATTGTTTCATCTATTTTCAGATTGCACCTGCCTTAGTTCAAAGATTGATTTGCTAGAAATTTCAGCAGGAGCATCCTGAAATGTAGATAAAATGGTTTTAACAGGTATGTGTCTTTTCATTTTCTGAATAGAGTAAATCATTAGTATATAAGTGTATATATCCTTGATTAGTATAAAGCATGTAAAAATGGGAATCAAAAGTAGAAAGTGTTTTACAAATGCCTCTGCCTAATTCTTCTCTAGAATGCAAAAGTGAAAACTGTGCCGAAATCAGCAAACAGAAAGCGCAGGAATAAACTGTTTTATTCCCAAAGCGCAGGAATGAACTGTTTTATTCCCAAAGCGTAGGAATGGACTATTTTATTCCCAAAGCGTAGGAATGAACTGTTTAAATCACTAAGCACAGGAATAAGTCATTAAGGGTAGGAATGGGTTTCGTGTAAAAATTTATGACACGTGTCCTACGGTGATTTATTTGGTGGAAAATGGAAAGTTCAAGTCTTGGATTTCGTGCAACACGTGAAAGTTGACAACCATAACAAAATCAAGCAAAAATTAGGGGTTGATGATGTCGTAAACACTGCCACGACATTCTGCATGTTTCGAAGCAGTTTCGACGCTGAAGATTAAAAAGCCCTAAAAATAGAGAACACAGACAGATTTGCCAATAGCAACATCAACTATGGAAGTTGGTGTACAGGTCAACATAGTGGCACAGATGCAACCGATTTTGAGGCCCCCAAACATAGTGCCCTTGACTAGGTACAATGAAGACCTAGCCTATTGGATGACTCAGTGTCATCAATTAGAGGGGAAAATTGCAACTTTGAACTCTGCCACAACCAAACTAGCAGAGAAAGAAACAGAAGTCAACAGGTTGAAAACATAGGTAAAAGATGTATGTCAAATTGCAGAGTATGCAATACAGTGTAGAAGACCACCTAGGTTCTACAACCTCCTACTCAAGGAGAGGTACCTACGTTGGTAGATTATGAGACTGGTTTCTGAGCTCCCTCACTAGTTGACCACTCCTACAGAATTTGTGGAAGCCTTTGTGCAGAGTCCAAGCAGAGCAACAGAACTTAATATGTGAGTTATTCTTACATAACTTCTTTTTGCCAACAGAGAGTATGTTTCTGCCTCACCTATATACGGGAGATTTACAACTGAGGGCCTTTATGTCCACCTTACAAAATCATATTTATTGGGACTCAGGAGAAGAAGATAGCTAAGGACTTAGAATCACAGGTAGTTTTACTTGTCAGGCCTGGTCCTCTCAATCATAGGGATGTACAACAATCACTATTCCTTCATGAGGGATCCTAGAATGAGACAACTTTATCTAGGAAATCTACAAAAAGGTATAACTCAATTTCAAAAAATTTGTGCAGATTTCTTTGATGATGTTGTGGCAGCATGTAAGAATAGATGGGGTGAATTGTCTATCTCCCTACAGAAATGGGAGCCAATTTCTCCCACTAACCTATTTTGGTCAAGGAGAAGGGCAGAAGGTATTATACACATTATTTCAGAAATCAAAGAACATTGGATAGGGCTAAGATACAGAATGCCCATAGTCATCACTCTTGTCCCCTATTTCTTTGATAATGATCCACAACCTGATGAGCACTTCCAACAATGGTTTCAGTCTGTAAAAATAGTCAGTGGATTCTACAAAATTGGTGGTGCATTGTTAAAATTTCATGAAAGATGTCTGGATCTGGACCTATGTGCCTCAGTAGCTGCACAAAATGCATGAGGACATGCATTACCATAAGTTGGGAGGAAAATGATGAGGCCAGGAATTGCCTCATCTATGAACACTTTTTGGATACATTCTAATTATTTGAATCACCCTTTTTATTATGTTTCTATGCTAATTTTGGGTAAAATGCATTATGTACTGATATTTGCATATTCTGAAATGATAAGTGCATATATTCTGTTTTACTATTTCTTTCTGCAGTTTCACCTATTTTTTAGCTAATTTATCAGTAGTGATTCAGAATCAGTAGTAATTGTTGAATGTTTGGTGCTTAATAGTAATATTCCTCTATTTGAACTAATTCAATTGCAAAATGTGCCAAAGACCTTGTCCCCTATAGCTGACTATGCAAGAAAATAGACTATGACTGTGACAGTTCCAGCCAGTTGTACATTTATAGCAGGGCTTGGAAACAGTCACTCCAGCACGTGCCACCAATGCAAAAAGGACGTACAAGATAAAGGAAAACATTCTAGGCGGTCAAATACTTCTTCCCTACATGTTTGGAGCATGAAATAATAACTAAATGTCACTTCCTGTTATTTCGGAGCAGTGCAAGAATAATAGCGCAAGAATAGGGAATAGCGCAGGAACAACAAAAGATGGTCAAAAAGCGACAGATCGGTAGAGGAAAGTATTGAAAATTGACCAAAAAGTTGTCCCAACTCATGTTAACTGATTTCCTCAATGAATGCAGCTTAATAAGGTTGAATAGATCAAGTTTGACAAAGCAAGCTCATGCATTCTAGGAAACAGTTGTGCAAACAGTTGTAAATCCCTGCAAATCAGTAATCAAGTATATCAGCATAATATTATAAATAAGAGAGCTCCCAGCATGGTTGAGCATATAGAATATAGGCATATAGTCATATAGGAGACATAGAGAAATAGAGAGTGCAGTTGTTTTTGTAGCAGAACAATAATCTGCAGGTTTTTCCTGCATTACTGTAATGCATTTCCAGATTGAATAAAAAGGTGCAGTTTTTAGTTCTCAATTGGCATGTTGAGTTGATTATTAGTATTTAGGTTTTCTTAGCATAACTCTTCACCTTCATCTGGTTCTGGAAGCAAGGGCCACTTGCAGGACCAGAGGAAGGCATCTTCTGACAGAATACATTGCTAATTCCTTGCTGCAGCAGGTTAGCAGAATTCTGCCAGTTTCATTTCTTTAGCAGCTTTAAATTCAGATTTCAGTCTTGACAGCATTTTTCCATCATTCCATGCAATTTCAACATTTTTGTTCAGATTTGCAGCAACTTCAAGTTTTCTGTCATTTTCCAGATTTGCAGCAATTTCCAGTTTTTCTGTCATTTTACTGCAATTTCCAGATTTGTGACATTTCCAGTTTTGCAATAGATGTTAGTTTGAATTTCTAGATTTAGAACATGCTCAGAGAATTGTAGTTAGTTTATTTTTCTGCAACTATGTGTGATTTCAATTCTGCAATTTGCCTTTCTAACAATTTCAATTTAGCAATATTTCATTTTCTGCAATTTCAGATTCTGTCATTTCATTTCCTGTAATTCTATTTCTGCAAAAGTAAATAGGAGTTCATTTCATTTTTTAGGAGTTAAAGGTCACAAAAAAACCCCCAAAATGCTAACTGATCCACCAATAAAACCCTGTTCTTAAATGAATTGAACCTGCAACTGTGACACCTTCTATCGTATACAACCTTTGGACATCGCCCTAGATTGACACACATAATGATTAAATGATGAATGAAAAATGACCCTCATCAGTGTTTGGTGTGATCCTCTCCTCCTTTCAGGCCCCCTAGAGCTCTCCCAATACAATCAAGGAAGCCTTTGATCAATGGCCAAACCCGTTCAGAAATCCTAAGCTCTGGTTTCTTTTTGATGTGTCCTTCCATCACATACTTTGGCAGATTTGGCTGGAGAGGAACATAAAAGTCTTCGGTAATCCTCCAATATACCCTAATTCCATAGCCTTTAGAGCTCTTGCCTTTGTAGTAGGAAATTTAGAATTCATTCCTAGTCCCCTTCCCAGGATTCGGTCAAAGGAAATTATGTTCAAAAGGATGAATTTCAAGGAGAATCAAGACCACCCTAACATCTTTTCACCTAGGCTCAAGGTCAAATGGAGAAACCCCCTGGAGGGTTGGCTTAAGTTTAACTTTGATGGTACTGCTCATGGAAACTCGAGGCCAGTAGTTGTAGGAGGGGTGGTCAGAGATCATAGGGGGAGGATTGTCCTCACCTTATGTGAGAACCTGGGTATCCAATCTAATCATAGTGCAAAGGCCAAGGGTGACTCCTCAAAAGGATGAACCTTTAGATCCTCTCAGAGGATCCTCACCCTTTGGTCATCAAAGGTGACTCTCTGAATATCATAAGGTATCTATCGAATGACAAAGATCCTTCATGGAAATTTTTCAATATTGTCTCCAAGGTAAGAATCCTCCTATCTAGATGGACTGATGCCCAAATCAATCACATCTATCAAGAGGGTAATAGGATGGCAGATTACATGGCTAATAAAGGTATTTTGACCTCTGTGTCGGTAGTATGGAGGTTGTCCTTTCCAGATGAGGTGGAGAATATGGCCAGATCAAAGTTTACTAATGAAGACACATAAGCATAAATGGAAGGCACTCGGAGGTGGCTTCCAGCTCATACCATGTGCATCATTGTTTCTTTGTCTTAACGTCATCCTCTTGAGGTGGGTTTGGTATGAACCACCTTCCAAAAAGGTTTATGATAGTATCATTGGATGGAGTGGGGATTATTGTCAAGGTGGCACCGATCATGTGAAGCCATTGACAATGATGCCAGATGTATGCACACCTGATAGAAGGAATGCAGGGGGGTGGGTATCACCTATATAGGCTCCTCGACTAGTGATCCATTATTTCTATCTTCAAAATCTTTCCCTTCAGCATGAGTTTTTGTTGTGTTGGCATCAACGATGAATCCTCAATTTTTGTCAGACAGTTTTTGCCATGCGACTGGATGCCATTCCATTGGGTCTCCAAGAAGGTTGTCCAGTAGTTGCTACCGAATAAATCATCCTAATTATGAATTCGTTAAGCTCTACAATGACACCTCTAAGGAGTGGGACATGTGGCATTCCTGAAAGGAGGACACCATGCTAGCAGATTTCAAAGCCACCTTCTGGGTCATTTTTCTTCCCAAGGCAACCTTTTATTGTCGTGCATGTCTTCGAGGGCCTTGAGAGTGGTAGCCTTACTTCGGGTGGGTTTTATATATGTCTCTTATTGATCATCTACTTAGTACCCCCCTCGAACCAGAGCCAAACCTGCTTCCTCAACTATGGCCACTCCCTTCCTTGAGCCGACGGAGTTGAATTTGTGCCCGAAAGCCCACTGTTTCATGAAATCCAAGCTCATCCTTCCCCTTCTAGAAAAATTCTTTGGCCATGAGGATGATGTGACCCAAGCTTTCATGGACACTTGGAACAAAGGAGATGTTTGCGTCAGAGGCATTAACATCCGAGTCTCAGTGGAGTTTATGAGCGAACTATCTAGGCTTCTGGTGTCAGGGCAGAACATCCAACAAGACAACCATAACTAGGACGAGAAGCTCAAATAGTTTCTAGACAAGGGGAGACACCTAGGATGGGATAAATCCTTTTTATACCATTATTATTTTCCCAAACCTTACAAATCTACGATGATACCCATCATCCAATACCTAACTTGTGATGACCCAAAGAAATCCTTGTGTAGTTTCCATATTAGCTTCGTTAACCACCTCTGAGATGTGAAGTAGGTTTGCATACCAGATTTCCTCACCTATTCCCTGGGTTTAGCCATTGAAATAGCCAGAAAGTCCTCCTCTGTGCCTATCCATCAAGGCTTGATGGTCATAATTGAGTACGCCCTGGCCAACCGTCCTCCCCTATAATTTGTCCATCCTCTGAACACCTAGGCCCCTCCCAGAGTTGAGAGGACCCCGAGCCCTGCTAGGACCAGTCCTCCCTCTAATGAGAAGCCTTCTCCTTTCAAAGGACCCACCCATGTCAAAGGTACCAAAAGAGCTACAGGAGGTGATTTTTCCACCCCAGCTAGAGCATCCCAGTGCCTAAAGAATTTCAAGAAAGAGAAGGAGAATCCTCCTTAGTAGATCAGTTCGAATATGGAGAGTGACACAGATGGTGCCTTATTTTAGTTTTTGTTGGACACAAAAACAAGCATCCTCTTGGCCACCAATTATTTGATCAAGATGCTGACCAGGATCAAGGAGCAGAACGTTAAGGATGACCAGGAGGATCTGGGGTTGCCTTCCTTGTGGTTTTTCTTGTTTTTCCCATGGTTTTCTGTTACTTCCATTTTAGTTTGCTTCAGATTTATTTTTGTTTATCGATCCTCTCATGGAGAGGCCCCTTTGTAAACCCTATGGATAATTTTGAATCAGGTTTAGTTAGATTTTGCAATTCTGTTTGATCCTAGCCCTTGAGGCCTATAAGGACATAATGGGCTCAACCCTATTTTTGTACATAATATTTTGGGATCCTCTATAAAAATCCACTGTTAATACAATCAATCTACTAAAAAAAAGTAATAAATGACACTCATAGTCCAGATATGAATTGTTAGTTTTCATCCCAAAGAATATATAAAACCACAAAATTGTAATAAATAGTTAATATGAAAACACATTAATATTATAAAATAAAATAAATATTATGTTATATAACTGTTATTTAAAATAAATATAATTATTGGTGTGGGTGTGTGTCTCCCTGGTGGAGTTGTTGTAACAGGTTGGGGGATTCCTGGTCAAAACCCCCACTTTGTAATATTACCAAAAAAAAAAAGACAATTATTGAATGCATATTGAGGCCTTTTACATATTTATTATTACATTTTTTATGGGGTATGACATTAAAATAATTTTATAATTATAAATTTATTATTTATCAAATTTAATATTTAATTTTTTTTTTTGTAAGTTAAGAAATACAATATATTAAACTAATATCATGAATAATTTTTTAAATTTTAACTTATTTAAAAAAATTAAATATTTAAATTATTTAACCCATTAAACTCATATTTTTCTTAAAAATATATCTATTTAATTTATATTATTTTAATAGGTTCGAGGTGTAGACCAATTGGTTCGACAAAACCTAGTAAGGGGGCAAACGTCCAAGGTTCAAATCATGGGCCTTGTCAGACTGAATGCTTTTCCATTTCCTGGTGTTTTTAGTGGTGTAAAATGTTTTAAATGATTATAGCATGGTGGTTATAGGGGCGGACTACACGAAGATTTTTGTGGCAGCTTTCGGGGTGGACAACGTAGAATACTATGGCGGTCATAAAATTTGGACAACCTTCCCAGATTCATGGCATGTACTGATTCCACCATGTAAATTTAAAATAAAAAATAATATTATTTTAATGCATAATATAAATTATTAAACATATTGTATGGTGAAAAAAAATTGTATACAGATTATTGTTTTCTTAAAAAATTGTGTATTTAATTTATATTTTTTATTTGTAAAAGGGGTTTTGAAATGATCTTGTAACCTTTTACATAAAAGGACAATTACAAAAAGCTCCAAGGAGGCAAAAAATACAAGAGCGACAATCTTGGCTAGGAAGCCTAGGAGAACCTAGCTAACACCCTATGAAAGCCAAATCAAAATATCAAAACCATCCTAGACAACCCACATAGGAGCAAGACCTGTAAACCAAAAACGGGCCCACGTAGGGGTAGAAACGTGAAACTAGAAGAAAGCCATGCAGATGCAGAGATAGTAAATCCAAAAAAAGGGAAGACCCCCATAACAAAAATACACCAAATGTATGATTAGGCATTCAACCCCTAACCATTCTCCATAGATCCTGCTTCCACAAATATTTTGAATTCCTCAAGGATCTCATACTGATCCTTGTTTTCCTCCAAGAAGGAGTCTGCATGAACCAAGATGGAAGTGATGGTCTTATACTGCCACTCAAGAGCCTTGAGGAGATCTTGAATTTCTTAGACATACATATGGTCAGAAAGGTTAGGATAATTTATCACTCGAGAGGATAGCAATGGAGCTTGAGAAGAGGTCCCCTCATTGGGGATTGATCTTATTATTGAATTATCCTTATTTTCCTAGAAGGACAAACAGTTATCTAAAACATCATCGATAACAAGAGGGGTTTTGTGCTTGCTACACCCTACATTGGCCCAAAGGGGGTAGCATCGGGGCTTTTATTTTGGAGTGTTGAGGGTGTCTTCCACTTTGGCTACAGATCTCAGAGTGCAATTGGGAGGAGGGGTCACTATATCATCTCCCCCCACCTCTCCCCTAAGGATAGTAGGACCAACATCTATGAGAGTAGGGCCAATAGACCCAATCGACCTGTGATTCTATTATGCAACCATGAAATTGAACAAGACAAGGTGAAGTTCCTAGTGGAGGGGGGAAGAGGAGATTTCCCTTTTCATGATTAGGACTGACCTTTCCACTGACTAGAACATGTACTCGATGATTTTTATTGTTTTATTCCCCCAAAGGTGGTTCAAAAACATGAGATGAAAACTATGAATAACAACACTTAGACTATCAAGGGTAAATTACTACAACAACATAATCATAATTGTGTCCCATAACTTCATAAAAGTCTCCCTCACTATACCACCTTTCTCCTTGCTAAGGGAATCTCCTCTATCCTTGAAGAGATCCAATTCTCATTGAAGGGAATAATTTTCATGATTGATGATTTCCCCATAATTGGAGAGGTCAATGAATTCAGCCAATAATTCCACCATGGTAGTAAAGCTCAACCCTCTAAGGATAACATATTCTCTATTCCAAGTATGAATGAAATCCATAGACAAATACAACTCATTCCTATTGAAAAGTTATGGAAAATTGAGGAGGTCATAGTCTCTAAAAATATCCTTGACCAAAGGGGTGAGGTGAAGGGAGGCTGGTTCAATTTTAGCCATGGCAAAATGGAAACTCAAATGTGATAGACAAAGCTCGGGAGGGTAGCAACAATGATAAATCAACTAAATATTGAATATGGTAATGTATCTACAGGAAGATTCCATAAAAAATTGACACATGAGGTGGCTCATACCCCACGCCATCTAAATCATGCAATAAACATGATGCACATGTGAAAGGGCACACCAAACAAAATGGAGAGCTAGATGGAGGTGATCAAGGGTGATACCAAGGTCGATGAAAGGATCAAGTCAGTTTAGAATGTGATGGAGGGGATAACCATCATTTTTGGATAAACAAACATGGCAGAGGCATGTTGCAAGGTATACAGTAACTATGGTCAAGGGGATGCAAGAAACAAGGAGAAAAAAATGACAAGGGCTACTCAATAGAGGTGTGAAATAGAAAAACCACATCACCCAACTAACAACGATTAAAAGGTGAAAATTCAACAAGTTTTGGATGAAAATGAGGAAACAAATAGGGAAACCAATGAAATTTAGGACTATAGCAGTGACCAAATCAAGGACAAAGGTGAGGAAGCCAATAGCCATGACCACGAAGTGAGAGCTTGTACCAAAAAATCCTAAAGTTTGGGTGTATGTATCAAAACTAGTCATAAAATAGGTTGACATGGTATGATTTCCATGGATCACTCTACTGAGGGTGATGTCCTCTTGGTTCCACTTGTATGAAGTATGATTACTATACCACCAGAGGGTGGCATTGGTGGGCCAAGCTAACAACTGGCTATCCTTGGGAAGCCCTTTGACCTACCAATGATTATAAGGTCCTGTCTAATGGTAGCAGATATGAAAATTTTCCCTATGCAAAAGTTGACAAAAAATGAAGTTGTCCCCCTTGATGTAGAGTTGATAAATTGCCGATCTAAGAAAAATATGACCAATCAACACACTTTGATGATGATGGGCTTGAAATTGATGAATCTAGTTTCTAAAATTTTCCATCCATGAATCACTCGTCAATGAGTTCAATAGCATTGGTGTTGATGAGTTAAATGACATTGGTGTCGATGAGAGTCTAGGAAAAGGAATCTCTCCACACAGTGAGGACATGTTCTAATATACCCACATTAGCTAAGTGGTCAGTGACCTAATTTCCTTCCCTTTAGGTGTGGGTCATCCTTATGTTCGAGAAGGAGAGCATCACATGATGTAATTTAATTATCATGTTGGATATGTTCCACATACTGATGATTTTCTTGGTTTCCCCTTCCACCCCAATATTTGGGACCTACAAACTATGGATAAGGACAACACCTTGGTAGAGATCCCTTTATTTAGAAAAATAACTAGAGTTGAGTCCCAAGTTCTTGGTGTAAGCTAGGATGATATTTCCTAGATGATCTCGATTGATGCCACCTCTATAGGCTGCCCCTGGATTCCCTTTAGCCACACCATCAAAATTTAATTTGAGAAAAACTGGGGGGGAGAGGTCCACTTGACAAGGGAGCGATCAGTCCTGGGAGTGACTTGCTTGTGAATTACATTAGGGATCCTAAGGCAAGATACAAGAAGAGTTTCACATCTTGGCTCAGGATCATTTACACCATGAGTGATGGACATATTATCAATAATAGCAGTAATGATTTTGGAAAGAATGTACTTCTTGTTCTGCGTAGAGTATTTGAATGCACAGGCATTGCATTCATGCCAAATCTCCCATAGGAAGTGGGGAAGGTAGAAGGACCAGAAAGTCTTCAACCAGTGGCCTCTAAAAGGAATAGGCCATTAAACAAAAATGTCACTTAATAGGCTAGGCAAGACCCAAGGAATAACAACTGAGGAGAATAGGGAGGAGAGAATGGACTAGGAGAAGGGGTCGGACAAGAAAATGTGCTTGGTAGACTCACAATTTGAGTGGTAGAGGTAAGAATTGTTGGTGAGGGATATACTCTGGTGATGGAAATTTGGGATGGTGAGGATCTTGTCCTAGACATTAAGTTAGAGGAAGAAATTGACCTTAGAGATAATGTGGGGCTTCTATATGAGTTTGGAAGGAGACCAAGGAGGGACAGAGTTATCGAATAGGCCATAGATTTATTTGACATAGAAGAGGTCATTAGGGGTGGAATTCCAAAGGATGCAATCTTCCATAGGGTATGAGGGAATGACACAAAGGTGGAGCAGGTTGGAAAGGTCAATAGAGGCTTGATTTTGATCATTAGTGAGGATATAAACTAGTAAGGGCTTCCAAGAGAGGCTCTCAATAAGGAATAAATTACAAACCTTAGGCCCAAATAGGGCATTGGTCATCAAACTAAGACACAATATATTCTCACACTTTTGTAGTGGATAGTTGCCCAACCAGAGTTCATCCTAGAAGCTAATTTTGGCATCATTTCCTAACTTCCACCTGATGCCTTTCTAAAGGATATGCTTTGTCTTGAGGACTAAGTTCCAAATAGTAGATCCATGGATGGGATTAGGGTCCTCCAAATTTTTTTGGTTATGCCAGAGGTATTTTGATTTGATGATGGAAACCCAAAGGGAGTTCTCATTAGTGAGGATTCATGTTATGGACCTTACGGAGCCCAATGCCACCATATTCCTTCCTGGAACAAACTTGATTCCTAGAAACTAGGTGAATTCATTGCTTGTTCTCTGATCCTAACCACAAAAAAATTCTTTGGAGTTGCTCAATGCGGTTGAAAACATAAATAGGGATTTAAAATATAAAAAGGAAAAATACAGGGATGCTATGATGGGTAGCTTTGACTAAGGTGGATTTTCCTGCTTGATTGAGGAGATTTCCTTTCCAACTAGCCAACTTTTTTTGGATGCGCTTAATGATAAGGTTACACAAGGATTTTTTTGGAATGGCCTTCGAAGAGAAGAAACCCCAGGTAGATGGTAGGGAAAGCATCAATGAAGCAACTGAGGATGGAAAAAATATGAGCTTTACATCTCACTAGAGTATTGATAAAATGGATTTTACTCTTTTTCAAAATTCACCTTTTGACTAGCTATAACCTTGAAGGAAAGCATGATGGATTGGATGTGCTGGGCTAGAGGAATAGAAGCACGAGTGGCTAGAATGGTGTCATAAACAAACTACTGGTGGGATATGGCCTAGAGATATGAAGCATTTTTTATGCCAGATATTTTCCCTTCGAGGTAAGCATGGTTAAGAGCCCTCCCAAGAGCTTAAACAACAATGATGAACAAGAAAGGGGATATGAGGTCTCCTTGTCTGAGGCCTTTGAAGTTATTGAAATAGCCTACAGGGGATCCATTCACGAGAACAAAAAATTTGGTAGAAGTAACACAACCTTTGATCAAATCAATCTAGACCGGATGGAAGACAAATTTAAGGATCACAAATAGGAAATACCAAGAGAATTTGTCAAGGTCTTTGTTCATATCGAGCTTTAGGAGGAAGCCCACTTGGAAACTCAAGGAAATGGAATGGATGAGCTCATGGATGATAATGATGTTGTTAGTGATTTGTCTACCTTGTATAGAGGTACCTTGGTTTGGAGCTATGATGCAGGGAGGATAAGATTACGACTAGTAGCCAATGCCTTGGTGAGGATTTTGTATAAAACAGTGCACAAACTTATGGGGTGAAAGTCAGAGAGGGTGCATGCCTGGTTTAATTTATGGATGAGAGATAAGAAGGTGGAATTTATGTCCCCTAGGATATTCCTATATCTTTGCATTTGATGGATGCTAGAGACCATATCTAGACCTACGATGTCCAAGAAGTGTTGGAAAAATACGCAGAGAAAAGCATCCGAGCTTGGATATTTCCCTCCTTGCATAGAGAAATCATCGATCTAAATTTCTTTAGTAGTGAGGGCTCTTATTAAACTTTGATTCTAATATGTAGTTACTAACTTGGTTATGTTTCGAAGAAGGTTCACAAATTTTTTTGATAGCATTTTGGAGAGGGGTCAAGCAACTCTTCGAATAAATTAACTACCTTGGATATGATTTCCTAAATGTCCATGACAACCTTGCCATCCTACTGGACTAGCTCCTTAATCCTATTGCTTCCCCTATGTCTCATCATTGTGGTATGGAAGAAATTAGTGCTCAAGTCACCTTCTTTAAGCTAGGTAAACCTAGACTTTTATTTCCAAAAGACTTCTTCACTTCTGAGGATGTTGTGGAAATTGGAGAGGAAGATCCTTTTTGAATCTTGAAGAGTGGGATTAGGTTCTCCATTCTGCATAGTGATTTCAATATATCTAAGCTATGACTAGATTTTTTGTAGAAGATGTTCCCAAAGACTTCTCTATTCCACCATTTTAAATTGTATTTCACATACCGTAATTTATTGTTCACCTAAAATATTTTGAATCCATGAAAGGGTCAAGCCCACTATTAGGATATTAATGATCTAATGTTAAGATCATGAAGCCACATGGATTCAAATCTGAAGAGGGATTTGAAAGTGGGGGAATGAGGATTACTATCCAGCATAAGAGGATTATGGTCGAAGCCAATCCTGGGCAGGGACCACATAGTGGCATCACCAAATTTTGGTATGGCATCAGTGGAAATTAGGACATGATCAAGGCATATTTGGATTAGTTGGTCACCTTTCCTATGATTGATCCAAGTGTACTTTGACCCTCTAATACTATTTTACATTAGTTTATTTCTATAAATAAAGTCTGCAAAGTGCTCATAGGAACTCTCAATGATTGGATACTCTTCTTTCTTGTAAGAGGGGAAGAGGGGGAAGTTGAGGTGTCTATCCAGTATCCAGAATTTAGAAGAGAAGACATCCCTTAACTGGTTGAGAGAGTTCCACAATAGGTTCCTTCAAGAAGAAGAATTAGGAGCATAAACTTTATATAAGACCCATAAAAATCCATCCTCTTTGTTGAATAACACAATATTAATATAACTCTCGATTATAGATAGTCTTGTCCCCTTGACCAAAGTTGGGTCCCATAGGCACAAAAATCCCCCTAAAGAACCAATGGCTGAACTAAAATAGGACATAGAGTCCCTCCAAATGTATTTTGAAATGCAAGAAACAACCTGAGAATCGATCTTGGTTTCTTGGAGTAGAATAATGGTGGGTCTATGTTCTCTCCTCATGGACTTAACTAAGTGTTGTTTGTTTCATCCATTGAGGCCTCTCACATTCCATGAGAGGACCTTAATTTGGAAACTCCTTCCCTCTTTCAAGAAGGGGGGGAATATTATTTTTTTGAGACTTTGAGAGCCTGGAAGATCCTTTGAGGGTGAGTTGGGTGCCATTTACAATTTCATTTGAGACTTATCTATTTCTTATGTCCTATGTTTAGAGGTGATCCCTCTTTTTCATGGAACCCACATTAGCCATTGGTTTCCTCTAAGAAAGTGTGGGAGGAGGGCTAGAGGAGGTGGAGCTAGGGAAAGGGGAAAGACTTCTAGGAGAGGTCATGGTCCTTTGTAGGGAGGGAGGGGAGGGTGGAGGATGTATCTTGTAATTGAATATAAGTTCAGATGTTTTGGGAGGAGGGTCAGTAGCAAAGAGGAGGGAGAATTGGTTGGACACAAAAATAGGTGGGCTATGGGGAGGGGAGAGGTATGAATGAGGGGGTCCAAAAGAATCCATATCCTAGCGGGGATTTTAGAAGGGGAGATAGGAAGGTTGGGATTGGAATTGGTAAAAGAGGTATGACAAGTTTTAAAGGGATGGCAACTCTTTTGGGAGGATATGGCGAGAGGTTTGGAAGGGCACTGGGATTTTAAATGACCTTGCTTGGAACAATGGTTGCAAAAAGAAAATTCATTTTTGTATTTAATAGTTTGATAAAAGGTATAGACCTTGGAGATAAGGTTTATAGAATGTGAAATATATGTGTCCAAGTTGGAATTGACGGACATACGAGCCACGATCATCTAGGTTTCAGATCTGGTTGGTGGATTGAAAGAGTTAAGTTCCCCAATGCTTCTCCCTATGCCATAAAGGATGTATTTGTGCCAAAAATATATCAAGAGGCTAGGAAAAAGAATCCAAATTGAAGGAAGTGATGCTCTGGGTTGCAGTATCAAATTCCACCAGCTATTTTCATAGGAAGAGACCTCTTCGTTCAAATAACCAAGGCCCACCTATGAGAATTCATCAAGAGTTTGCAAGATTGTTTAATCAGATCAAGAAAAATCCTCTATGGAGCACTACTAGTTCCATCGATCCGATCGGGCAATAGGAGGTGTTGGCTCATTTGTAGATGGACTCCATGTTGGTCTGTGATCCAAGGAATTTTCCAATAAATGAGTTGGAGTTGCAGTCAATCATGCTGGACATGATTTTGCAAGGAATCTCAAGGTTACCATTGTAATAGAGCAACTCAATCTTAGTCCCTATATTCAAGTTGGGATTTTGATTTACAAATTTTTTGTAAGACTGAGTGATATTTATTGATCCACATTTCGATCCTGATTCTACCTCTTCTGGGTCTGTTGATCCATTGATCTATGGTTTTAGATCAAATTTTGACCCCTGGTATTAGGATCTAGTGGTGGTCAAAGTTATTGGTTTGGGGTATTTCGCTTGGGCCACATAGATGTCCTCCTAGTTGGTATGAGTGGTCTGAGTGGGAATGATTTTGATCTCTATTGTGTGATGCAGTCCATCCTTTTTCACATTATTTGACAAGCCCCTACCTCTATCTAGATTATCTTTGTCCTTACTGGCATGATTGAGGTTGTATTTGCTACCTCCTATGAGTTCACTAGTGTTAGGATCCCTATTTTTGTTCACTGTTGCTCCTACTTCCTCTTCGTTCGCTCGCTCCTCCATCGCGCTTCATCTGCTCAACTCAATGAACTTGTGCTTTTGATCATTCTACATAGTGCTTAATTAATTTGTTCTCTTTGGGTTTATGTATTTAGTTTATATTATTTTAATACATGATATAAACTTATTAAAGATATTGTATGAGGCATAGACTTTGTTTAAGGATTATGAAAGTTCAAAAGTTATTTATTTTAAATTTTTAATCAATAATCTAATTTTAATACATAAATAGGTAAAGGATAGGTGGGGGTTAATTTTTAAGTTTATAAAATTACTTTAAATATTGGTAGGACTATAATGCATGGAGTTAGTTGAAATAAAATATTAAATTTTTATTTATCTAAAATATTTTTAATAGGACACTTATTCAAGGGGAAAGTGGTTGAATTCAATCAAGATTTATTTTATTTATTTTTTGTTTTTTGTTGATGTTTGGATTACCTGATGTATTATTATTTACATGCCTATATTTGGTAGGTATTATGATTATTTGCAATTTTTTGTAGTTATTGATGGGACTGAACAAAAGGCATTACATATTTACAAGTTATCTTACAATATATAAGCATTAAGCTTAGGAGGGAGATATGACAAGTGTCATAAGCTCTACTCCAAGTGTCTTTCAGAAGACACCACTCCAACTCAAACTGAAGACAGGGACAAGTGGCAAAAGACAAATGTCAACTTGTCAATCATAGGCATAGTGCACATTATAATAATATTCTAAGTCTGTGTATCCAATCAAAGAAAAATTATCACTTGATTTATACATAAGCCCATGATGAGGTGTGGCCTTTAGGAATCTCACAATCCTCTTAGCTGCTATCCAATGGCTCTTCTTAGGATCCTGCATGAATCTGGAAATAAGGCCAACTGAATAGCAAATATCTGGTCTAGTTGAAGTTAAGTAGATTAAATTTCCAACTAGTTGCCTGTAAAGTGTGCCATCAACCCTTTCTTCTTCATCATTATTTAGCAATTTCAATCTAGTTTCCATGGGAGTTAGAGAGGGCTTACACTCCTCCATGCGAAACCTCTCCAAAATAGATTGAATGTATTTAGCTTGTGAGATAAAAATCTTACTAGGTTGTTGCCATACCTCTATTCCTAAGCAATAGTGGAGGAGGCCTAAATCTGTCATCTCAAAGTTCTTGCATAAGTCCTCCTTGAGAAACTTTATTCCTTCTATATCATCACCTGTAATGAGAAGATCATCCACATACAATGTAACCAAAATGATGCGGTTTCTCCAATGTTTCACATAGAGAGTAGATTCTCGCTGCAGATCTAGTGAAACCAAGGTTGAAAAAATAGGAGTCAGTCTTTGCATACCAAGCTCGGGGTGCTTGCTTCAACCCATATAGAGCTTTCTTTAATCCGAGGACTTTGTTGTTTTGGCCTTCAACTGTGTATCCCGGTGGTTGGTTCACATACACTTTCTCCTTCAATGAACCATTAATAAATGCAATTTTGACATCCATTTGATATATAGGCCAATGTTTTTGAGCTGCCGAGCAATAACTGTCCTGATTGTAGTCATCTTAGCCATAGGAGAAAAGGTCTCCTCATAATCAATTCCCTCTTGTTGCTTATAGCCTTGAGCTACTAGGCGAGCCTTGTAGCGATCTAGTGAGCCATCTGCTTTATATTTTGCCTTGTATACCCATTTTGTGCCTATGGTATATTTTCCTTTGGGTAAATCAACTAACTCCCAAGTGTGATTCCTTTCAATGGAATCCAATTCCTGATCCATGGCATGAACCCATTTAGGATCTCCACGTGCTTATTTTACATTAGAAGGTTCAGGTTGGCTAAGGACTTTGGCCATTAGGGCATAATTCACTTGGTGTCTTAGGGGTGAAGGCCTTTTACCTGTATAGGTGGGTAAATGATTTTGGGCTTCATCTATTGTGGCTTGAACCCACTTGGGTAAAGGATTGGATGATGTTACTTGATCATTAGGAGGATGAGATGGAGGACACGGATCATTTGTAGGAAGTTCTTCTTGTGGATGAATTTCTTGATTTATGAGTGAAGGAGAAGAACTAGATGATATTGTATGCATGAATGAAGAAACTATTTCATTTGTTATTTCTAAAGTGGGGGCTTTAGGAGGATTATATGGGGGATACTCATGAAAGGTAACATCCCTAGATAAAATGATTTTCTTGGAAATAGGCTCATATAATTTATATGCATTGGCACTATCACTATAGCCAACAAAGATGCATTTTTGGCTCTTCTCATCAAAATTCTTCCTTTTCTTATGAGGAATATGAGCATAGGCATCACATCCAAATATTCTCAAATGGCCCACATAGGGTGTTCTTCCACTCCATGCTTCTTCGGGTGTTCTTTCATGTAAGGCCTTTGTGTATGACCTATTAGTCAAGTATGCAGCAGTAAGAACAGCTTCTCCCCAAAATGAGTTAGGTAATAGAGCAAGCATGTAACATTGATTTTGCCCTATTTGTGATTGTTTGATTCATCCTCTCAACAACTCCATTTTGTTGCGGGGTATAAGGGGTTGTGAATTGCCTTCTTATCCCATGATACTTACAAAAATTAAAGAATTCATTGGAGACATATTCTCCACCATTATCTGATCTTAAGGTGGAGATTTGATAGCCACTTTCTCTTTCAACAAGTGCCATGAATTCTTTGAACTTATCAAAGGCTTGCCACTTATATTGAATTAGGTAGATCCATACCTTTCTGCTGTAATCATCAATGAAAGTGATGTAGTATTTTTCCCCTGTATAAGATTGAACATACATTGGCCCACAAATGTCTGAATGAATCAATTGCAAAGGTCTATTAGCCCTCCATGCCTTTCCTATTTCAAATGGTTGCCTATGGTGTTTGGATATTACACATGGCTCACAAAAAAATTTTGACTCCTTAAGATGTGGAAGTCCTTTAACTAATCCTTTTGTAGCCATCATTTGAAGATTATTAAAATTTAAATGCCCCAATCTTTCATGCCACATGTACTCCAAAGAGAAAGTTGTTGTTGTATGCAAAGATGTTTGTGTTACAGATTTTGTAAGGAGGTAGTAAACACCATCCTTTTTCACTCCCATGGCCTTGACATTGCCATTGGGTTCCTTAATGTAGCATTTTTCTTTTTCAAAATAGACATTATAGCCCTTATCTATAAGTTGTCCAATAGAAAGAAGACTCCTTTTAAGACCAGACACATACAAAACATCTATTGCAAGAACATTATTACCATCATGCAAAGTAAGTGGTGCCTCCCCAACACCTTCAATGGGTAGAGCACTTTCATCACCAAAAGTAATGAATTGGTTTGATGTGGGCTGAACCTTGGTCAACTAATATTGCCTTCCTGTCATGTGCTTTGCTGCTCACGAATCAATATACCAACATTCTTTATCTTCAACATTAACTTGGTTGGCTGCATACAATGTGTTCATATTATTATTTTGTGGTTCTCCCTGTTCTCTTTGCCTTTGATAGCAATTAGCAATATTATGATTCCATTTTCCACAATATTCACACCCTTGTTGATTGTTGTTTTGACCCCCTTGAGGTCTTGTTGTCCATCTTTGCTGCTGCTGGTAGTGCTGCTGTTGTGGCTATTGTTGGTACTGTTGCTGATGTGGTTGCTGATGGTACTGTTGATTTGGCTGCTGTTGGTACTGTGTGTATCTCTGGTGTGGTCTACCCATTTGATTTTGATTATGCTGATTTTGACCCTTGTTTTGTTTAGGCTATAAAGTTGCCTTGGTGGCAAACACTACTAATGTGGCTTCAATTTCTTCATCTTTGATTAGGGCTTGCTCATGCTTCTTAAGTAGGATCTCAATATCCAATTCATTGTTTTACCACTCAAATATAACATGGTAACATAGGAGTGAAACTTTGAAGTAAGACCATGCAACATTATTGGAATTAACTCATTATCATCTAGAGTTTTACCAGCAGACTAAGAAATCATTTTTAATAGACTTCACTTCCATAAGATAATCGGTAAGTGAGCCTTTCATACATAGATTGTGCAATTTTTGTTTGAGATACAAAATATTATCTTGACTTGGCCTATCAAAAAATCTATTGAGAGCATCCCATGCTTGTTTAGGTGTTTTTGTAGCCCTTACAGTTTCTTTGCATTGAATTCCTATAGCTAGCTTGATTAAACTTAAAGCTATGTTGGAATTCTTCTCAAATTGTGCTTTTTATTTAGGGTCTGTAGGTGCAGTGAGTGGGTCTTCATTAGCCTGCCTATCTCTCACAAAGTCCCACATGTCATTCATTATTAATATTGACTCCATCTCATATTTCCAATTTGCAAAAGTCTGTGCTCCTTCAAGTTTCTTTGTAAGTCCACTTAATAGATTTGTAGTAGCCATGATTTAGAAAAGGATCAAAAGAAAAGGGAGCTCAACAAAGGATGAAGTAAGTACGACAAATGCCAAATTAGAGCCCTAAAAAAAAATCTAGGGTACACCGCTGAAGATCCAGAGGAGGGTTTGCCTAGTTTTTCCACTCTGAATCTTCAAGAGTTTCCAACAGTGGGAGGGTTAAGTTGAACATAAGTGCCTTTTTCTATCCAAAGAGAGTAAGAATTAGAATTTCACCAGACCTTTATACCAAACTTCTCAATATACCCGCCCTTACGTGAGGGAGACTGTAAGTATTTGAGCAGTTGATACGTGGAACATAGGCAATTCTAAAAGGGAATAACCTGCCAGACCTTTATACCAAACTACTCAATATACCCGCCCTTACGTGAGGGAGACTATAAGTATTTGAGCAGTTGATACATGGAACATAGGAAGTTTATAAAAAATGTGATGCTTGCTTTTTGTAGAATTGTTACAATAGATGTGCCAATGTATTTTGTTGAGAATGCCTGTATGTGTTTGCTTGCTTGTATATGTCTTAGTGTCAAGTGTGTATGAACTACACTTGATCACAATTATAAACCCAAAGTTATGCAAGGGTAATAACAAGCATAAAATGAAGCCCAAAATAGAAGATGCAAGCAACAAACACCTAGTGGCTAATAGAGTGCCACAAAATGAATCCATCGACAAGGGACAAGGGGTCCTAAATCACCCCTTAAGTTGATGATTTGTATTGAAAACTTGGCTAAATACAAATTAGCCCCAAATGTGCATAATGTCCTCCCAAAGACTTAGAAATTTACTCCTCAAATTTTTTTTTTTACCAAATTCTCAACCAAGAGTGTCGGATGCAACCGAAAATGCACTCTATTTACAATATAAAACTTCAACCTTCAATTCAGCATATCAAATGATTTCAAAATTAAAAATAAACTTCACCAATGGATTCCCCTTGAAAAAACCTTTCCAACGACTATATATAAGCCTATAGTCGGATACAATTTGGCCCTCAATTTGTGAAGAAAACAAGAGACCTCTTGGAAACAAGAAAACAGGGCAAAAATGCCCTTTACAATTTTGAAAGATTGAATTTCAAATTTTCGACGGGAAAATTTTTGAAAAACGGACGACAATTTTTGGTGGTAAACTTTGAACTGCAGGCAGGCACAAAACTTTTTCGACGGGAGATTTTAAATTTGTTTTGAAGGCAGGAAATTTTTTTTAAACTTCGACAGGCGGGAAGTTTAAACAAATATCACAGAATCAACACAGGACCATCTGAAAAAATATCAACACAGTTTCATTCTATCCAGTTGTCTTATTCACATGAGAGCCCGGGAATCGAACGCTTGCCCACTCGATTTAGAATTTCTCTACAAAATTATCGTATTTACCTTTTCGCGACCCTCCCGCTACCGTTACTGCTGCTGTTGCAGTGCAGCGCGTCACGGTGCGAGTTGCACCCTGCCATGGTGGCGTGCCTGTTGGACAGCTACGGCGACGAGTGCGTGATCATCTGCAGATATGCTGAGGATGGCGACGGAACACCTAGCACTCCCTCGAAGGCCACCAAAGCTCAAACTCCAGGAGTTGAAATGAAACCCCCGTCGGGATTCGAACCACACCGGATCGCCCAAAAATGGGGCTTTCACCGACTTCATGGCCAGCTCAGAACCACATGAAAAAACCCCGAAGCACAGTGCTTCTCCAGCTTGTAGCGACGCTTGAGATTCTCTACCTTGTCGCGGCACTACTTCATCGTCTTCGCAGATTTTGATTAAACTGAGTTCACCATTGAGCATCTCATAGTACGAAATCAAATCTGGGCAAGCACAAACAAGATAAATTTTAGGCTCCATGGGGTTCGCTCTACAAGCAGATGCTACCTTCATTCCATCTCGCCAACAGGTGCCTCAAATTATTTCATGTCTTTATCATGCACACATCTGTTAATGTCGCTTGAGGCATAAATCTTTGACAGCCCCCTCCGAATGTCTTCAACTCCTACCGGATCGATAAAAAAAAACTCTGCGCCAACGAACGTTTACATGTCCTTGACAACAAGTTCTACTACGACCAACTCAACAAGTGGTCGTGACAGTAGCAAACAAGAATAGAAAAAAAAAGCAAACACTGTGTGTGTCAAAAGTGGTTCTCATAAGATCTGTAGGGAGAGGAGCCGAATTGATGGCAAGCTCGTCTATCCACCGAACATGACGAACACAGCCACAGCGGGACCTTTGACGTGTAGCTTTACAGAAACAGGGTGCAAACCTTTGCAAAAAAAATTACAGCCGCGCGATCATAGACAATGGGGGCAACAATATCTGGGCTATTGGACTTTTAAAAAAAATGACTTCCTCTCACAGAAAAAATACAGTAAAATCAAGGCATATTATCCTAAAAAAAAACTCATAATGGAGTTTTTGGTTTCTAATCCATTGGAGCATACTCCCTGACTCCACACTTAAGACCCTAATGGTCCCACAGGTGGATCTCACTGCTCTGATACCAGATGATGGGACTGAACAAAAGGCGTTACATATTTACAAGTTATCTTACAATATATAAGCATCAAGCTTAGGAGGGAGATATGACAAGTGTCATAAGCTCTACTCCAAGTGTCTTTCAGAAGACACCACTCCAACTCAAACTGAAGACAGGGACAAGTGGCAGAAGACAAATGTCAACCTGTCAATCATAGGCATAGTGCACATTATAATAACATTCTAACAGTTATTTATCTTAAGATTCTTTTATTTTTTCTTTGTTTGTTTTCTCTACTCTTGATTTTTCTTTTATGGTCTTCCCATGAATTTAATAGAGGGAAGTGAACCAAGAAAAAAATCTCTAGGGTTTTTTCTTTTAGCTCTAGATTAGTGTTTGGTAACATCCAAAGCCTTGTCATGTAATTGGTGATGGGGTATATCCCTCCCCATCTTGAACCCTCCTTTTTAGATGTTATTATGGTGACTCTCTCCATACTCAATAATTTTAACCTTGGATTATTTTCTTGTTTCACACTACCTCCTTTGTTTGAATTTATGATTCTAGGGAGAGGGTATTTCATAGTTATTTTCTTTTCCATAGAGTAAAGAGATGTAATATTTTAAGGATGTCACTAGTTCCTTTGATCAAACCCTCTCTACATGACAGTTTGGTCAAATAGTTTTGACCTACAAGTGGAATAACTAGAAGAAGTCTTAGTTTGGGTAAGACTACCATTTTTACCCCTACATTTATGGAGTAAATCAAATCTTTAGATGATAGGTAACTCTATTGGCATAGTTGTAGATAATCTCTTTTAAAGGACAACAATGCAACTTATGTGGATGTGTGTTTGAGTTAATTTGAAAAATGGTCTTCCTATAAATATAGGTATCAAACTCTTGGACTGGATCCATACCCAACGCCTAGATTATGAGCACATTTCCTTTAAATGTATCACATATCATCAATATGGTAATTTCTCAAGGAACTATCCACTAAGGTATAACAAGAGACAAAGGAGGAATATCAAGAATTCCAAATAGTAAGAAGAAAATAACAGAGAAGATCTAGAAGTAGAAGAAGGAGGTCTCAACCACATCCAAAAAGACAAGACAATAATAAGATCACTATTTTATCATAAAATGGGGAAGGGCATCTAAAAAAGGGGGTATCCATTATATCCTAAAATAGATGAAGTGGAGAAAACTTATGCCACCAAATAGAATATTTAGGAATAGGATATTGAAGAAATATAAGAGACTCGGTTAGCAACAACAATGATTCTAGGAGGTATCCCAACCACTTGATCTTCTACAAGAGGGATAAAATATAATCAAGAGGTAAGAATAAAATAAACAAATATAGAGGTTCAAAAGAAAACATAGACAACCTTAGAATTTAGACAAGGCTAAGAAGAAACTTAAGAAATGAAGGTTCTATCATGGAATGAAAGGGTATAGTGTCCCTTGTAAAATACTATCTATATGAATTAATCACCTAGTAGAATCCAATGGTTATCTAAATTCAAGAAACTAAATTGATAGATCAATTAACAAGAATAAAATGGAAAAATATATGGAGATCCTTAGGCCTATAAGTAATATTTTCAACACGTTCCTTGGGGGGCCTTCTCCTTGCATAGGATCCATAGTCCCTTATATGTATAAATAATATAATACACTCAATTTGGATAGAAAATTCTTGCTCCTTTCCATAGGGATAGACTTGGATCATAGTTAAATTTTATAGACCAAATAACTTAGCCTTAAAACAACAGGACTTGAAAAGTATCTAGCATTGGATTAATTAGGAAATTTTTCTTAATTTAATTATATTCAAGGACTAGAATGTGACTTTAGTCCAATGGGAGAAAAAAATAAGCATTTCCTCAAAAGACCCTTCTAAGGACCTAGTTATGCAAATTATAACTAAATAAAAAACTTCAATACATAATCCCCCAAAATGGAAAATTTACATGGACAATTAGAAGAGCTTGGGTTAAATTTATTGTAGAAATATTAGATAAATTATTGACATAAGAAGATATACTATTCAAGTATTCACTTTTATCAAATGATATAAATCAAAATTTGCTCTCAAATCATAAGCCTATATTTGGATACATGTGATAGTGCTCTTGGAAAAAGGAATATTCCTTTCAAATACAATCTAGAATGGATGGAGCATAAGGAGTTTGCACATTTAGTAGAAAATATCTAGAAGTATAATGTCTATGAAAATAATCCTCAATAGGTATGGAAAATGTGCATTTATATTCTCAATAGAACCATTAGGGACTATATTTCTAGTAAGACTAAAGTTCAAAATAGGTCAAGCATATTGCTACAACAAATTGAGGAAGTAGATCAAGAGATAGGTGATCATTATCCAACCCTTTAACATGAAGAGAAAATATTCTGGTTGAATCTAGAAATGGATCTAGCTTTCAGAGAAGAAAAGACACATTGGAGACTTCAATAAAGAATGATTTGGATCAAGAAAGGAGACACAAACACAAATTACTTTAATCTAAAAATAATTCAACATTACCAATAAAATGCAATAAAATATATTCACAAAATTGAATAAATTTATTTTGATCATGTAGTCATAAATGAACTAGCAAGAGATCATTACTCAACCCTTCTCACAAAGACAATAGTAAATGAGTAGGCTCAAACCACTCTTCTAAACAACAATAATCCTTTATTTTAAAAAGAGATAGACAATATCTCTCTTTAGTAGTAAACAAATAAGAGTTAAAATAAACAATCCTTTCACTACCCAAGGATAAAGCTCAAGGAGAAGATGGTTTCACTGATAATTTTTATCAATAGTTTTATAAAATTATAAGAGGTGACCTATTGAAAATGATATAAGAGACAATGATAAGAGGTAAGCTCTTTGGGGAAATCTACTCCAATTTCTTAGATTTAGTTCTAAAATAAAAAATGCAATTACTTTTGATAGATTTGGACCTATATATTTATGCAATTACTCTTATAGGATAATATCTAAAATTATAGCAAATAGAACTAAAAGGAATATTAATGATTTAATAGAGCCATAACAAGGGGTTTTTATTCTAGGGAAATAAATATATGATAATATTATAATGATTCATGAAGCCCTATAGTCAAGTGCCAAGTCCAAAAAGAAAAGAATATTCATTAAACTTGATATTATTAATGCCTTTGATAGAGTAGAAATTGGAATTTTAACATTGGTGTTAGCCAAATTTGGACTTCCAACTTAAATGATAGATTGGATAAGAGCTTGCATAGAGGGATTTTGGGTAGCCCCTCTAATCAATGTAAAACTTGATAACATATTTAAAACCACTAGAGAATTAAGGCAAGGGTGTCCTCTCTCCCCTTCCATTTATATCCTTATAGCTTAAACTTTAGGGAGGAACCCAACTAAATTGAGATAAAGGAAATAAATATTAGGAATTAGAGTAGTTGTAGGATATAGAACAATCACTCATGCTTAACTTGCAGATGATACTATTTTATGTTAGTATAACAATGGCACAGAGAGGGGGGGGGTGAATCTGTGCAATTTAAAACTTTAATTTAAAATTTTAAATCTGATTTAAAATAGAAATAAACTCATGTATAGCGGCAACATATATGCAAGAGAAACAACCCACCACACATGATATGCCGGAGGAAAACCACAAGGGTAAAAAACCTCCCAAAGAGAAATGCTTGCTATGAATATTGCATAGAACAAGCTTAAAAATGAAATACACTAAGGTTTATCTTCCAAAACAGAAGGATGGCTGCAACCCACCTATATCAGATAATAATAATAATAATATGATGAAAAATAAAGCATAAAAATGCTTCCAGTAAAAGCAAGCTCTAACAAGCCTGCAAGCTCAAAACCAACAACACTGCTGCAAACCAACTGTGCACCCAACCACTGTAAAATGATTTTTCTGTCAAATATGATCCAAAACATACAATAAACATATCAAAATTATTCTCTCTCCATACACAATATATTCCCAAACCTGCATGCTAAAATCTATACACTTATGTCTTCTACAGAAATTTTGGCAGCATTCCAGCAGCACCCTGTTACTCTCAACAAAAACTCCATAATACCACCATATAAAACATTGAATTTATATATAAATGAGATGGAGAGAAACCATAAATGGTTTCCAAAACCATGAGTAGAAAATCACTCAAAAAATCATGTCCAAGTTGAGGAAATTTCTAATTTTCCAAAAAAGAAATTGTTGCCAGCACCACTACACACACTCACCAGCTGCCAATCAAAGTGGAGATGCTATTACACAAAAAAGAGAATATTAGAAAGTTTCTAAACATAATTTATCAATTATCATGTCCCATATATCCAAAATCCCACAAAAATATGGCAGCAAAATATTCTTTCCTTACACCACTATGACAAATGTCATAAAGTGGGTCCCACAACAAGTTGAACACCCCAATTAGCATATTTCCATTTTTGCACCACAATATAAATTCCAATAAATATTGGAAATAATTCCTAACCCTTATGATGCTTTATAAAATAATTAAAATGAATTTTCCCTCCATTCCTAAGTCTTGGAACACATTCCAAGGAATTTGGAGATGACATAGTGGAAATAAATAAATGTTGAATGTTACAATATAGCACCAAGGCACATAGAAAATACAAATGCAACCTTATATCACCTTTACATAAATAAATGTGCCATAAACATAGAACCAAGAGAAATAAGATATGCAATAACCACAAATTATACCTCCAAAGTCTCCGTAAAAGGTGTGTTCAAATACACAACATTTTGCAACATTGCCCAAAATGCAGCATATCACCATGATGAATAGGATGCCAACTAGGAGAAAAAGTAGAAGTGTTGACAACAATGACAACACCTCAAATTCTCAACAATATCCCTCTTTGGCATTGTTGGAAACACCAAATAATTTGCAGATAAACTACAACAACCAAGACCATGAAATAGGCAACAAGAAGGTCCTTTAAATCTTGTAAAGCACAAAACAAGAAATGCAACATTATTCAACATATCTCACACCTAAAACAACATCAAATGTATCACCCTAAAACCAACCATACAGATCTGAAAGCAAATAGCACAAGAAGCAGATTATCCAACTCTCTCCCCCTTTGACAATCAATTGCAAAGGGCAACCAGTGCATTTGAAAATATGATAAACATTACAACTCTCCCTAAACCAAAGCACCAAGACAGTTGAAACTGATGTGAATATGAAATAACAGATTTTAGTGATGAAAACATCAATGGGAAAGATTACAAGATACCCCAAAGAAGTTCTACACAAGATACAATACCACTAGCTCACACAACACTACAACCAGGTACCATAGAATGCATCAAACAATACTAAACCTTGCTATTGTGAAAAAAACTGATATATATCTGATATGAAATGATATTCAACATGAAAATATAGTAGCTACAATAGCAAAGAGATACCCAACAAAATCTCACCAAACTGCAAGAAGTTGCCAAGCAACTAGGCAATAACCGATCAACCCGAACAACACCAAACAACACCAAACTCTGCAACCATCATCCTCAAGCATACATCAACAAATATGAACATGAAATATCAGAAATAGGAGCATAAAATAAGACCATAAGAATCTCCCCCTGAGGATGTGCACCAACAAAAAGATCTAGTGAGATGGAGAAGAAACAACTCCCAAGAGTTGTCTCAAATGCTCAAATGTCTCCATAGGCAATGGCTTAGTGAATATATCAGCAAATTATTGCTTTGTAGGCACAAAATACAAAGCAACCAGACCATTAGAAACCTTCTCCTTCAATAAATTATACCTTATATCTATGTGCTTAGTCCTTGAATGCAAAACTGGGTTCCTAGAAATATTAATAGCACTAGTATTGTCACAAAGAAGAGATATAGGCTCACCAATCTGAATACCCAAGTATACAAGAATTTTTTTCATCCAAAGCAATTGAGTACAACATGAGGCAGCAAAAATATACTCAGATTCATCAGTAGAGAGTGATACTAAGTCTTGCTTCTTGCTATGCCAAGAAACAAGCATGTCACCAAGATAGAAAGTGCCACCACTAGTGCTTTTTTGATCATCAACACATCCTGCAAAATTTGCATTTGTGTAGGCTCTAAGTGTAAAGTATTTTCCTATTGGATACCATAATGAAAATTCCATAGTCCCCTTGAGATATCTAAAAATCCTCTTAACATCTTTCACATGTGTTTCTTTGGGTGCACTCTGAAATCTAGCAACCATACAAATAGTTTGCAAAATATCAGGCCTAGAAGTAGTTAGATATAATAAAATTCCAATAATAGACCTATAGAGTGTTTTATAAACAAGAGGAGACTCATCATACTTACTTAGCTTACATATGATTACCATAGGTGTACTCACAGGTTGAGAATCCTCCATATTAAACTTTTTCAATATTTCCTTGACATATTTTTATTGTGAAATGAAAATACCTCTATCAAGTTGAGAAATTTGTAGACCAATAAAATAATACAACTCTTCAATAATAGACATATCAAACTCACTTTTCATAGCAACAGCAAAATTATGACACATGCTATCTTTGCTTCCACCAAAAATAATATCATCAACATAAACAACAATCACTAGCTATGGGAATCAACAACTTTGAAGTACAAGTTGCTATCAACCTTACCCTTTTGGAAGCCTTGCTGCAAAATATACTTATACAAACTTGCATACCATGCTCTTGGATCTTTCTTGAGCCCATACAAAGCCTTCTTTAACCTGCAAATATAGTTCTCGTCCCCAAGATGAAATCCTTTAGGTTGCTCCATATAAAATTCCTCTTCCAAATTGCCATTAAGAAAAGCAGATTTCACATCCATTTGATAAACCTTAAAGTTCTTATGAACAACAAAAGAAAGAAATATTCGGATGGCTTCTAATCTAGCAATAGGAGAAAAAGTTTCATCAAAATCAATACCTTCAACTTGAGCATACCCCTTGCACAATAATATTGACTTATTTCGAACAACTGTATTCCTCATTGAGCTTGTTTCTAAACACCCACTTGAATCCTATTACATATTTGTTCATTGGTATTGGAACCAATTCCCAAGTGTTGTTATTTTCAATTTTATTAATCTCCTCTTCCATAGCATGAGTCCAACTATTATCCCTAGAAGCTTCAATAAAATATTTAGGCTCAACTTGTGATAACAATGAAAAGTGACTTTGCTCATTTGGTCTTACCAATTTTATCCTTGTTTGCACACCTTGTGTTGGATCACCTATGATTTGATCCATTGGATGATTCTTCTTGATGTATTTTGGAGGTGAATTGGTAGCTTCACTTTGTTCTTCTCCTTCTGAAACTTGCTTGTTTTCATCTTGCACTTCTTCTTCCTCATATGGTTCAAACTGTGATGGTGAAGACTCCTCAAGATCAACTTTGGGAACATGTCCTTCATCAACCCTCACATTTGCACTTTCTACCACTTTTCCAAGATTCTTGTTGAAGCATCTATAAGTCTTCCTTTTGGTGGAGTAGCCAAGGAAAATCCCCTCATCTGCTCTATCTTCAAACTTGCAAAGATTGTACTCATCTCTCCTTATGTAGAACTTGGACCCAAATACTCTGAAATGCTTAACTGAAGCTTTCTTTCCTATCCATAGTTCATAGGGTATCATATGGCTATGAAATCTAAGCATGCACCTATTTTGTATGTATACTGTTGTATGCACTGCTTCCTTCCAAAATCTAGTTGCAACCTATGAATCATTAAGCATTGTTATAGCCACTTCTTGTACTGTTCTATTATTTCTCTCAACCACCCCATTTTGTTGAGGTGTTCTTGCTACTGAAAGTTGTCTTCTAATACCATGATCATGACAAAAATTATCAAAATCACTAGAAGTGAACTCACAACCTCTATCGAATCTCAAGAATTTGATCCTCTTTCTTGTATCATTATCAACCATAGCCTTAAACACTTTGAAACAAATAAAAGCCTCTAATTTCTCCTTCATGAAAGATACCCATGTTAGTCTAGAATAATAATCAATAAACAAAATGAAATACCTCTCACCATTAGTTCCTTTAGTCCTCATAGGACCACACACATCGGTATGCACAAGCTCCAAAGGCCTTGTAGAATATTCCTTAGTTTTGAAGTGTGATTTGGTTTGCTTGCCTTGTTGACATGATGCGCATATGCTATTGTTTGGCTTAGTCAACTTTGGAAGATGTCTTATTGAATTCTTGGAGCTAATCTTAACCAAGATATCAAAGTTAATATGGCCAAGCCTCTTGTGCCATAACCAACTATCATCAACTTGTCCAACCAAGCATGTTTTCTCATTTGCACTACAAATATTATACAAATTTCTTGAAGTTCTTGTAGATTTTGCCAATATTTTACCACTCATAGCACATCTAATCTCACAACAATCTGATTTAAAAATCACATCTTTGCCACTATCACACATTTTTCTAACACTTAAAATATTATGCTTGAGTCCATCAACAAAAATAACATCATGAGAAGTGATTTTACCATTGTTGATGTTGACCATACCTTTACCCACAATATTTGCATTGTTATTGTTACAAAACTTTACTGAACCACCATCATAATATTGTAATATTGTAAGTTGCCTTCTATCTCCAGTCATGTGACTAGAGCATCCACTATCAATGATCCAAGATGTAGCCTTTATTTGTGCCTTGAAAGTGGTTTGAACAATCAATGAATCATGCTTAGTAATGTCTTCCTGTTTTGACTTTCCCTTCTCAACCCATGTCATCTTGGGCTTGTTTTCTGATTTCTTATCTTCCTCATACCTCACGGAATTCTTCTAAAAATGGTATTTATGCATCATGGATTTCTTGTTTTACACCTTTGGAGGCTTGTTTCTACTTCTATCCTACATTTTATTAGTCACAAAAATAGTTCTGCAATCTCTAGCAATGTGACCAAAGTTATTACACTTGTAACACTCAACATGAAAATCAATGAGAGGAGCAAATGAGTTGTGACTAACAAAGCTCTTAGGCCTAACATTAAGCCTACAATCCATCATCTTGTGACCATAAGTATTGAACTTGATGCCATGAATTGAAACTCCTTCTAGGTGCTCTTCCCATTTGATGTTTTACCTTTTGAAACTCATCATTGCTGGTATTTATGGCATGATAAGGCATATTTCTATTGTTGGTCTGATTTGAGACCTTTTCTTATTTATTTTTATCTCCTTGGTGTTGCTCTATAATGGGTTTCTCATTCTTCAAGCTTTCACCAACTGATTTTGCATATTTGGCAACATATGAACTTTCACCTTCATCAAACCCCAAACCAAACTTGATTTTGGTGTATCTTTGACTACCAATAAGCTCATCAAGCTGATTATAAATTTTCTGAAATTTAAAATTAGTGCTCAAATCCAAATTAGCCTTTTCAAGTTTCTTTCTCAAAGTAACAATCTCCTCTTTTAGTTTGCAACACAAATCAGATTTTTTACATACCCGATTCTTAAGATCATCTATTATTTTCTTGGACTCTTCAACTTGAACTTTTAATTCTTGTATCATTTTTGTAGCCAAATTATTGGAATCCTCTAAATATGAAATATTTTGGTCAGCAAATATTTTTGACTCTTCATGTTGCATCAACAAGTCTTCATTGAGTTTTTTTAGCTCCTTGATCTTTTCATTCATCCTTTTGTTTCTCTTTCTCTCAATTTCATATTGTTCCAATGCAATTGCAAGCTCTTCCTCAAAATCAATTTCAGATTCAGCATCCTCTTTGTTTGCATTTAAATTGGATTTGTCTTCAATAGCCATAAAGAGGACTTCAGTAGCCTCTTCATCTGAATCATCTATGCTCTCATCTGAAGAATCACTATCTTCATGTGTCATCAAAACCTTTCTCCTTGAGAATATCTTGCTAAATCTTGAAGATTTTTTTTTGTACTCCTTGTTCTTGTGACTCTCACCATCATCATCGAAGTGCTCCTTGTAAGGAAATTTTGAAGCAAAATGCTCAATGCGCCCACACTCAAAACATTTCAATGGCAACTTTCCATTGTATTTCCCTTTTCCTCTTTTCAAATTTTGAACAAATTTTGCTTGTTCTTCATTGGAGAACCTCTCTTCATCGGATTGTGGATTCAATTTCATGTTTTTGAATGCTTTGAAAGCACTCTCCTTTTTAGTAGAATTTTTGCAACCAACTCTCATCTCATATGAAATAAGAGAGCCATGTAGTTCATCTAGTGAGAGATTGTTTAAGTCCTTTGCTTCTTCAATTGCAGAAACCTTTGAATCAAGCTTTGAAGTCAAAGAATGAAAAACCTTCTTCACAACAATACTATCTATGATAGTCTCTCCTAAACATCTAAGAGAAGTGATCACCTCACTCACACGAAGCATGTATGCAGAAATATCCTCATTCTCATCCATTCGGAGACTCTCAAATTGAGCTCTCAAAATTTGAAGTTTAGCTTCTTTAACTTTGTCATTACCTTCATGAATAGCTTGCAACTTATCCCATACTTATTTTGCTATTTGCAAACCCATAACATTCACCAATTCACTTGGTGCAAGAGCATTTGTGATAGTAGATTTGGCTTTCATATTGTTTTCATATTCTTTGATTGCATCAGGATCTATAGGAATTGTAGTAGGAAAAGCATAACCATTCTTAACTGAAAGATACATACAAATACCAAGAGAACCCAAATAGTCCATCATATTGTAACTCCAAAATGAATAATCACTCCCATAAAAGTATGGCACCTTGTCAGTGTTGACATCCCTATTAGCCATTATGAACTAGGAATCAATCCGAGCTAATTAAGCTACTAAAAGGACAACCAGGCTCTGATACCAATTGTTAGTATAACAATGGCACAAAGAGGGGGGGTGTATCTATGCAATTTAAAAATTTAATTTCCAATTTGAAATCTTATTTCAAAGAGAAATAAACTCATGTATAATAGCAACATATATGCAAGAGAAACCCACAACACATGATATGCCGGAGGAAAACCACAAGGGTAAAAAACCTCCCAAAGAGAAATGCTTGCTATGACTACTGCATAGAACAAGCCTCAAAATGAAATACACTAAATTTTCTCTACCACAATAGAAGGAGGGATGAAACCCACCTATATCAGATCAAAATAATAATAATATGATGAAAAATAAAGCATAAAAATACTTCCAGTAAAAGCAAGCTCTAACAAGCCTGCAAGCTCAAAACCAACAACACTGCTGCAAACCAATTGTGCACCCAACCACTGCAAAATGATTTTTCTATAAAATATGATCCAAAACCTGCAATAAAAATATCAAAATGATTCTCTATCCATCCAAAATAGGTTCCCAAACCTGCATGCTAAAATCTATACACTTATGTCTTCTATAGAAATTTTGGCAGCATTCTGGCAGCACCCTGTTACTCTCAACAAAAACTCCATAATACCACCATATCAAACACTGAAATTATAGAGAAATGATATGGAGAGAAACCATAAATGGTTTCAAAAACCATGAGTAGAAAATAACTCAAAAAATCACTCTCAATTTGAGGAAATTTCTAATTTGCCAAAAGAGAAATTATTGCCAGCACCACTACACACACTCACCAGCTGCCAATCAAAGTGGATATGCTCTTACACAACAAAAAGAATATTCCAAAGTGTCTAAACACTAATTTGTAAATTATCACATCCCATATCTCCAAAATCCCACAAAAATATGGCAGCAAAATATTCTTTCCTTACACCACTATGCCGGATGTCATAAAGTGGGTCCCACAACAAGTTGAACACCCCAATTAGCATATTTCCATTTTTGCACCACAAAATAAATTCCAATAAATATTGGAAATAATTAATAACGCTTATGATGCATTATAAAATAATTAAAATCAATTTTCCCTCCATTCCTAAGTATTGGAACACATTCCAAGGAACTTGGAGATGACATAGTGGAAATAAATAAATGTTGAATGTTACAATATAGCACCAAGGCACATAGAAAATACAAATGCAACCTTATATCACCTTTACATAACTAAATGTGCCATAAACATAGAACAAAGAGAAATAAGATATGCAATAACCACAAATTATACCTCCAAAGTCTCCATAAAAGGTGTGTTCAAATACACACAACATTTTGCAACATTTCCCAAACTGCAGCATAATCACCATGATGAATAGGATGCCAAATAGGATAAAAAGTAGAAGTGTTGACAACATTGAAAAAACCTCAAATGCTCAACATTTTACTGGAAGAAGACACAAAACTAAATGTTAGATTAATAAAATAAGTTTTAGATTGTTTCTCTTCAACCATAGGGGCAAAGATAAATAGCCAAAAGAGAATATTTTATACAATAAATACTTCAATAGTAGATGATAGAGGTTTCTTTTAGATTTTATAATTTCACAAACATTGTGTTATCTTTAACTGCTGGGGTGTTCGTATGGGATCCCATAAGAAAAAAATAGAAAACAAGGAGTGTAATTCTATAAAATATGTCAAGGAGAATACAACAATATAGCAATGGCCAGTTGAAGAAGAAATTTGAAGGGGTAGACTTCAAATTATTATATTAATAACTTAAAATAAATATACACAAATAATGATCCATAAGAAAGAAACTAGATCCTATTTATAGATATAATTAGGTTGGGCAACTCTTAACCCTAATTAGGTTAGCTGCAACTACCTACTTGAGTATTCAACTACTATGCATGCCATGAGTGGACCATGCTTAATAATCCTACAATGGATAATGATATTGTGTCACCTTTAAAAAAGTTGTGCACTCAATGTGCCTTAGCCCCAACCACTCGAGAAATTCATGAATCTCATCAACTTTTAAAAGACATCAAACCAGATGAAGAAGACAAAAAAGGCACAAGAGGTGGCCTTAGAACACGAGTGCACAAATAATTTATTTTTGAACTTGAACCTATAAACTGCACCTCGCTCTAAATAATGAATATCTCACATACCAAGAAGTTGTTAAACATGTAGCTTGGAGACATGCAATGAACTAAGAGTATGAATATTCGATAAAAAATGGTACTTGGGAGTTATTCAATCTACCATTTAGAAGAAATGTATTTTGAAACAAATGGGTGTACAAAAATAAGTATAAATCAAATGACACCGTTGATAAACATAAGGTGATATTAATGGTTAAATATTTCATGCAAAAGCAAGGCATTGACTACATTGAGGTATTTGCATCTACCACAAAATGGCCCACAATTAAGACTCTTGTAGCCTTATATGCATAGCAAGGTTGGAAGATTCATCAATTAGATGTAAATATTGCTTTCTTGAATGGTGAATTGGAAGAAAAAATATACATGGCATAGCTAGAAGTTTTTGATATTGCAGAATAGGAGCATGAGGTATGCAAACTCAAAAATATTTATATGGATTGAAGCAAGACCCTTACACTTGGTTCAACAAGCTATCAAATCAAATGAAGCAACTTAAATTTGAAGTGTGGGGTTACCAAGACATTGCATAGTCTTTGTGGACGATATGCTTCTAACAGTTAACAAAGAACACATCATCAACACAATGAAACCTTGCAAAGAATTTTGATACATATGATTTGGCATTGTTTAAATTCTATTTGGGCATAGAAGTAACTCAAGAAAACGGTAAAATATTCTTGACCCAAGACAAATACATTAATGATATTCTCAAGAAGTTTCAAATCAAAGACGCATACCGTATGACAACACCAATGGAATCAAATATAAAACTCACTACAGATGATGACACACCAGAGGTATATGCAACACTTTACAAAAGGTTGGTTGGTAATCTCATATATGTTATTAACACAAAACCTGATAATTTTTATGTAGTGGGGATTTTAGCAAGGTAAATGACCAAGTCAAAGGAGAGTCATTAGTAAGTAGTAACAAGAGTGTTAAGGTATGTAGAGACAACCCATAATTATGATCTATTGTATGAAAATAATGTAGATTTCAAGCTCAATACATATACAAATTTAAAATTTGTAGGATATAAAGACATTGGGAGATTTACATCTAGGTACTTAACATTTCTTGGCTCAAAACTAATTTCATGGAGATCATAGCAACAAAATACTGTAGAATATTCTTTAGTAGAAGCTAAATATATTACTGTAGTCGAGACAAGCAAAGAAGTGGTATGGTTAAGAAAGTTGTTATACACTCTCGATATCACTCAAAAAGGTCCTACAAGACTACATGTGGACAATCAATCAACAATCCACATGACAAAGAATACTATGTTTCATGACAAAACCAAACACATCAGTATAAAAGCCCATAGGATTTGATAACTTATTTAATATGACATAATACAAATGCACTATTGTCCAATAGTGGATCAAATTACCAAAATATTCACCAAGCCACTCCAAAGGGTGAAGTTTGAATAGTTTAGATAGTAGATAGGCTTGAGAGCCTCCATCTCTCCCTAACAATGGAGATGCAACAAGACTAGAAAGGCTAATGCTTATTCATAAAACCATCATTGTATGGGCAAAAAATATTGTTCAGTCTCTACTCTATCCCATTCATGAAAACCCCTTATGGACACAAAAGGATGAGGGTTGTACTAGTTTTGGAAAATCAAAACCTGTGAACACTTGAAAGGGCATGGGGAATGACCAAATGGTATATGGAGACCCAGTATATTGGAGCCAAATTTCATGGATAATTGGATAATTGGCTACACAAAGAGCCACTTGAGCCACTCATCTACTAAAATAAAATGACCTTATACCATTAAGGGGGGGATTGTAGATATGTTAATGCTATAAGGTCATGTTTATTAGTTAGGTTCGTAATTAATTTTTATGAGGCTTTAATAAGACCTCATTAGAATAGTTTATTTTAATGTGTAATGCCATTTCATGTTCATTTGAATCTCATGTAACATGGATTTGGGAGCCCTAACACTAATCTCATTTTTCTCAATATATAATTCCATAACACAAGAGGAGAGATATTATTTTTAATTCTCTCCTGTCAAAATATTCTCCTCATATTTTCTTATTTCATGTGGTTGATATTGGGCACATAACATTGATCCTCTCTATAGTATAGACATTACAAAGATAACAAAATTCTGGC
Organism: Wollemia nobilis; assembly: GCA_028583015.1. NCBI lineage: Eukaryota > Viridiplantae > Streptophyta > Pinopsida > Araucariales > Araucariaceae > Wollemia > Wollemia nobilis. The sequence goes on along the minus strand of JAQPPZ010000883.1, from coordinate 2,324,605 downwards.
ACCTAGTGCTCTAAAAATAATATCTGACATCTAACATCCTATGTCTAGTATTTAAGCAAAATTAAAGCAAAAAATACAAGAAAATAGAGATACAATGATGCTAATGTCATCAAGATGACATTAAAAATATGACATAGTAAAAAATAGTGTCTAAGACATTGGATTTGACATATGATATCTATCATCATACTATGTAAGGTTTTCAAAAGTACCAAACTTTATAAATAATGATGTCATCATCAAGAGCTAGAACACCCTAAAAGCCAAAATATATGTTGAATGTAAAATAAATCTAAGGAATGGGATCTTACAATAAAGCATTAATCATAAAGCAAATACACCCAACATCCAGTACCATGCATAAGAAATTATAGCTATAATATTCTCTAAGTGATGTCATCATGAAAAGAGAAGAAGGTATTTGACACTCAACAAAGAAAAGTGCAAAGCTCAGCATAAAGAAAGGACAAAATAAGTAATACTAAACGAAGATAAAATATCTAGTAGTATGAAATATATTTTCATACCACTAGCCTCTACACAAATGTATCAGACTCATCCTAATAAACTAGGTTATGCATACCAATTAAACACCATATGTTATTGTTATAAAGATATCTCAATGGTCAAATCCTTCTCAATAACACACCTACCCCTTATCAACTGGCTAAGAATAATGGAAAGGATTGGACTATCATTGGATAGAATATGATGAGGTAGAATGCAAGCCAGTCTTAGAATGAAATCTACATTGCACATGTTAGTTAGGCATGATTGAAGCAATCAGGCATAGCTCACCTAAATATGATAACCACTTCTTGTGTCTTTTTTGAAAGGCCTACAATATAACCTATAGATGATCATGATAAGATAACTAAATGTATTGTAAATCTATATATACTTGAATGTAAGCCATTAAAATGGTTGGTCCTTTAGTTTTTACAATTGCATAATTGTATGATGATGCTATATAACTTTTGAATGAATATTGGATTGTTGTCTATCCTTTTGCTCAATTATTTTTAAAACATGTATGTATGCCAACTGAGTGTTTTAGCATATTTTTTAAATCTATGAATGGTTAATTCTATTATAGTTATTTTGCTTTCTATATTTCTCCCTAGATTTCATGTTCATTAGTTATAGAATGCTTGATAATTCTTATCATTTATTATGATTAATTATTTTGTCATAACAAAAGTAATATGGTCTATTTGGTAGTCCAATTTAGTTTAGATTATGAGAATATCATGTACTATGTCTCTTGATGTTGCTAAATCCACACCACTTTCAACTTAGCTTCTAAATTTTGTTTTGCATCCCTTACTTTATTCTACAACCCCATTTTAGTTAGTTTAGCTAGGGCCATAGGATCCAACCTACTTTAGAGGTTAACTCAAAGACCTCTATTTCAAAGCCATCCATTCTTAGTCTAGGTCTTGAGGGTGCAACTCATCCACTTAGATGGATTTTAGACCAAGACTTCCCATATTTGCTCATATTTAAAATATGATATTTTAAAATTCACTTAAAACCATTTTATTTCTTATTGTATAGTGATATAAACCAATCCTTCTCAAGGTATTAATTTTAGCACAAGTTCCTTCATCTAACCAATTGCTTGAGAGTATGTATCTATCTTTTTTATTTGCTATCAAGTTCTACCCTATCCTACTATTGGTCCATGTATAGTTGTCCTCTTCAGACTAAAACTATTATAGATTATTGTTTTGAATAAATGCTAAGAAATATCTCATACTTTGGATTATTTTCCTAATTCCCCTTAATTTTTCATCCATACTTGTTATGGCATTAAAATATACTATGATCATGAGTCAGATTTTATGGTCTTTACTTCTAATAAAGTCTTCAATACCACTCCAAAAATTTTATCTACCTGATTGTGTTGTACATCCATAGACATTGATAAGGATGAGCTAAATATCTGTAAAGTAGAATGTAACTAATAAGGATATCCAATTTTTAGTTTTATGAATGGTTTCACAAGAGGTTCTAAATAGATTCCAACATGTTAGAATTTCCCCTGCTACTCCTTCTAAATCTAGAGCATCCCATTCACATCTACCCATACTCCTTTCATAGTTTGGAAACTTCTTCATTTATCATTATAATTTCTTGGATACAAATAATATTAGACTTATAATCTTAATAGAGGTCCTCAATACACCTCTACTTTGAGGAGGCATTAACACCCCTTATATTACATGATATGGTAATCATGTCTTGTTAGGGGTTTTTGGCCTTACCTATGAATTAGAATAAAATTTTATTGTTTAATAAAGTGAAGTTAAACCAAATTAGATAGTTTTCCTTTATTTGTGTTTGCTCTTGCTTCCTTGTCTCTAACTTGATAATTTAAAGGCTTTTCTCTTTTTTCCTTGCTAGTATAAGGAATAGGTCTTATTATTCTATTCCTCAATATTGTTTTATAGCTTCCATTTTCATTAGATTTATCCTGTCCCACCTCTACTAAGGAAAATTTTGACTTATCATACTTATTTTTTGGTATTTCCTTGTTAATGGTAGAAGTATTAACATATAACACTATATTTTTTAAACCTCTTTTCTTCTATTGAATGGAGCATGGTGCTTCAAGAGAATCTTCAAAATCTAATGAGGCACATTCCTTAGGTTCAAAAAGAATATTTATCGCTAAATTAAGATCTTACTAAGGATATGATTCCTTAGTATTATGATCATATTGTGTTATGTCCTCTAATATTTGATCTACATTTTCTACTTAGGCTAAAGCCTCAAAAGAATTGGTATTTCTTTCAATATCCTTACTTACTAGTCTCTATTATTTATTTAATTTAATCTATTTGGACCTTTTTGTTGGAAGTTGAAAACCGTCCTCATCAATATCTATTTCTAAGGTTCTCTTGCAGTTTTCTACAAATTTTTCAGTTGGACTCTTCGTAGGGAATGATCTCTCAATATGCTCTAGCTCATGATATATTCTACATCTAAAAGACATGTTTTCATAATACATGGTTCAGGTCCAAAAATTACCCCAATACTTAAAAATAATTGATTATGGTAAAGGTTTAATTATACCAATCATGATCAATATTCAAGCATAAATAGCCAAGAATTTATCATTTGTAGTTTTTGAAAGCTCAAGGAATTTTCCTAGAGTGTTGCCTATTTTATTGAAGGTATCCATTTCCTAAAACTCAATGGATAACCCATACATCCTAACCCACATTAGTACTAGGGATATATTTATGTTGTTAGGCACAAATACTTCATACCAATGGGTAATGAAGAGTCCTTCTCTTACCTTAAACTAAGGACCCCATTTCAAGATTCTATCTCTTTCCTTGGAAAAAAAATTAACTAGGAAGAAAGGATAAGCTCACTCCTAGAAATTCCATCTCCTATAAATTCATTTTCTCAAAGCCAAAGCCCCTGACTAAGACTCATTAAATTTATCAATGACTACCTCATTCTTGAGAAAAAAAGATCATTGCTTTGTGAGCTCATACAAAATCTTAAATTCTATGAATGATTCTTAAAATTTAGCTATAAATCGGTCTATGGGAAGGAAACTATAACTTAGAATCTACTAAAATTTACCAATATATCCTATAATGGTTATATTATTTAAAAATAAACCTTCAATAATTTATGTGCATAAATTTTAAGATAAATAAAGGACAAAAGAAGCTTATCTAAAAATTTCTATGCCCAAAAAAAATGTTCTACCTCATCAATACCCTACCCTAGCCCTCCATTGATGCTCCCATTATTTAAACCTTGGCTGGTAGATATTTGTAATTTTATTTGCTATTAATTGAAAAATTCTCACTACCCTTATTTTGGGTGGTTGATTTCATGGCATCATATCTCCTCCAATACTACTTATATTGCTTGATATGAGCACTTATTTTAAATCTCTTCAAATTTTGCACCAATTAGTCCAAAGATAATTTGAGTTAGACAAATATTCATAAAGACATGAATCCTAAAATATGTGACATTTTTTGGAAAAAAATTACCCTAGTTTTGAGTGATTGTCTTCACATGGTCATATCTCCCTCAATACTACTTGGATTCTTTCAAATGATCACTTATTTCAAAGATTGTCAAATCTCACACACAATGACACAAGAATTGTTTGAATTGAACAAATCTATGCAAATATATGAATATTGAAATATATATTATTTATCGGATAAATTTTCCTTAGCTCTACCAATTCATATTTTATTTATTGTTTTTATTTTTTAAACACTTAAATTAAGCAAAATGTATCTGGTTTGTATATAATTTTAGTCATATTAATAGTAATTTTAATTTAATTTTTAAAATTATTTATATATAATAATTAGATAGGGATAAAATGACAAGACTAGGTCATAGGTGCCCCACCACTCCATCCCTTCACTATCATTGATTTTAAAAGTTTTTTTTTTATTTGGTTAGTGTGAGAAAACCCTACGACCAATGCAGAGGGTTGAGCAGGCTCCCCCCAAGCATGATCCCTCATAAAGTTGAGAGCTATGCTTATCAATAAGGAATTTAACACACACCTACCACACACCCACCCCCTCACACACTTGCTCACGTCGTGGTTTGAATATTGGACCTACCGAAGAAGAACCAAAGCCCAAACCATTGCGCTATCCCCCTAGGACAAATTTTAAATTTTTTTAATTCAAAACTCTCAATTTTCAGGATTTTCTTCAAACATGACTTTTAATACAAAATAATTAATTAGAAAATATCTTTTCATACTTGAATTGGGTGCCCCTCATACTCCCTTTAACATGATTTTTGAAGTTATTAATTTTAAGATTATATTTTTCAACATTTTATGTGATTTTTAATACAAAATAATTACCTATACAAAATAGTTATAAATTTAATATAATACCATCACTTAATTAGTAATAGAAATAAATAATTTTAAGAAACACTAACTAAAAATTACCTAAATGTTAGGGCACTTATAGGTATCGAAATTACAATTGAAATATAATAGAAATATATTTTAATTTAAGGGGATTGACAAATTGTTATTAATGGTTTTAACAAAAATAGATTCAAAGATTGAAAAAAAAATAACATTAATAATAATGCTTATCAACTACTGTTTGAAGATAATCTTTTAGAATTTGAGCATATTTATAGAGAAATAATTAAGGGATAATTTAGTCAAACATAATATTGATTTTCTTGGTGAAATTTAAAGTTTAGAAATTCAAAAGTTTAGAAGGAAATTCTTTTAATGATAAAATTTCAAGGAGTGGGAACATAGAACTTTGTGGAAAATGAAAACTATATTTGATAAAAAGAGAAATGAATAATATTTTTGATAAAAATGACAAGTTGAATATAGTTTAATTAACTTGAAAACAAATGTAATATTTTAGTATTTTGATTAGAGCCCCTAAAAAAAGCCACCCACAACTTATTTAAAAAATAAAAAAACAATATTTACTTGATTATATGAGATTGAGACAAGTCACATGCATCTCATTAAGTTGCATTTTTATAGACCATATATTTATATTACAATAAATTATATTATCATAATATTATATTGCTTGACAAAATATAAAAAAACGGAATTTTCATTAAAAATTATTATCTTTAACTACTTAAAATTATATGATTTAATTCTCAAGACTGAACACTTGTCCCCACACTTGTCCCCATCACTTGTCCACTTCTTGGTGCTTTCCTGGTACTTTCAGTGGCATCGTGGTTATAAGTGCAGACTGCACTATGTGGCAGTTTCTAAGGTGGACAATGCAAAATACTATGGTAGACATAAAATATGGTCAACATACCTAGATCATCATGGCTACAGCCACATATTACAACTTGTAAACTAAAAAAATATATATGATTTATTAAATTAAAAAATTGATTAAAATATAATTTAATTAATTTTTGTTTATAATAGCGCTACTAATATAACTTTTACAACTAAAATAAAAATTAAATATGACAAATAAAATAAAATTAATAATTTGGTGGATTCCAACTACTAACAATAATGTGGTTGTAACCAACTCTTTTATGAAACTCATATATATCGTGGATGTAACCAATTATTCTATGTATCTAATAGATGATATCTATATACGAACACATATTACATACCATATTTATACCCTATGCCACCAATTAAGAAATTATTTTTGTATGGGAACGAAAAGTGTTTAGATTTTTTTTTTTAATATATGTTATTGCTAAGGACGACCTCATCCTTATATTTTTTTGATCACATAACCTAGATCTCTTTGAAATTCTAGGAATATAAAGGGTGGAGATCCTTATATTTTTTGATCACATAACTTAGATCTCTTTGACATTTTAGGAATATAAAGGGTGGAGATACTTATATTTTTTTTATCACATAACTTAGATCTCTTTGACATTTGAAGAATATAAAGGGCGAGCTAACGTATTTCAATTATTATTTTTATTTTTGTATTTAATTAAATTCAAACAATTTAAGTTATTGAACTCATGTTATTTGATTAGTTTTTTATTTTTCAGTTAATTATATAAAATTAAAATGAACCTCACCTCTATTTAAATATTATTTTTATTTTTATTTTTTATTTGTAACCTTTGCACATAGATGGGAGATATTTGAAACTGGGGCCTCTAGATTTCAATTTGAGAGTTTTAACTACCCACTTGCTCTCCAATTCTTCTACATGAGAGGTTAATATTATTATTATTTAATATATATGAAAATCAACAAGATCTCACTATAATCATCTACCCCTCCTCTTTCTAGAGACACCCCACCTCGTTCTAGCTAGGGACACCCGAAAGGACTAGGGATTGAACACTTCTATTAAATAATCACTAATGTTATAATAATAATTTATATGAAGTTATAATAATGCTTTAGAATATTCTATTAAATAATGATTAGTGTTATAATAATAATTTATATGAAGTTATAATAATACTTTAGAATACTTATTCAAACTACGGTATGGGAGAGTGTGAGGGGTGGGTGTGCGGTGACTTTGTGTTAAATTTTCTATTGATAAGTATAGCTCTGGCATGAGAGGTCATGGTTGAGAGGAGACTGCTCAACCCTATGCTTAAGAGGTTTATCACAATAACCAAATAAAATATAAATATACTTTAGAATACTCAAATTAAATATAAGTGATAAGTGTTTCTCACACTAATTTAAAAAAATTATTATCTATTTTAAAATAAAATTTAAACCTAAACCTTATTTTTAATATATAAATTTAATTCATTAAATAAATTATTATTTAATAAATTTTAAGCTAATTCAACACACAATATTATTATTATTTTTAAATAATATAATTTTAAATTCATTGTTTATTACATATTTATTAGACAACATTATAGTTTTGTTAGAATATATCTTTTGAATGAAAGATTTTAATTACGTCCACACCACAAAGCCCAAATATAATCTATGGAACCTCAAAAAAGTATAATATCTTTGTTGTAGTTGAACATCAAATTAAAATCTTAAATTATAATATGAAATTCCTCGTTCCTCGTCTTTGCTTCCAACTAAACTATATTAATACATTTATATTTGAAATATATTACTTTAAAAATTATTCTAATATTAAATTAAAAATTAAATTTAAATATAATAATTTAAAATGATATAGGTTGTCGGTTCCAATTTTATAAATATGCTTTAACATCTACTAAAGTTTGAAATTTAATAGAACAGAGCACCCATTTTATTAATATTATTTAAAATGAACAATATATAAAAATACTTCAAATATAAACATATATAACCTAAATCTTTTAACCCTTAACATCGTTTCGACCAGTCCACCGACTCGAGAGACACTATATATCATCATATTCCGACTCCACAGACACTATATATCATCATATTCTTATCATATTTTTCTATCTCCTCCTCAACGAAGGATCACTTGCCGCTAAAGGTCATTGCATGTAAGCTTGGTCTCGGCTCTGGCAGCCTGCTACTTCAATTGCAAGTTAAATCTAGCTAATGCTCGAACGTCGATGGATATGGATTCCCACCGCAATCCTCCTGCGAAAGGGCTTCGCTTCATAGCCAAATTTACCCAGCAAGGTGGACCGTCGCCAACGAGTTCCCACCACAATCTTCCGCCGATAAAGGAGCGAGGCCGTGGGCAAAATTCGCGTCCATCTCCTGCACATCATAATGCTCGCGCAGCATGCCCTGAAGATACTACTCCTCCGTTCCCAGTTCAACCAAATGCGCAACCGGAAAACAATCTTCCACAGAAAAGAGGCAACGCCTGCGCTCCCAATAATATTTGTATCCATCCTAAGCTTCATGATTTTTTCCAAGGCCAACTGTTTCCACCTCCATTTGCTCATCCTCATTCCCCCAATCTCGCCACTAAACCGGAAAGAGAACTAGACAATATACAGGCCAATCCTCTCCCCATATTTCCTTTTTTCAATTTTATATCCTCATTTGGTCCTCCACAACAATCACCCGGCACTGAAAATCCATCTGCTATTCCCAGCGCAAAGCCCCAAAAAGCAGTAAATGGGTTGCAAGGAAATCCTGTGCAGAAAAGATCCCATGGGAGCCCACGCGAGGATCGCCGACGGCCTGCTCCTGCTTTCAGCCATGAAAGCGAAGCAGAAACCCTTCCTGTTAAATTACCCGTCGTCTCACCCAGAAAGGAAGCAAAGAAGGCCAAAGTGACAAGAGTAGTAGTTCCGGGCTTGAACACTGGGGATTTCGAGAAATACAATGCGCCGGTGAGACTGCCGGAGTTAAGCCTCTCCCGCCCTTCCGGCAGCATGAAATTCATAGCCGGAAGCGTGGAATGGCTAAGGAAAAGCACATGTTCAGACCTCAACATGGCGAGTTGCTGTCCTGAGCCGAGCGCATTTTGGGGTTTTATCAAAAAAAACTCATGGGGCACGGAGACGGTCCGCTGCGCACGGGCTGAACACGGTGCGGTGAAGCTGGTGCTGTTCAATGTGCCCTCGGGGATGCAGGTTAACGGCGTCGATGACGGCGGAGCTGTCCCGGCGTGGAACGCCGTCAACCAAACGCTGATATTGGACGGAATGGTGGTGGCGAGTGCCGTTATGTCGGATGACGGCTATCTGACCTGCGTACACGTCTTGGACCAGTGCGGCGCCGTGGAGACAGCCGCGTCCGATGCGGGTTTTCGGTGCTGGCGGAGGTTTGGCCTGACGTCCAGCGAGCCCGTTTACCGCGACGCGACGAAGCGGCCTCCGGAGACGGTTGATCTTCTGGTTATATCGGTGTTCTGCCGGAGAGGGTTGCCGCCGCCGGCGCTGGTGTCCAAGTCGTGTTATTTGCAGGGTGGGGTATTGGGCGACGGCGGGTATTCGTTGGACAGAAGTACGATTAGGGAGAATGTGGATAAGGAGAAATGGGTGAGAAAGGCGGACGGTAAGCCATGGAGAGGTGGCGCGGAGAGGGATGATAGCGTGTGGGAATTTCTGGTGTCATCGCTGAGCCGGCCTGGGAATACGGTGCTGGATCTCATTGCCGGCACCAGCGGGTTCGTGAGGGTGGCGAGTGCACTAGGACGACATGCTTTGGGAATGGAGAAGGATAAGGATATTCTGAAAGGTTTATTTAATCCCCAACCTTCTCAGATGGCCTGATATCCGAAATCATTCCAGGTTTCAGCTAGTCTTGCTAATCTGTTTGGGTGTTGTATGTATGGCTTTTTTTTTTTAATGGAATGTTTATGTTATATAACTGTTTTATGTTGTATGTATGACTTTTCTCTTTTTTTAATCTAATGTTTATGTTATTGAGTTGTTGTTTATTGTGCTGTTATAAATAATAAAAGAAAATTATTTTCATTTTATTTCTAAAAAAGTTTTTAATATATATATATATATATATATATATATATATATATATATATATATATAGGAATATTTTAGAATTTTGACATTATTCTATCACAATCTTTATAACATCAAAACTTCATCTCTGCTATTTATGCATTACATCTATTTATATATTACATCTTAGTAGAGTAATTTTTTCAAAACATGGTGTTATCATAGCCCACTTTATCAAATCTAGATTGAATAATTTTTTTCTTGAAACACAAATAAAATCACAAATTGTAATAAATAAAATGTACAAAACTCCTATAAACTTGCTAAATATTGAAATGATTAAGAATTAGCTTCTCCTCAAGTCCTAAAAGGATGTGAGAGTGATATTATGATAAGGATCAAAAGGAAGGAGATTGAGTTATGAAATAATATGTAAGTACAAAAAGACACCAAGCAAGCTAATGGAATAATGGGAATATCCACTAGCATCAATGACCTAGTGCAAGTGCAAACTATGCTAACTAGGATAATAATTGCATATCAATAGATTCTTGATTTGATATGAATTAGGAAGCTAGGAATATGTGAATCATGTAATCATGTAGCCATACAGGAAAGCAATAATGTGTTCAAATAAATCAATGTGATAAGCAATCAAAAGCTGAGAAGAGATCTACTAGCATCAGTCTCCTAGTGCAAGTCCAATGCATGTGCAAAAAATGCTAACTAGGATCATCATGTGCATCCTAGTGGATCTTGTAATTAAGATATTTATCAAGCAAACAATCACATATGATTCAAGCAATTGTGGTTCCAAGTGATAATGCAAACACATAACCATATATAAAAATAGCCAAAAGAAAAATGATGCCTATAAAATGATACAAGATGATGTCGATTAGATGTGCTATTTATTTAGATGCATTATATTCATTGGTTCTATGAGTTCCTTTTCATTAAGTGAATCCAAGTGGTATGCTCTTGAATTGTACTTGGTAGTTATTATAAGTGGACCTAAAAAATTTACCTAAAATTTTCCTGTGATCTTGTTTCTTGTGTTTGTATTTTTTTGTTTTTCTTTAAGAATCAAGTCACCTACTTTGAAGGAATGAGATATTATCCTTTTGATATAGTCTCTCTTGATCCATTTTTGGTTGACCCATAGGTGTTCCAAGGCGTGGGTCCACTTTTCATCAAGTAATTCCAATTTACTGAGGTGCTTGTGGTGATACTAAACACCAATAGAAGAATTCTTTAAATGGACTAATAGAGAAAACACTTCTATCTTGAAAGGAAATATATTATCAGTCCCATAAACTAAGGCATAGTGTGTGGCACCTATTGGAGTCTGGTCATTTAATGTGATAGGCCCTTAAGGTGATATATAGTTGAAGGTAATAATAAAAACCTATTTTACTCATTTTTTTTAGTATCTTGATCCAATTCTTATTAAATGTTTTTGCCTATGAATTGCCTTCGGGATAATACAATGTTGACCACTTATGCTAGATTTTAAATTTTCCATAAATTTTAGTGACATATTTATTCTTGAATGACATATAATTATTATAAATGATCAGGTTGTGAGTCCCATATCAATATAGGACCTTATTTAAGATGAATTTGGACACTTCAATCCTAGTGCATGAGGATAGAGGTATATCCTCTACCCATTTTATGAATATTTTAGTTGTGATGATAATCAATTTATCTCCATTCAATGATGGGAGTTTTATCTTTCCAATGATATAAATACCCCAATTAGATAAGGGCTAAGGGAAGGTTAGAGATTAGAGCTCTTGATATGCGACATGAATGAGTTTGTCATTTTTTGGAATTTCTTTTATTTCATACATATTTGTAGGGATATTTATTGATAGAGAGCTTGTAATATCCATTAAATTGACCACATCATATTCCATCATGAGATTCTAGAATAAATAGCTTAGCTTTATCCATATTGAGATACCTAAGAAGGATTTCATCAAAGGATCATTTGTACAATATATCGTTAATGATTACAAATCATCAAGGACATTGTCTTAGATTATTTCAATCATTATGATTTAGACCTTGTGGTAAAGTTTTATCCTTAAGGAAGGTAATATGTCCTTAGGAGGAGATGTTTGTTCAATGATAAATATTTATAAAGGCTTTTGATTGGATTCTAAATTTATAGGTTGCTTTATTCATTGAATAATGATTGTGACTTGCTCATTATATAGTTATAAGGGAATTAGAAATGTGGATGTGACCATAGCATCCACCTAGAGGTTTCTAGAATGATGGATAGTTGATGGTAAATTTGTGAAAAGTAACCATCAACTTATCAAAAATGTCTGTGTACTTTCTAAACTTATCATATTTGGTTTGATAAACTCCATTAAGTTGGTTTATGAAAAGCTAAGAGTCCTTATAAATGGATATATTTGTTGCCTTCAAATATAGATCTATGCAAAGCCCAAGTATACATGCTTAATATTCAACTATATTGTTAGTGCATGAGAATTGATGTTTAAATGATAGGCGAATACTAATTTTCAATGGTGATACCAAGACAAATATTGCTTCTAATATTTTGACACATCTTCTACCATCAAAGTATAGGGTATAGGAATCAAGTTGGGTAGCTTCAAGGCTATAATTTTTTTTTTCTAGAAATTCTACAACTATAGGGTGACTAGAAGGTAAAGGTGTTGTTGCTATTTGGTTGGCTATTACATATCCCTTTATTGATTTTTGGATACTAAATTCAATTTTGAATTAATTAAGGGTCATTAGCCATTTGGAAGTCCAACCCAAAAGGTAAGATTTAGACATGTGATACCTCAAGGAATCTACTCTAGCTAAGACATGGGTTTTATGGCTTAGCATATATTATCTCAACTTTTGAGAAGCAAACATGACTATAAGGAGAATATTTTCTAAAGGTCTATAATGTCCTTTATAACTAACTAGGGTTCTACCAATATAATAGATATTCCTTTCTCTATGCTGATCATCATATTGTGCCATCATAGCACCTAAGGCATGGGTAATTGCTACGATACATAATATCAAAGGCTTAAGGGGATTAGATGGAATAAGAACATATGGAGATAAAAAATATGCCTTTAGAGCATCAAAGGCATTTTGACACTCACCATAACATTTGAATTTGGTTTACTTTCTCAAGAATTTAGAAAAAGCTTGTCATCTATTGGTCAACTGAGAAATAAATCTCCTAATGGATTATAATTTTTCTAGGAGGCTTTAGAGTTGAGTTAACATATTTGGGGATAACATGTCTAAAATTGTAGATATATTTTTGTGATCCACCTTAATACCACATTGAGATATAAGAAAGCCTAGCAATTTTCTTAATGTTACTCTAAATACATATTTGAAATGATTCACATGAAATTTATATTTTCTTAATCATTTAAAGATTCATTTTAGATATTGAATGTGATCTATTCATTTTATATATACCCCACTAATATAATCAATATAATATCCATTAATATTATTTATCATATCATGAAATATGTATGCCATAGCCCATTGGTAAGTAGCTCCCATATTTTTAGGCCAAAGGACATGATCTAGTAACAAAAGGTACCCCAAGAAGTGACTAAGGCTATATTTGATTGATATTTTGGTGTAATTTTGATTTTATTATGCCCAAAAAATATATCCATTAAAGATAACATATTGCATCCCATGGTAAATTCAACAATCATATCTATGTTGGGCAAAGAAAATTTATATTTGGGACATACCTTGTTGATGTTCTTAGTCAATGTAGACTTTTACAACACCTTCATTTTTGGATATAAGTACTACATTAAATATCCAATATAAATAATTAATTAATTTGATAATTTGATCTCTAAAAGCTTTTGAAGCTCCTCTTTGACAAGGCTCCTCTTTATCAAATTTTACTTTAATGGTATGGCATCAAATTTGATAGCTAAATGGTGTATGACTAGGAAATTATCTAACATTGGCATGTCTATGTAGGACTAGGCAAATATGTCATAGAATTTCATCAAGAGTTTAGTATATTCCTCACATTCGTTAGGTTTTGAGAACCAATGTTGATAATAATTGTTTCTTCAATTAATGTGGGACTCATTTTCTAATTGTAGGGGAGTAGGTAAACTTCCTAGATTTGTAGGATCTAAATTCAATTATTCAAATTGTGTGTCTCTGAGGTATCAATAATATTTATTTGTAAAAGGGACCTTCCATTAGAGGATTATTCCTAACAAAGATAATAATGGGGTTCATATTGGGTATGGATGTAGGGTAATTATTCTACCTCACAATAATTTATGTTTGGCATTGGTAAAAGATTATAAATTGATTGGAAAGGTAGTGTTATCTTTTTGAGATATAGTTTCACTGCTTTTTAAATTATCTCAATCAAAAATATTATATTTAGAGAGATTATGGAGCTCTAATTCACACCCATTGATAAGTTTACGGTAAATAATACTTAAGGTGTTTATCCTAGTTGATTGTGATGATGGGAATAGGTTAGAAACCTAGAAATGACAAGGGTTTGTATCATCTTTGTCATCCCAATATAATCCCTTTTTTAAGGTGGTATCATCCTAAGGTTCAAGAAAACAAAGGTCAACATCATCATCACTATCACACAAGGGTGAAAAGGGTATATGTTTATTATGGTTTGAGATATAATCTAACCCCCAATTACCTAGCTAAGCTTTGGGTTCTAGGAGTTCCTTAATGCCCTATTTTTGGCATCCTAGTCTATTTTTGTGATAGCCAAATTTATAGAGGATTCAATTAGGTATATGTGATAAAGGTTTGATGAGTAGCACAAAGCATATTTTCATTTGGTTGAACACAAGTTACTACAATATATTTTCTCCTCATTAGTAATTTTGACATAAACAAAGAAACACATACCTATTTATACAACCTTTCATTTTCTATATAGTAGCCTTAAGGTCTGGGGTAAAGGATGTAATCTAGCTAGGTCCAGTGCTTGTATTTAATTTTGTTGATTATTGAGATTAATGTGAGTAATATTATAAATTTTAGATTGATTTTCTTCTTCTGTTTTAAATTATTTATTGTTTTAGTTTCCTTATAATTATTATCAATGTCATCTTCTTTAGATTTTGTCTTAGTTTATTGATCATGAAATGAATATTTTAGGGCATCATTGATAAAAGAAAAAGATGCATTCAAATAGGGATAAATATGAACCTAAATTTTTTCTAGCTCAATGGTCTATAAATATGTGAAAGGTTCTAGGTTTATATCAGTTTTTTATAGCTTACCTTGGCATTCAAACTTCTAACATTGATTTTAGGTTGATGGGATAGCTTGCATGGCATGGATACAAAGTTATCCTAAAAAAATATTATAATTCAAGTTACAAGGAAGAACATAGAATAGGGTATTAAGTATGTGAGGCCCCATATTCAAGAGGAGTAATATAGTCCTAGTAGCCTCACATACCTCATTATCATATTCCTTTATTACGATGTTGGATTTTTCTAATTCTTATATTTTTAGGCTAATCCTATTAAGGAATTTAAGGATACACACATTCAAGGTAAATCCAATATCTATGAGTAACCTTTTAACAATTTTTTTGTTGATATTGCATGTGATATACAAGGGGAGTTCCCCAAGAATATAAGGAGGTGGGATATCATCCTTGTAAAAGGATATCATAGCATGGTTTATGTTTAGGGATCTCATTACATTAGTAAGATTAGCAGGACTAAGATCTTATGATACAATTTTTTCACTTAAGATTTTAAAAGAGATTATTCTATGGATTGGTGAAGTTTTGAGTAGATTAAATAGGGAAATTTTTATAGGGGTGTCTTCAATATGTTGTTGAATTTTAAAGGATATTTCACATTTACCTTGATATTATAAGACCAAGGGTGGTACTTTAGAAGAGGTATAAATTTAGGTTGTAAGACCAAAGGAGAATTATAAGGTGTGTTTGATGATTGAGCTTTTTCTTTGTGTTGATTTCTTGTCACAAAACAAACATTAATCATTCCTATCATGTTTTTATTGTATGGAGGTACATTTCTATATTGCGCATAATTTATGTCTCTTTGTTCATGGTTTGGTAAGGGATCAAAAAATATTCCTATATCCTAATTATAATATGATTGGGATTTGGAATCACCAAAAATAATGTGACTTTCATTGATTAAGTCTCAAATAAGGTGCATAAGGTTCCTACACTTGTTGGTATGGTGGTTGTTTGTGTGGTGGAAGGTATATTATTCATTAGCCTTAAATTAATGAATATTTTCCATTTTATGGTCCATAGGTATTATGGGTTATAACTATATCATTTTAGCTACTAAAAACTATTGAAGGACATATGCTAGAGAGTTACTAAGTCTAGTGAACTTTCTCCTAGTTTTTATTGGGCCTTTTTTAGGACTAGATTTTGTAAGGTAGTAGCAATGTTGGCATTATTTATTTTCATACTATTAATGTGTGGGATATAATTACCCATCACCCACAACATGTTTATTTTATATTGACATTTACGATTAGAAGAGGGAATTTTTCTTCCTCTTTCTTACCTATTAGTTTTTCTTTGTGTGCAATGGTGATCTCTACTTGTTTAGACAACTCTATTATATCTTTGAAAGAGTAATATGAGTTGCTTCTAAAGAGTAAGACAACTTATAATATCAATTACATGTAAAAATATGTATGAGGTCCTTAGGGGAAAGGGTATATTAAACGTTTCCTAGAAGGGCCAACCATTGGGTTATGAAGTCTATGAAAGCTTCACCCTTATCTTGTTTAAGTTGATAAAGGTCATCAATTGTACATTTTTATTCTATGTACATGGAAAAATGTTGGATAAAAAATCTATATAATATCCTCAAAGAATTTTAATTGAGTTTCATGCTATCTAAAAATACCACTCTAAGGTGACACCATCAAGGCCTTTGAGGGGTAGTGTCTCATCATAGACAACGCCATGGTAGACAACATGGAAAAGTTTAAGGTGTTCAATTGGGTCTCCCTCTCCCCTATATAGTTGGAACTTGGGAGTTCTAAAATTGGGAGGGTAAGATCGAATAGATCCTAGATGGCCTAGAGGTTGATAGCAAAAAAATTTATAGGAATATTTAAAATTGGTTGAATATCCTTAAAGGGAAGCCAACTATAGCTCAAACCTAGAGTTGTGTTTTTCTAGATATCCCAAGTCAACATTTATATTTTGATATGTAAGATAAGGTGGATATTTTTGGAGCTTTATGTAGGATTAGTTAGGATTTTAAACTAACACATGGATAGGTTTGGGATGTTAAAGGAGTTGATATATGAGGTAATGTTACATTGTTTCCCCCCATTCTACTCGAGAGAAATGGGTTGGTCAAAAGAGAATTTGAAGGATTGGGGACATGATATTGAGAAAAGGATTATAAGTAAGTATATTTGTAGATATAATGCCACTAGAGAGGATACCAAGACATTGCATTTTGTTGGTATTTTTTGGTCACTACATAGGACAACTATTGTTAATCCTAACAAGAGAGGGCAAGGACAATTGATGCCCTAATGAGGATGGTGAATTTGGCACCCCACCTTATATAGAAGTAGTAATAATAGGGGGATTTTTGCATTTGTGTGATTAGGGTTGGATGAATTAATATTAATATATAGTGATCCATTAGATAGGTCTCTTTGAATTAAAGTTAAAAGGGTAGACCTAGGTTGTTATAGAAGGTCCAAAAGGGACCCTTCCATAGTGGAAGTTATTATTAGCTCCACGTCTACCATTAAAATGGTTTGCATATCTTATTTATTTTCATGTAGTAAATTAGCTAAGTGGTCCATGGATTTAAAAACTACCTCCTCATTTTCATTATGAACAAGCGAGAGGGTTCCTGGCAAAGGAGCTTTTTCCTTTTTTGCCTCAAATTTTGGTTTCTCAATTGTTACTTGGTCCCCTTGGATCTTAGTCAATGATGATAAGGAATTATGATATTTAGCTAATTTTTGTACAATATTATGGGTGATATAAGGAGTTTCAGCCGTATCTTTAGGTAGGGAGGATTACATTTTTATTGATTTTTTGTTTAAAGAGGTGGTTAAAAAAAATAAGAGTATTTCAAAATATTATATCATCTTATTCTCTTTAAATACATTATATACTCTATGTACCTTAGGGGGATTCCATATATACCTAAACTAATTAATATATCCACTCTCTTAATATACCTCAAGACACTCAAATTGAATATTATTTATGATGGCCACACCTAGATACAAGAACCAATATCAATAAATGAGAGGAAATAATGTACCTCTTTATGACTCTATTAGCCCATAGGAATTAACTTTTTTATGTTCTTATTAATATTCATTAATATTTGCTAGCTATACACACAATTTAGGTGATCTTGATTAAGTTTTGATTAATTTTATCTTTGATTAAGGAAATTATAGGAAAAAGGTTTTTGAATGTGAGGTGTTTACATTGGGTTCACCAAATATCTGGAGCTGCAAAATGACATGTATCTCCATACTTGTGCTTTGGAAGGCTTAGAGTGTATAGACTACTAGTTCTTGGTTTTTATGCATTAATTTAGCATACACCTAGGTTTACATTTCCTACTCTATCATAAATGAGATGTGAGGCAAGTGAAAGCAAAATGTAATAATACAAATCTTGGAATCTAGTTGCCCTTTTCAATTCCAATGCTAACAATAAAATAAACACTTTCTATATTTATTTTTTAAACTAAAAATTAATATGTACAAAATATAGACAAGAATATTAGCCTAAATATTCACGCAACATGCAATTTACCAAATTTTCACAAAAGGTATTTTATTCCTAAAAATAAATATAATGATATGCACAATGAGTCCTAAATGCTCTTTCACATTTAGATTCTTATGTAAATTAATGGTTTCAAGGATAGTTAGAGATATTGCAAAAATACCCAATTTGCATGATTTGATGCAAGGTATAAAAGAGAGCAATATACAACAATAAATTACAATAAAATAAAAGTGCTATTATGTGCTTTTATTACCTTTAAATACATAATTAATACAAAATGCAAATAAAGATGAATTTATCAAAACCCTTTTATTTGCTAATGTCATGTCACACAATCAATTAGAAATGGTAAGGAAGGCTTGAAAAACCTAAAATTAAACAAATTGATCTATACATATAATAATATAGCCGAATTTTGTAATAACACACATATTTATGGATTTATGGACACAAAACATAGTAGGCACAAAAATTGAAGTACAAAACCTAACAAAATTTCACACAACAAAATAGTAAATTCTGACCTAGTTTTTTCAACATGGACAAGTGCATAGTGGCACAGTTGTAGGCCTTTGGTGTACTTATTTTTCTATAGTGCACTTGTTATGATATAATGCACTTATTTACAATGCATTTCTCCTCCTATAGCACACTTGTTCTACTACAATGTACTTGTCTTTCTATAGTGCATTTATTTACACATACAAAATAGTAGATCTACAACTACAACAATCAACAAAAGTGGTTAGTATTTAGAATCTATCCATTTTAATCAATAGTATTTGACTTCTTTAGTAAATGGATTAGTTATCGGTTCCCCTTTATGGTGATTAAAACAAGGAAAATGCATAAAATAGAACATCTAATATGAATTAAGAATACATTTACTATAAACAACTATTAAAAGAATGCTAAATATGAGATCAAATGATTTCTAAAATAATTCTAAATATGGGATACAATGATTGCTAAAATAATGCCAAAGATGAGATCAAATTATTGCTACAATAATGCTTAAATATGAGAAAAGGATTTACAACCCTTCTAATATTGTAATTTCTTTTGATACTTCTTATAATGGGCTTTTCTCCAAAATCCCTTTGTGGGTCCTATCTCTATGTTGGATGCTTGGTTCTAAGATCTAAGTGGAAGTAGATCTAGATATTGTAAAAACCCTATAGTTAACTTATAAAATTTCTTCAATTGAGGATCTCTATAACAACAAGTACCTATGAAGAAACTTAAAAATATACCAAAGAAAATAATTTCCTAGAATATATAATTGTCATGATTCTTGATTATAAAACTTGCCAATTCCAATTATTTATCACCTGAGATACCCTGACATGGGTAGTTTTATAAGTTGTGCAATCAAATATTGGAGAATTCATGCCATGTTTGAGAGGTGGTACCAAGGAGTTAGTGATGTGGTAGGAAAACAAGTGTAGGTAACTAAAGAGGATGGTGTGGAAATGATATTGGATGGTGGTAGTTGAGTGATTATGATATTTGAAAGGTCTAGATTAAAAAGGTAAATCTAATTCAAACTAGACTAATTACCAGTTAAAAATATTGATCTATGTATTTTTTCTATTAATGTGAGATGCAAATTTAAATGGTGGTGATAGATAGTCCATCTATCAACACTAGAGCTCATATTATTGGTATAAGTGTGCTATATGTGTACTAGTTCACTACAACATACTTATAGGGCTATGGTGCACTTGTAGGGTATTCTGAGGGATCAAATCTTGAAAAGATAGACTTGTTTATAATCATTGGAAATTTATTTCTGAGATATTTTCAACAGTACTAGTTTTGCAAAATTTTGTAATATTTCATGAGTTTTTTAGTCATAAAAGTCGTCGTATATTTCTATCCTAAACTAAGGTACAAAAGGAGTTGACTCTACCTAATTTGTAAAAAGTGGTGATTTAGTTATGAAATTTGATGTCTAGGGAGGTGGGCAATATTGGGTGTCTACATTGATGTCCAAGGATATCCTTCATATTTTGTGTAACTAAATTTTGTTTTTGCTCTATTAAATTCTATTTTTAATGATTTATGTTAGCATGTTGCTTTTATTTTTTTGTGAAAGTATTGCAATATTCAACATGGAATCAAGGCATATATGGAGTATCATTATTTGGTTATGTAAGGACATTTTTTAGAGATTCCTATTCTTCTTTTTATAAATTAAGTGAACTACCTCCAAATGTTTCATAATTTATTTCCAACAAAACAAGTACTAAATTATGTGGTGTTAATATTCACTTGAGGCCATGATGAGCATTACATTGTATTTAATTGTGTATTATCCTATGCACCATTTTACACATTTTATAGGTAAATTTATTGTACTATTGTATTATTATTATTACTAATGTTAGTTCTTTAACCTTAACCTTGGGTACCTTGTTTCTCATTAACTTGATATCATTTTTTATACTCTAGTGGGAGTATTTGGTTTCTAAGGATGAATGCATATATACATGCACATAGATATATAGATGTAAATGTTGAGCTTATATGATATTTTCATTTCTTTCTTGAGTAAAATATCAGTTTTGTTCATTCCTAGATATATTAGTAAATATAACATGGTATAAGAACAAGTGTAAATATTTGTTAGTTGATCTAAACTTTTTATATATGTTATTTTATGATTTTATTCTAATAGTGTGAATTTTTAGAATCCATTGAGGAAACATTGATATGTCTATGTTTTTGAGGTTTCATCAGAAAATTCTAGGTGGATCTTGGATTGTGAGAAACTCTATGTACCATAATAGTTGATTAGACTAGGATAAATACTAATTTATAAGTTTACCATTTTCTCTTTTTCCATTCAATCCATTTTAACTAATTATTTATGATGATATATTATGATAAATCCATGGTTTATGAAGCATTAATTCTACAAAAAATGATGAATTAAACTCTATGTGTATTTTTTTCTAAAATTTTAGTTTTATTTTAAGGGTTTTTATAAAAGTTACATTTCCTTCCTCGCTTAGAATTTTTTGACTTCAATGTATAGATAAGAGTGTAATCTACATGATTATGAAAACAGAGAAAACGAGGCTAAATTTTTTCTAATCTTTTCAATTGCCAACAAAATATTGCGTAGACTTTAATGCATAACAAAGACCTTTGAGCCAATAAAAGAGTTGCCAAAATAGGCCAAAAATTGTTATGCTTATTTTATAAAAGAGAAGGCACTCATTTATTGTGAAAAAACATTGTAAATGATAAAGTGTGATAGATTTGGATAAATCACTAATACTTTTAGATTTTTTATTTGGTGTTACTACTTCAATAATTTTAGGAATTTTTATCATCTAGAGCCTTATTTTTAATTTGTTAAATGAAATTGAAATAATTTCCACTTATATTATATCATGACCACATATTGGTATTACAACAACCTGGATATTATGTGAGTATCATTTGGTAGGATTTAAACCTCGATATCCTCAAAAATTGAGGAATTTAACTGGTTAATATAATATCATTTGATATCCAAAGCCTTGTTTTTGTAATCAAATGGTCCATTTATTTTATTTTCAAGTTTTATAATTTTAAATTATTTGGAATATTTTAGAGAGTAATCATAGGATTGATGGTCATGAAGTACAATTGGGGTAGGTTTGTCATGTGTGATGAGAATTAATGTTAGGGCATAATCATTGCTTCCACCATGTACCTTGATACGATGGAACTCTAGCTTGGGAGAAGACATTTTGGGGGAGGTCATGGTTTCAATGAATGACACTCAATGGATGTCCTTTAATTTTTTAATTGAGAATGGATCACCATCCTAATGTTCACACACCATGGTGGAGAGTTAGTATATTGGTGATTGTTTGGACCCAATAGGATGTGATCTAAATTAACATTCTTTTTATGAGCAAAAATCATGTGATATGGGCCCTAGTATGGTGCATAGATGCTAGTATGGTGATATCATGATAAGGACTAAACCCACTATGTGTTAAATTGGGTGCTCATTTAGCATGTTGAGGGTGTATAATAGATTTTTTTATGGGTCATTGTTTGAAAATTTGATATTTTTCATGAAAATTTTCAAAAATGTATTTTAATGACCAAATTTTAAAAATATATTAACAAAATATTCACATAAAATATGAATAAAAAAATAAAATTGCCAAATTTTATATATAATACTATTATTTGTTTTAGTTCTCTTTGAAATTTGGTGTATAAAAGTTATACTCTGTATAATTATATATGCAAATAACCACCTATCATTCTATATTAGCAAAAATATTTTCATCCATTAAAACTTTTTTTATGTACATCCCCTACCTAAGTATTCATTGTATTTCCTATATTGTAGGTGAATGATACAGTTCTAGTCCATATATATAGTTTGGTCAGTGAAGGGAATGCTATGTGCTTCAAATACTTGCTAATTCAAATTAATTTTATAGGTTTCCACTTGGGAATTGATCAATTTTTTAATATTATAGCCTCATGATACTATCATGATTGTAATTAGAAGTATAATCTTGGCAAGTTCTCTTGTTTTTCTTCCTCCAAGAGAGATATTATTTCTATAGTTTTTAAGGTAGATGTAATCAATAGACATTGGAATAATAGTCTTAGGAACATATAATATGGTTATTTAAATCATATTAGTCATATTAAAATAGTAAATGGTATTCCATTCGTTATTTCACCTACTGTATTTGTGTAGGGTGCATCCTAGTAAAGCACAATCAAGATCTATCTTTGAAAGGAAAACCTAGACATGCCACATAATATTTCAAGCACATTCACAATGATATTTGTTGTCTTATGGATTGTTGTTCTCTTGTTGAAAATAGTTATTTTATCGTATTTATTGATGATTTATATACAAATTTATTATATCAAAAACTAAGGATGAATATTTTAGCCATTTCATGACCTTTAAATATTTGCTAGGGGATCAGTTTGAGAGATTTTTTAAATCAAGTGTCATTAAAATTATGGAGATGTTAATTTTGTTAGCCATGCTCTTGATATTTTCTAGTACTTAATAAAATTGCTTTTAATATAATTATTCATAACAATCCCAAGTAAAATAACATTCTCAATAAATTAACACAACCGTTTAGGAAATGGATAGATGTATGTTGCATTAGAAATAAATGAACACTATTTTTTTGAATAAATCTATAACTTGAGTTATGCATATCATCAATAGGACACCAAATCAAGAAATCCAAGTTATGAATTCTCTTGAGAAATTCATAGGAGTTAAAACTAATATTTCATAGCTTCAAATATTTAGCTCTATAGAATAGGTTAAATACCCCAAATATAGGAAACAATATTGAGGTTAAAATCTATTAGTGCATTCATATAGGTTATTATGAAACTTATAAGTCTTATCACCTTGATTACTGAGTTATTTGGGATTTCTTCATCCAACATGATATGGTATTTGTTGAGATTTATCCTTTATATATTTTTTGTCTACTTCTAGTTCTCTTGGTAGAATTTTTTAGCCCTATTATTTTCCATCCTTCCATTTCATATGTCTTAGTTGATTGTTCTTTAGGGATTCAAAATTTTTATTTTATCATTTTGACTCCTCTAATGAACACTAAACTATTGGAATTAATGATACTCCACTAGCATGTATGGACTTTCATTGATATGATGTTTGTCTTCCTATTCATTATGATATAATTTTGGATGATGTGGTTAATGGTGAGCATGTGATGGATTATTTAGTTCACTCTTTTATTATATTATTGCATAGGATATGCCCCAATATTCTTTGTACTAATCGATGCTCAAGCGACATCAAACTATCCTTTGGAATGCATAGTCTATTATTACATAGGAACATTATTAAAGCCCTCCTCTTTCTAAATGCTTAGTATTTGAGGATGATGATTTTAAAAATACCTTGCTTACTCTTAGGACAAGTGGTTACCACAATAGGAAGATGTTATATTGGTAGAATGTAAATATTAAATGAAAAATCAATTTGAAGAACTTATTTCTCTATATCAAGGTAAGAATATTATTAATTGATATTGGTCTACATTACCAAATATGCTTTAGATTGTCATATTAAGAATCCAAAATCATTCCTCACTACTAACATCTTTGCTTAGAAATAGAGGATTGAGTATCCAAATATCTTTTTCCATGTTGCTTGAATGAACTCCATGTTTTAATTTGTTGTACTTTTTATTGTAAATAATAAGTATAATGGTTTTCATTTATTTCAAAGGTGAAAATGTTGAGAATTATCTTCAAGGTTGAAATATTAAAGTGCAAGGTAAATATCTTCAAAGGATACATGATGCAGTGTCAAAGGTATAAAATTTGTCAAGGCAAAAGCATTATCCATGGTTATATTTGCAAGAAAAGGACAAGGTCATTCTCCATGGTTATATTTGCAAGAAAAATACAAGGTCATTCTCCATGGTTATATTTGCAATAAAAGGACAAGGTCATTCTCCATGGTTATATTTGCAAGAAAAGGACAAGGTCTTACTTGCTTTCAAAATATTTAAATTTCAGAATTAGAGGCAAAAGTTTAAAAGTTATTATTATAATATTTTTAAAATATTATAATATAACTAAGGTTAAGGTTTAAAGTTTGCCATTGAAAATTTGAATTTTACACCACTTACATTTGAAATATATAATTGAAGTGCATATTTAATGAAGGGAAAAATAGCTCATTAAGGTAGAGGTTGAATGTTGAGCGCAATCGATCCATTCATATTTTGTAAGCGGAGCAGAGGAGCAAGATAGCATGCACATTATTTTTGGGGTAGAAGCAAGGAAATAAATCAAAGGACATGTCTTTGCTATTGTAAGAAGGTGGCTAGCTCAGGCAGTAGCTTAGCCAAAGCTAAGGTACTAGAAAATAAGAGGTCAAGGGGTCGATTTGCAATGGCTCCAATTTTGTTAGCATTTTGATCAAGGAAAAGTTCGTTGAAGTAATAAGGAGTATTTTGTAGGCTTAGATTTTTGTGTGGGTGGCTAGCTCACACGATAGACTAGCTTGCACTAGGGTGCGGGTAAGTAAGAGGTTGTAGGTTTGATTAATAGTGACTGCATTGGTAAGGGAAAAAATTTTTTAATTAAATTTTCTATCATTTGTGTTGATTAGGGAGTCATAAGTTTGTGTTAAGGGTTTGTTTCTTTTTGCATATATCGAGTCATAAGGATATTTTAAAGGTTGATTATTTTGTAATTAGGGAATCTTAAGGAAGTGTTAAAATATTTTTTATCTTGCACACTAGGAGTTATAAGGGCATGTTTTTAAAATATTTTATTTTGAAAAATATAAGTCATAAGGGTGCATTTATAAAGCATTACCTTGGAAAAATTATAAAGAGGAAATATAAATGAAATATTTTTGCATGTGAGAAAAGGAGTTATAAGGTGTAATTTGAATTGTCTTGAAATTGTAATTGTTGTATTTTTAAAGAGGAGACATAAGGTGTATTGTGGCTTATTATTAAATTGTGTGTTGTATGATAAAGAGAAAAAGTATCATTACTTGAAAGCTTTATCTTGTGAAACAAGAGGAGGTTATAAAGCACTATGTTTTAGCATTATATTTGTGCACATATTTTGAGATAAGTTTTTCATGTGGATGATTTAAAAAAGTGTTATTCTAACTAACCCTTGAAGTGGCATAAGAAAGATAGAATATTTTGAGACACGTTTTGAGGGAACATCTTCATCAAATCAAGTTAAGAAGTATGGTAATATCATTCCTTATTTAAGGTATTTTTTTGAGCAAATATTTACGAATCATAAGGTGGAGGTAAAAGGTTTTTTTTTTTGGTAGGTTATATATTAAAAGTGGGTTTTTATCAAGGATCCCAAAACCTGATTACAATGGATCATAATGTAACACAAAACAACGGATTGAAGCAAAAGGAAACACTAGAGAAACACAAATAAAAAGAGGGAAGCGCCATCCTAAATTCTAGAGGAAGGCACAATCCTTTGCGATAGAGGAAGACTACTTTCTAAGCACTAAAGGAACCATGGGCAGGAAGATAAATCCCACCATAAATTTAATTTTGAATCAAAGGGTACAAAGTAGGAATTTTCAAGTAAACCTAGGGCGAGAGAAAGTGCCAAACAACCCCATACATTAAAAACAATTTGAAACTTACCCAAGGGCAGGAAAAGGAACCAAAGCCAGATTTTAAAATTTTAATCAACCCAATGGCGAGAAAACCAGAAACCACCATTGGGAAATAGGCTTGAGAGAAACCTCCTTCCCACGTAGAGGAAAACCAGAAAGAAATAGAAAATTTACCATGAACAAAAGGGTGGATCAGTGAAGTAGAAGGAAACATACAGGGAAAGTGCAAGATAAAAAAAAATTGAGAAGACCATTCCCTGAATGCCTTAAAAAAGTGAGGCAGCATAAAGAGGAATATCACAGGCAACAAAATCCTCATGTAGTAGAACAACAACTTGGAGGATGGTGCATCAATGGAACAGGAACAAGAGGAACTTCCCAGGCTATGAAGTCCTTAAGTAGGAATAATAAAGTCATCAAGAAATGCCCAACACAGGAAACAACTGTAGTGGAACAACAAGTCATAAGGAAAGGTAGGAAAGTGCCACAGGAATCTAATATGGAGTCACAAAGAAGCACAACTACAAACAAAGGATCCCAGAATGAAAGGAAGCAGCTAGGCCACCTAGACAACCTTCAACACAAAATCTTTGAGGATGCAGAAAAGGAAAACCTATAAGGATTTAGCAGCAATAAAAGTAGATGTCCCTCCAAATCCACAAAAGAAACTAAAAACTTGCAAGAACCAACACCACAAACCCAAAGGGAAGAGTCATAGTAGAAAGCACATGGTCCCCTTCAAAACCAAAAATATGCAATGCAAAACTGCTCATGAATCCAAAATTCCTTAGCCCCACCAAAATACAGCTTCAAGGAAATGAAAGATGAAGTCCTAAAAAGAATCAGTAGCAAGAAGAACAAAGGCCAAACTCCAAATCCACAAAAGGAGCTGAAAACCTCCAAGAACCACCATTTCAAACCCAAAGAATAGAGCCACAGTAAAGCACATGGGCCTTGCAACCAAAATTATGTTGTGCAAAACTGCTCATGAAGCCATAAATCCAAAGACTCAACAAAACCACAGCTGAAGCAACCCAAAGGACAGTTGAGAGGAAGACTTCCAAAAAATCCTGAGGAAAAAACCCCAGGAAAAGTCCTAGGGAAAACCTGACCACAACCCAGAACCCAGGCATCAAAGGATGGAACAGTGGAACATAAATGGGATAGATTTTCCCACCCAAGGGCAAGGAAAGGGGTAGAACAGTGGATCAAGGATCTCCCCCCCCAAAGGAGATCATCTGCAACACCTTCCTTCCAAAAAGGATGGGAAAGATGCCAAGGAAGTTCGGTGGAGATAAAATATTTGATTAGTGGGCATGGTTGAAAATATTTGAGCTAAGGTTTGAGAAAAAAATATGCTTCATTATTAAAAATATTGGAAACACTTGTGCTAGAGTTTGTGAACAAGTTTTGCTTCATTGTCAAAAAATATTGGAAAAACTTTTGCTAGATTTTATGAACAAGTTGTGCTTTATTCTTGAAAGAAATTGGAAACACTTGTGCTAGTATTGAGAGCAAACTTGTGCATTATTGTATTTTATCTTTGAGAGAAAAATTACAAGGAACATAGATGAGTTTTGTGAAGCAAGTTATACACTAGCGTGATTTGATTTAAAAGCAATTTGTAAGAGGGATAGATCTGATTTGTTGAATGTGAGACATGTGAAAGCAACAAACTTAATGAATGTATAGAACATATTGAGCATTTGTCAAGTGCATATCATTCTCTTTATGTTTAAGAGGTTAAATGAATTTTGGGTAGAATATGTCTAAACTACTTTAATTAAGGAAAGCACATTGAAGATTAGATAAAGAACTTGATGATACTATTATGCAATATCTTGAAATAGATGAACATTGTTGTGTATGCAAGATTTGAAGAGTTGAGAATAGATTTTGATGAGCAGATTTGAGTATGTGTTTTGAGCATATTTGAGTATGTGTTTTGAGCAGATTTGAGCATGTGTTGTGAGTAGTTGTGAGCTATTTTGAGCAAGTCTTTTGAGAAGGCTTGTAGGCAGATTTGTGCATGTAATGTGTGCATATTTGGGACAAAGTTGAAATAGATTTGTGCATGTAATGTGTGCAAATTTGAGGTAGAGTTGAGATAGATTTGTACATGTAATGTGTGCAGATTTAGGATAAAGTTGAGATAGATTTATGCATGTAATATATGGAGATTTAGGATAGAGTTGAGACAAATTTATGCATGTAATGTGTGTAGATTTAAGGTAGATTTGAGACATATTTGTCATGTAATGTGTTCAGATTTGGGATAGAGTTGAGACAAATTTATGCATGTAATGTGTGCAGATTTGAAATAAAGTTGAGATAGATTTGTGCATGTAATGTATGTAGATTTGGGAAAGAGTTGAGGCAGATTTATGCATGTAATGTGTGCAAATTTGAGATATATTTGAGATTTATTTGTGCATGTAGTGTGTGCAGATTTGGGATAGAGTTGAGACCATATTTATGCACAGACTTGAGTAAGCCTCATGAGTAGGCTTGGAAAGAATTTAAGTAGAGGTGTGTACCAGCTTTTGATATGACCTAAGAAGAGAGGATAGGTGTCTCCTATGGATAGATTTCCATGAGCTATAGTAGATATGAGAGGTGTCTCCTATGGATAAAGTTCCATGAACCAAATCATAGATGAGAGGTGTATCCTATGGATAGAGTTCCATGAACCAGAGCAAAGGAGAGGAGTCTCTTGTGGATAGAGTTCCATAAACTGGAGTAGAAAGGAGAGGTATCTCTTGCGGATAAAGTTCCATGAACCAGAGCAGAGAGGAGAGGTGTCTTCTATGGATAGAGTTACACAAACCAACACAAAGAAGAGGAGTATACTATGGATAGAGTTCCATTAACTAGACCAACAAGGGGATAGAGTTCTCCTATGGATAGAGTTCCATGAACCAGATTTAAGGGGATGGAGTTATCCTATTGATAGAGATCCATGAACTTGAGCATAGTGGATTGAGATATCCTTTGGATAGAGGTCCATAAATATTGTAATAGGGAATTGGTTCCCAAGATATTTGTTGAGAAAATTTAGAAGAAATATTTTCTCCATGGACATAACCCACATTGGGTGAACCACATTAAATTTGTGTCTCTCATATGTTTGATGATCTGTGCATTGCCTTATTACTACTATTGATGAGATTGGTTAACACTGCTATCAAAAGATATTGAAATTTATAACATTGGATAATATAGTCTAAGAAATAAAATTAAAAGTTTATTTTATATTATTCACCCTCCTCTCAGTTAATCTTGTGTTCTTCAATTGGTATTAGAGTGGGTTCCTTTGAAAAAGTCAGAACACAGATGGCTTCTTAGAATGGACCTTCAACAAATAGGGCTTCAATGTTATATCAAAATAATTATGCTTTATGGAGTATGAGGATGAAGACTTATTTGATGGCACAAGGATATGAAACATGGCAATCTGTTAAGGATGGGTTCAAACCTACAACTACTCCTCCCACATATTAGGATGAAAAGCAACTATATGTAAATAATTCCAATGCTATGAATGGAATATTAAGTGGATTACGTGAATCATAATATGTAAAAGTTATGCAATGCAAATTAGCAAAATAAATTTGGTATAAATTGAAACAAACATATGAAGCATATAGTAAGGTTAAGTTGGAAAAACTTCAAACCCATAGGAGGAGGTTTGAAGAGTTGAATATGAAATATGAGGAAGATATTACTAAATACTTACTCCATGTTGATGAAATTTTTAATACCATGCGTGGACTTGGAATGGAAATTGAGGACTCTAGTGTTGCTCAGAAAGTATTAAGATCACTCCATATGAGGTATGATGCAAAGGTTTCAACAATAAAATATATGAATGATATCGATAAGTTGAAAATGGATGAGTTACATGGAATTATCATATCTTGTGAAATGAGGATAGAAAAATATCAAAACTCCAAGAGGGAGGTATATTTCAAGGTTTCAAAGAAGACAAAAGATAAGAAATTAGAATCAAGTGATGAAGAATCTAACTATGTGAGAAGAAATAAGAAATGCTTAAGGAAACACAAAGATATGAATACTGTAAAATGTTTTAATTGTGGTAACTTTGGTCTATACACATCAAATTGTCCACAAGCTGGAAGTAGCAATAGTGAAGATAAATAGGATTATAAGATAAAGGAAGAAATAAAATTTAGGTATGAAAAGAAAAATAGATATGGTCAAAGCAAGCATGAAAAGAAGAATTTTTAAAAGCACAAGAAGAGTTTCTATGTAGAAAAAGCAAGTAGTGCTTCAAGTGACAGTGATGAAAAATTCTCAAATAGTGAAAAATAAGAGATTCTAATTTTTGAAACATAAGAGGAAGAGGACACTCCTATTAAAGATCAAGTAGAATATTTTTCTGACCAAGTAGAAGAAAATTAAGATGCTGCTATAATTGAAGACCTAGAGGAAGATTCATAAATAGAATAAGAAACCACATTTGACCTAGAAGAGGAACTTATTGTTGCTCTTAGAGAGTTGAAAAGAGTTAGAAAGAAGAACTCAAGACTGAAGGCTCAAGTTCAAGAAGATAAGGAAATAAAGGAAAAGCTTCTACAAGATCTCAAAAATTTAAAAGTTAATGCAAGGATATTTTAAGAAGTTATGGTTGAAAATTTAGAGGCAAAAGAGTTATAATGTTAAATATTAGAACATGAAGTGATTTCTTTAAGGATGGAAGTGAAATATTCTAAGGATAAGTTGCACAGGTTTGGGAAAAGTTCAAAAGCTTTGGATAGCATTATCAAAGCACAAAAATATGCATTTATCAAAATAGGACTAGGCTATGAAGAAGGTTAATAGGTACAAAAGGGGAGTCAAGCTCCAAAGGAAATAAATTTTCAAAGGAAGATATTTAAAAAAAACCTAAGACATATGTTGATGAGTTAGGAAGTGGAAGCTTCAAAGAGAAATAAAATAATGCACAATTACAAAACATGGATCATAAAAGGAAGGGCAAAGAAAGGACCAAGATACCATATTTTCCAAGGCAAGATGAATATTTCTTCCAAGGTTATTGTTTCTCATGTAATCATTTTGGTCACAAAGCAATGCATTGCAGGGTTTATGAAAAGAAGGATTATGGCTTCACCAAGAGGAACTTCAATTCATTTGAAGATGTTTATTACTTCCAAGATTATTTCTTCTCATGTAATCATTTTGGTCACAAAGCTACACATTGTAGGACTCATGGAAATAATTATTATGGCTTCACCAAGAGGAACTTCAATTCATTTGCATGGTGTTACAATTGCAATAATTTTGGGCATAAAGCAAGGTGGTGTAGAACAAAGTTTCCAAAACTTCCAAGGATAAGCAAGGAATAGGATAGTCAAAAGGTTCTATTATGGGGATTTCTTTCTTACCTCTTTATAACATATCACATCACAAGAATACCAAGAATCACAACTAGTTTGTAGACTCTTGTGGATCTACCTCTTTGACCCAGGAATTGATTATCTAAGTGACTCTAGATAGACAAGGTCAGGTAAGGAAACCCCAGACAATGGGTTCATGTGTTTACCATTATGATACAATAATCCATGTATTACCATATTCAATGATATTTTATTAGTTTTTATTTATTTTTAATCAAACCAAGAAAATATTAAAACCATCAAGACTAGACCGGTGTCGTGTCCATTGGGTAGTCGTAACAGATTTATATTTCTTATGAACCAATAAAGGAATAGGAAATAAAAACTAGTTCATCCAGATTCATTAAAATGATGTAATAAATAAAAATGATTAAATTAGTGAGGTAAAGCATCATCCACACATTCAAATCACTACAATATGCAAATAAGCCAGACATAGACCAAGAACACAAAAAATACCAAGAATAGAGTTGGAGTTTGTATTCATATAAAAATATTTACATATGAAAATCCCAGTAGAGTTCTTGAGTCTTATATGATAGTAATTACAAAAGTACCCTCGTTCAAATACCATAATAGGGGGTTGTTTCTCTCCATATTGAATGGAGTGATGCGAGAGTCTCTAACTCTAGCGTGTCCATAGGAAATGATCTTAGCAAACAATGCTTCTTGGAAAGTCTTTGGAAAATGGTAGAATAAAGGGTGAGGTAATAAATATAGGAAAAATACACACACAGGAAAATATGACTAAATTTTAGATACATCTATACATAGACTCAAATTTTCTCTTTGGGATTTGATGAAAAAACTTAGTGCTACAATGGTCTTCTATATATAGGGTTAGATGCTCAAGTTTAGTTATAACTATTTTTTGTCGACCCTCCACCTGGCTAGATCTTCTCTCTCTCACAAAAATATGGTAGTAGAAAAAATGGGCACGTGGCCCATGCTCTTCCCCTTATGGGTTCTATGGTTGTTGTTGCATACCATATTTCCCACTATCCTGAGTAGGTAACTCTATCGTGCTTTGATCCGGAGCTTCCTTTGGTGCCTTGGGCCTCACTCCATCCCCTTCAAGATTTTGTAGACTCTGATCAATATAAGCCCATGCCTCATCATGAAATTTCAAGGAGGACGTTAGCAGGTTGATTTTATTTACTCATTCCTTGGACCATTCCATGATGTTCTCAATGAAGATACATAGGTGATCCACTATTTTTACCAAAGAGGTGAACTACTTTGTCAACTTTGTGTTTTGACCAAAGTCAAAATCTTGTATCTTATTGAAAAAAAATCCTTAATATCAAGGGTTTAGATAAATTCATCCAACATAAACCCATAGTTGTTTAGCTCATTTTCTACCTCCTCTTCGGAGCTGGTGATATCTTGGTCCCAACGAAGCCAATTTGGTTTGTTCTATAGATAAATGAAAACCTTTGCATATTCTTCTACAAAGAAACAAATGGAAACATCCCTCAAGGTAACTGCCCCTACGCTAATCTCCACATAATTTTATTTGAATTTTTATAACACAGGGTATATCAGATTCACTCTTTGATTAGCTTGCTATAATAGGTCCTTTAGAATACCAATAGTATGCTTGATAGCATAGATATTATAAATATTATCAAAAGATCATCCATTTTTCCCTATATCTTATCCTTCATCTCTTGTTTGAATTCTTCAATGGATCCAAGGTGGTCACTAGACTGTATGGTGATAGCCTAAGAGAGAGCCGATATTTGCTTTAGTTGATCTATTTTTACTTGCAATTGTTGTATCTTATATTGTAACTATTCTGATTTTATGGCTTTGGTCCTTAAAACTACAACCTCCTTCTCCATTGCTTTAACCACATGTACTTGGGAGGCTACATGTAATTTCATCATATCCAGTGGATCCACTTCAACCATCATCACTCCCTTGTTGATGTCAATCATGGCTTCCTTTAGGCTTGGTGGTATAGGGATGGTAAATGTGGCCATGGACATGTCACATGTTTCTTGTCTTGATGTCCCCCTGGTCCTGCTTACTCCTTTACTAGGAGATATTTGCTCCTCAATGTCTTGTATCTGATATTATTCATCAGTTGTGAAATGGAGTGAGTCCCTAATTCTACACAATGTGAAGTTCTCTATGTCTAAATCAACTAACTCAGTCATGATAATTTTCATGGTGGGGAATTGTGAGGGAATTCCTTACTAAATTTCATGTTCCTTGAGTATGCTTGGTAGTCCTCCTAGTTCTTGTATCTTCTTTAGATATTTTGGAGGTATTGGATGTTCCATTTTTGTTTATTACTAGGGTGGCAGATAACAATGTGAATTGGTTTACTGCCAGATTAGTTTTTTTAGATGGAGACATCAATTTCTAGGTCGATGATGCAAAGCTTTACACTTGCTATGGGGAGTAAGTGATCTATAGGATGATGAGAGTCTTTCATGCTCCTATTTTGCTTCATCTACTATCTTCATCATGACTTAAAATAAGTTTGTATTCTGGTGGACTACCTAAAAGGTGGGGTCCTAGAATTATTATAAGGATAAATCAGGACCAACAAGACCACCTTATCAACCAACAACCCTCTATGAAGCCTCAAATAAAATCCATAATATCCTAATGCTTATAAATTTTTGTGTGGCCTATTATCCATTTTCCATACTAAATCCAATGATCATTTCTATCTGATTTACTTTTGCATTTCATCCTCAAAATCATCCTCCCTATGTGTGACCTGTAAGAGGGAAATATTTGAAGAGACAATGTGTCTATGATAACCATGAGGGTCATAGGATCTCCAAGTTACTTCTTGGAAACAATATGTGTCCATATTCCATATAGCTCACAACAAGGAGAAGTGGCCCATATATGTGTAAGGTCCCATTCTATAGGGTATTGGTAACCATAGAACCCCTTTCTTTTTTCTTATAACTAGACTTTCACCTCTTCTGCTATCTGTCGGGATATCTCCAAAATGGCTATGGATGTAGGGAAATATTTAGGTAATGCTTTTAGTGGCAACTTGGACCCATAGTGCTTGATATAATAATAATATTATATATAGAATAAATCACCTACTTTATCTTCATGCAGGAACATCCTTACCCTTACCCCAAATCTGTCAAGTTTTTCTCTGCATAGGCAAGTATGAATCATTGGGAGGACATTCTTGAAGAAGGTTGCATAGTTAGAGCACCCCTCTTGTATACATAATAATATATCCTGGACTATGGTAGTGCAAAATCTCCCTATCTGAGCAATCAAGGACCGATCAAATTGGCCTATAACAAAATGAATCAATAATGAATAATAGGAGAAAGGGGGAGTTCTTCCCTATATGCCAGTATGGTTTCCTATAATTTTATTAGCTCTTTGTCCATGTTGTCACTGATGACCTCTTCCCATTGATACATAGGTATTTTATCTATTTTTTTGCATTGAATTACTAGGAACAAGACTTCTATTTTAATGTGTTCCAAATATTTTGTGCCCAGCACCAGGTTGATCATATCCGTATAATCCTATACCCAAGGGTGGAGAATGAATTTGTGAGTGGGGAAATTGGGGTATGCACTTATTTATTTTCAAGATCATGTCTAGGAAGGAGGTTTTGAGCATAAAATTAGATTTAAGATCCAGTGTGTGAAAGTCTAAAATTTGTGAGGCTGTGGAGAGCGTGGATACCCGTATAATTTTATTGGTTGTCAACCTGAATACCACCTGATTTGTATGGTATTATATAGTCCTATTCTTGGGCTTGTACACTACTATCAACCATGCTAGGAGTTCTGAGAAGTGGTAGACCCTAGGTAAAACTAACTTGCTAAGGTTGGTATTCCATTTATTACATATAGGGTTTGGATTTCCACTATCTCACTGTGCCCTCATGAAAAAACCCCTCAATAGAGTAGGGTGCCACTGATTATCCTCCTTTGTTGGATCAAAGCTATATATAATTATATTTTCCACCTCCTATTGCTAACTTGGTGTGATATATTTTTTTGTGTCAAGTGGGTGAGTCGGCACCTTTGGGTCTCTGGTCCTTCTTGCCTTTCTATTCACTGGCCAAGCCCTTGTCAATTTTCTAATTTAAGTCTTTACATCTATTTCTCCCATTGCAGTTGTGCTTGTGGAAGCCATTAGTGTACTGGTGATATCTCTATATCATAGTTCTTATTTATTTTAATTTCACCCTCTTTATTGATATTTGAAATGCACTCTGCATGCATGTATTTAATCCTCTTGCATCGACATTGTGAGGGTAGTCCAAAACCTTTTTAAAGAGCCTACATTAATTTCATTAGGTGGAGCACTTTTTCTTTATTGGTAGGAAGAACCTTATTATTTGTGCCATGAGGGTTGGATGCATGAATTAATTCTCTATAGCATACTGATTTAACACCTCCTAGGCATGTTTGGTTGGATCTTCATTGGGTGGAATCAAGACTACCCACTGTCTGCTTCTTATTGGCTCGAGTGAGGTGCACTTTTGTGAGGTGCATGACTTAAAAAAGGGGTGCAAAAAATTTGTGCACCTTTAATTCACATGTGTGCTCCATAAGTAGTCACATGACTTAGATTAAGGTGATTTGGAATTCGTGCACCTTTCGAACCTTTGTGCGCTCCATAGGAAGTGGAGTGCACACAAAAAAGTAGGGTGCACAGACTAGCGTACACCTAAAAAATTCATGCGGTCCACTGGACGAGGTATGCACAACCCAAAAGTAGGATGCATAGACTAGTGCACCCCTTACAAGCTTCATGCACTCCACTAGATGTAGGGCACATGACTCAAAAGTAGGGTGTGTAGACTAGCACACCCCTTGAAAACCTCATGTGCTCCACTAGAGGTGGGGTTCATGACCCAAAAAGGGGGGCACATGGACTAGTGCACCCATTGAAAACTTTGTGCACTCCAAAGGAGGTGGGGCACATGACTAAAAAGGTGGGTGCACAGACTAACATACCCCTTACAAACTTTGTGCACTCCACTAGAGGAGGGGTGCACGACCCAAAAATTAGGTGTGTGGACTAGCGCATCCATTGGAAACCTTGTGCATTCCACTTGGGGGTGATGTGCATGACCCAAAAGTGGGATGCACAGACCTTAAAAACTTTGTGAACTCTACTAGAGGTGGGACACATGACTCAAGAGTAGGTATCTCAAACTAGTGTACCCATTGAAAACCTTGTGCACTCCATAGGGGTGAGGTGCATGACTTAAAAAAAAAACTCTGAAAACTTAAGGAGAATTTTAGGAAGTTGTTTACTAAGATAACACCAGCTCTAACTAGGATATGGGAATGAATTATAGGCTTTCATGAGTTGTCCTAAGAACTCCAGAATCTCTAGGCTGACTGAGAATGACCAAAAATGAAGAAAATAAAAACAAAGCAAGACTAGGACTTGATAATAATTATGTACAATATCCACACATACCATTTTTTAGAGTTATTCCCCACTTCCCTTGTGGATAGGGCAAAATGAATTTAGGTTCTGACCATTGACTGGTATGGGCATTTCCTCTCTATTCAGATTTTGTAACCTGTAAGTATGCTGGCCGGTGACTTTTGCAATCTAATAAGGACCCAACCACTTTGGATCAAATTTGCCCTATTCTCCAAGCTTATCATTTTTTGGATCCCAGTAAAGTACTGTCACCTATCAAGAAAAAATTATCTTTTACCTTCTTATTGAATATCTGAGTTTTTTTGTCTACCTGGGAGATCATTTTAGTGAATGCCTCTTTTCTATCTTCTTCTAGTTGTATAATCTAATCTAATCTCCTTTGCAAGGCATTAGGCTTTTAATGATCCTATAGTAGTAAGGAAATCACTATCATTTGTAACTGAGGTGGTAGGAGTGTTCTTTCACCATAAAATAGTTAATAGGGTGATTTAAATGTGGCTCTTATAACCAATAGTATATATGCCCATAATGCATATTTCAACTCATTATCCCATCTCCTTTTGTTTTTTCCCAATGACCTCTTGACTAAGGTAATGATGTTTTTGTTTGAGGATTCTGCTAACCCATTCCCTTGAGGGTAATAATTCATTGAGCGGGATAAATATATACTATACTTGTTACAAATGTCAATCATCTCAAAGGAGGTAAAATATTTAGCATTATCTGTAACAAATTTTTTGGGCACCCCAAATCTGGTCAGAATGTTCTCTTCTAAGAAACTGATAATAACCTTTGTTGTTGACCTTCAGAGAGGGGCTGCTTCAACCCATTTGGTAAGATAATACATAGCTGTGATTATACATTTATGGACTCATGAGGAGTTTGGGTTGATTTCCCCTATAAGTTCTATTCCCCACTGAGATAATGGAGTTTTGATGATGACAAGTTTCAATGGCATTGCGGGTAGGCTTTTTTTGTCGATGAAAACATGGTAGTTATAACACTTCTTGACAAATTTATAAAAATCATTGAATATTAAAGGCCAATAATACCCTACCCTCATAATAGTGTTACATTTTTCTTTCAAAGCAATATAGCCACCATAAAATATGGTGTGGAATTCCTTGATGATCTTGGGAAATTCCTCCTCCGATAAACATAGAAGCAACACTCCACTTGGGTGTCTCCAATAAAGCTGATTTTCTTGGAGATAATATTTCAGTGCCCATTATTTGATAATCCTAATTTTGTTGGTATATTTTCTTGGCAAGAAGGATAGGGTCCTTAAATATAACAAAATATCCTTATACCAATCACATTCCTTGTCATATGCATGTATGGCTTGTCATGAATATTCTGCTAAGATGGTGTTATCCATATCTTCTCTTCCTTTGATGGCCATATACTTTTCTAATCCTTTTCCTTTGATCACTTTCATTGCCTTGAACTAAACATCGTATTGCATCAATTTCGCCATCCATGTTTTTGAACTTCCCATAGGTTCAGGTTGGGTGAGAACATCTTTCATGATGATATAGGGGATGCATGCAATTAATTTACTGGAACAAAATATGCTTTTAAAATATTCCAAAGCCTTTATCAGGGTAAATGCCTATTTATCTATTGGATTATACCTCAAATGAGCTCCCTTCATTCCTAAACTCATGAATACTATGGTTTTCTCATTCCCTTCTTTATCCTTCTGGTACAACACTACAACTATTGTGTGTTCTGAAGTAAAAGAATAGAGGTTAAAGTTCTTTGAATGATCTAGACAAGTTAACGTAGGTGCAGTGGTAATAGCCTCTTTGATCCATTGAAAAGCCTTGATGTTATCTTTGTTCAACCTTATATTCACATCCTTATTTATCATATCATTAATAGGTCTAGCAATATTAACAAAATTGGGGATAAATCTCTTGATAAAGTCTATCTTTCCAAAGAAGGACCTGACTCCTTTGATGTTATTCAAGGGTGGTATTTTTATGATAGCCTTTTTCCTCTGAGGATGAATGCTTATGCCTTATTTAAAGACTACATGTCCTAATAACTTGCCATGGTTAGCCCTAAATATGCATTTTTTTGGGTTCAAGGATATCCCATATTCCTTGCATCTTTCAAAAACTTAGGACAGATGGGAGAAGTGATCTACTAGATTTTTTGAAAAGATTGTGATGTCATCCAGATATACCACCATGATTTTAAACATTAATCCTTTAAAAGTGAAGTCCATGGCCCTTTGAAAAGTGGCCCCTATTTTCATTAACCCAAATGACATCCTCTGTTACTTGAAGGTTCCCCATGGTGTGGTAAATGCAGTTTTATATCGGTCTTCTTGATTGACCAGAATCTGATTTTACTCTAAGAAACCATCCAGTAAGGATATTCTAGTTGACCCCACTATTGCTTGTAAAAGTTATTTTATATTGATGAGGAGGTAGTGGTCCTTGAGAGAATTCTTATTCAAGTTTCTAATGTTGACACATAGCCTTATTTATCCATTCTTTTTTCTTATGAGCACTAAGTTTGCTATCCAAGAGGAGAATCTTACCTTTTTGATTATTTTTGTATTCAAAAGCTTTTGTACCTCTTTTTGTATGATAGTTTTTAGAGTAGGATTGAATTTTGTCTGCTCCTATTTGAAAGGTTTATTATATTCCTATAAGGGGATAATATGGGTCATGACATTAGTATTGAAGGTCTTCAAATCATCGTAGCTCCAAGCAAAACTATCTCTATTCTTTCTTAGGTACTGGATCTACCATTTATTCTCTTTTCCTTACAATGCTTTGTCTATTCTAACCATTTTTTCTTCTGCTATCCCAATATTGACCTCTTTAGCTTCTGACTCGTGAAGTGTAGTCCTATGTGCCTTGTAAAAATCATCAAAGAGGGACTCTAGAGATACAAAACCCCTAGGGATATTATTTATTTTTAGCTATATTACCTCTATCGGCTCTCCTGTAATATGTCATAATTTATTCTCATATTATTCATTATAGATCATGCCAACGAAATAATTCTGCATAGCCATAAAGTCTTTGATATCAGTGTCATCCTGGAAGACCTGTAAATATACCACATTATCTGGGACAGAAGGGTTGTATACCTATATGGTGGGAAACCTATCTATGTATTATGTGTCTATTTTGGGATTTTCTTCCTCTTAAGCATTTACACCCATTAGGTTGGTGACATGGTTCTTCTCCCTATATATATGAGATATAATGAAGGCTAAAAACTTATCAATTTCATCTTGCACCGCTTATTTATATTGCTTCAACCTAGGATGCTTGGTTTGGTATTT
Source organism: Wollemia nobilis (assembly GCA_028583015.1). Classification (NCBI taxonomy): domain Eukaryota; kingdom Viridiplantae; phylum Streptophyta; class Pinopsida; order Araucariales; family Araucariaceae; genus Wollemia; species Wollemia nobilis. Next base: position 2,283,701 of record JAQPPZ010000883.1, on the reverse strand, counting down.
CCCTTTAATTTGTTGGATAATTAATTCAACATCCCCATAAATAGTGAGGTAGTTTATACATAGTTTATTAGATTTCCTGAGCCCTAGTAGTAGTGCCTCATATTATGCCATGTTATTTGTGTAAGGGAATTCTAGTCGATAGGGTATTTCCAAATAGTTCCATTTTATGTCAGTGAGATTGATCCTAGCATAGGCTCCAGTTTATGAATTTTATCCATCGAAGGTCATTGTCCACATATTAGTGGTTAGGACTCTATCTTATTCTACATCTACTATTGCTCTTACCTTGGGATATATAACCTCTGCATTAGGAACCTCTTTCAAAAAAGGCATGTGCCAAATGGAATAAACACTAATTCTTTCTCTTCAACATAACTGAATAGGTTGAATGTTGTGTTGTCATGCCTTGTTAGTTCAACCGAGTGTTTGTTAAATGGTTTCCTCCTCAAAGTTGTTGTAGGACTCTATTTCCTATTTAGATTATCAATGATAAATGGAATTGGATCTAAAATAATAGAATCACCTTTTAGATAAAATCACCTTTGCACTGGAGAGAAACCCTTCCAATGGATCAATTTATCAAATACATATTCTTATTCATGGATTATTGTGTGAATGGCGAACTTAATATATATATCTACCCTAAAGCTATGTTGGTGAAGAGACATGATGGTTCACATTATGAAGAGATATTATGGTTCACATTATGAAGAGATGTGATGGTTCACTTTATGAGTTAATAATATAATAATTAAATGATTAATAATACAAACTAATAATGTTAGGATGGAAGGATCCTAACATGAGACCCTTCTTAAAGAAGATCTTTGTTCTCAGAGCTCAAAGTGGGGATATTTGTCCTTTGTTTTCCAAGCAAAATTTTTACAAGTTCTTGTACTATTTTAATGTCTCTTTTTTGGAAGTAGGGATATATTGAGGGTCATAGTGTTAGTGGGGGATTGCCAGGAAAAATTGTAGAATATTCCTTAGGAGAATCATGATGACGATGGGATGGAAACCCTTGGGGTTCCTCAAAAAATTTAGAATGATGCATCAAAAGTGGTGGTAACGCTTCCAAATCCTATTGGTGTTCCTTGGTAGAGCCAACGGAGGAGTGTGTAGTCACTCTGCATTGTTGTCGAATAGGTTTGGCCATGTGGTGATAATGCAATATTGGTGAGGAAGGTGTGTGTAGGTCTTGTAGAGTGTATGTTTGGATGGCATTGGTCACATTGAGTATGTCTACCCCATCCTTGCTTGGTGCATCGATCACTTCGGACATATCAACCATATTGCTATCATTGGTGTGATTAGGTATTTTGGGTATTGCTTGCTCATTGTCCTCATTTTCCACATATGTGTTATCTTTCTCATCTTCCTTAGCTTCCTCATATTCATTGTATTCATCATATTCCTCATATTTAGTGCTATCATCAGGTGAATTTTTGGCTACTTCTACCTCAATCACAATTTCATCATTGGGAGAACTACAAGGAATAGTTGCATTTAAAATATATAGTTTGGGTGTAATACATTGATGATTGTGGATAAATTTATCATCACAATGAAATAAAAGGTCATTTTATTTCATTTTTGTGGGGTTGATACGTTTAATGGTAAGAGTCAAGTAATTTTTGGGGTGGTGTACATATTTTGTGATTCCCATACAAGTGGTTTTGTAATTGGGTCCTTCCACTAGTAAAAATCCTCCTTTATAATAATTTTATTTGCAAGGTCATCCTTTTTTAGGGTTAACTCTGCTATTTTTGTTGTTATTTTTATTTCAAAATCATATTGCTATTTATTCATTATTTGCAATATTTCTTTCGAGATATATTTAAAAAATATTCCCAACTTGTATCCAAAATCGATTCTCTGATACCAAATGGTAGGACTCTATGTCCTAGTGGGTTTATCAATGATAAATGGAATTGGATCTAAAATAATAGAATCACCTTTTGGATAGAATCACCTTTGCACTGGAGAGGAACCCTTCCAATGGATCAATTGATCAAATATATATTCTTATTCATGGATGATTTGTGTGAATGGCCAACCTAATATATATATCTACCCTAAAGCTACATTGGTGAAGAGACGTGATGGTTCACATTATGAAGAGACGTGATGGTTCATGTTATGAAGAGATGTGATGGTTCATGTTATGAAGAGATGTGATGGTTCACTTTATGAGTTAATAATATAATAATTAAATGATTAATAATACTAACTAATAATGTTAGGATGAAGGATCCTAACAAGTTTCTTGTTCTTTGTATGAAAGGGGTATCGTGGCATATGACCAGTCCAACTAGATTGACCTGCCCAGTTGTTCTACCCAGTTTTTGTATAGAAGTAGATAGAAAAATGGGTCCACATCTACTATAGCCACATCCATTACAATGCCATTTTTGGGGTATTAATCCAGGAAAACTAGGAGGCCTATGATTATCCCTACACAAGGTACTTGTATGTTATCCATGATAGAGATAGGAGGGGAATATTTAGTACATATTAATCCCAACTGGTCTACCACCTATTTTGGCATGATGGTGTAGGATACCTCTCTATCGACCATGCAGTTGTGTATCACATAGCGGTCATCATATACATATGTATAGCAAAGAGATATATAAAAGGGCCTTACTAAAGAGGGGTTCCTACTAGGCGGATTGGAATTTGAAGCAAAAAGAATGTGACTCTCCCCTTATTCAATTAATACAAAGGCTCTGCATACCTGGTCCTTATATTTGGGCACTATCATCAATTTTCCAAAAGTCATATTTATTTTCTGTTTCCATAACTCCAGTCCCATATCAAACTTAGATTTCTTATTTTCTATTTCACTACTGACTGGTTCTAATTTTTTGATAAGAATGTATTGATGGCTATCATTCATCTTCTTCACACTGGTGTGTTCTTTGCCTTTTCTTGTATCATTTTTGTCATTTTTGTTTGGTATAGCATGATTTTAGATTTTAGTGACATGTATTATTTCTAATGTTTCTACCTCTTTAGCTATGGGGGTTAGCTTACCCTATTACATTTATTCAAAATGGTTATATGGCAACCTTTTTAAAATTTTCATACCATCAAGGGTGAAGGCCGTAGGTCTATCTTCAAAGCTAGAAATTTGATTTCCCCCCTCTTGAGCTGGTGGGGTTTTAATGGTTTCATCCCAAGTATAACAAGAATTTATCATGATTTCATTGTCTGGTTCCTCCTCAAGGTCGATGCTCGAATTGAGACTGAGGTACATCCCACAATCAACTGAGTTGTGGGGGGCATCACATGCTAGGTAAAAGAAAGGAAAATCAAAGGCCACATTGACTGAAGCCATTGGGTTTGGGATAGTATCTTGAACTTTCTAGACCTCCTTTATTTTCCAATTATTATTTGGATTTCTACCTCTGTTGTTATTCCAATTCTTGTTGAAATTTCTTCTGAAAGGGGGCCTTCCTTCATTCTTGTGTTGTGAGGGTTCCCTACTATCTGTCTTATCTCTCTACCTTAGACAACCTATTGTTCATTGAATGAAATAATTCCATCAACTAGGTTGATAATTTCTCAATAGGATCGGGTTCTGACTTTTTAGGATATCAAAACCTATTTTCTTAGGATTATTCTTGATCTGACTCGGGCTAGGGTCTACTGAGGTTGGCTTCATCTTACCACTATCTATCATGTTTCTTTCTATCACTATTTTCATTTCCACACAAGTATCAATGGTAAGTGTAAGTTGCTATATGAGTTCATAGTTGAAATCCCCAAGGAATGCATACTTATAGAAATATATAGATTGGTTATCATTAGGCATCAGAGCCATAGGGATTTTGTTCCTTAGTTTGGCGAACCGCCTATTAAAATCATCCATGATCTCAATGTCATTCTTCTTCATCATGGCTAGTTTGGTCAATAAAGACTGCTCATTTTTCTTTTCCCCATATTTATTGATGAATGGGGTTTCTAATTCTTTAAAAGTGCCTATAGAGTCTACATCTAGGCCATTGAACCATTCTTGGGCATCCTTTTCCAAGGTCTAAAGAAATAGTATGAGGAAAACATCCTCATCTTGTACTTCCAAGCTGTCCATAGCATACATGAAGTCTTTGATATGGTCCTTACCAATTATAGTATTATCTCCCATGAATTTGGGCAGGTATTTGTGGGCTTTAGGGGGTAATGGATTTAGTAGAGGAGGTAACACAAAAGGCCTATATCTATTTGTACACCAATTATTTAAAGGTGGATTAGCCATTCATGTTACTGGGCCCCTCAACACAGGAGGTATATTAGATATGATAGTACCTAATAGGTGGGGACTTTTTGGAATACAATTATGATCACTTAAGGGAACAAAAATTGGAGGTTCCTTTCTATTCTTACATGGATAGAAAAGTACATGTGAATATAGAATTCGAGGGTATATTTCCTTTCTGTTGATTCTTGTGACCTCTAGATCAGCTTCTTGATGATGGGTTCTTCAGAGTCACCAGCATAGTGTGCAAAAATAAGAGATGCTCTCTGGCCAAGGTTGCTCAACCCACTAATTTTGAATCTCATAGGGTCAACTAGGAAGGTTTTAAAAATAGTAAAATGGTTAGTCCTCAAAAATGGCACCAAAAATATTGTGGGTATTTCCTACTTACCTCCTTATAACATGCCATGTCACAGGAATCCCGAGAATCACAACTAGTTTGTAGACTCGATTGGATCTACCTCTTTGATATAGGAATGGATTATCTAAGTGACTCTAGACATACTAGGTTGGATAAGGAAACCCTAGACAATAGGTTTAGATGTTTACCATTATGATATAATCACCCATGTATTACCATATTCAATGATATTATATTAGTTTTTTGTTATTTTTGACCAAACAAAGAAAATATTAAAACCATAAAGACCAAACCGATGCCATGTCCATTGGGTATTTATAGCATATTTATGTTTCTCATGAACCAAGAAATAAATAGGAAAGAAGAACTAGTTAGTACACATTCATTCAAATAATGTAATCAATTAAAATGATTAAAATAGCGAGGGAAAGCATCATCCACATATTCAGATCACTATAATATGTAAATAAGCTAGACACAGACCAAGAACATAGAAAATGCCAAGAATAGAGTTGGATTTTGTATTCATATAAAAATATTTACCTATGAAAATATTGATAGAGTGCTCGAGTATTTTATGATAAAAATTACAAAAGCATACCCATTTGAATATCATAATAGGGGGTTGTTTCTCCCCATCTTGAATGTAGTTATGTGAGAGTCTCCAACTCTGGTGCATCTGCAAGAAATGATGTCAATGAACAACGCTTCCTGGACAGTCTGTAGAAAATGGTAGAAGAAAGGGCAAGGTAAGAAAGATAGGAAAAACATGAACAAAGGAAAATATGAATAACTTTTATACATAGCTATATCTAGACTCAAATTTTCTCTCTCCAGGGTTTGATAGAAAAAAATTGCTAATGTAATGGTCTTCTATATAGGGCCAGATGCTTGAGCTAGTTTGTAACTATTTTTTTTTTATCCTCCACCTGGATGGATCTTCTCTCTCTCACAAAAATGTGGTAAGAGCAAAAATGGGAATGTGGCCCATACCCTTCCCCTTATGGGTGCTATGGTTGTTTCTATGTGCCATTTTTCCTGCTATCCTAAGTAGGCAACTCTATCGTGCTTTGATCTAGAGCTTCCTTTGGTATGCTGGGCCACACTCCATCCCATTTAAGATTCTACAAACTTTTCTAAATATAAACCCATGCCTCATTATGAAAGGTCAAGGTAAACTTTAGCAGGTTGAAATCCTTCATGAATTTATTTACCCATTCCTTGGACCATTCCATGGCGTTATCAATGAAGACACATAGAAGATCCACAATTTCCACCAAAGAGGTGAACTACTTGTCAACTTTTATGTTTTTACTAAAGTCAAAACTTGTATCTTATTGAAAACAAAATCCTTAATATCAGGGGTTTGGATAAATTTGTCCAACATAAACCCACAATCATTTAATTCATTTTCTAACTCCTCTACGGAGTTTATGATCTTTTGGTCCCAACGAAGCTAATTTGGTTTGTTATGTAGGTAAATGAAAACCTTCACATATTCTTCTGCAAAGAAACAAATGGAACTATCCCCCAAGGTAACGACATTTGTGCTAATCTCCACATAATTTTCTTTGAATTTTTGGAACATAGGGTATATCAGATTCACTCTCTGATTAGCTTGTTGCAATAGGTCCTTTAGAATACCGATAATATACCTGGTAGCATAGATATTATAAAATATTTTCAAGAGATCATCCATTATTTTGAGTATCTTATCCTTCATTGTTTGCTTGAATTATTCAATATACCCAAGGTGGTCATTGATCTATGTGGTGACAACCTAAGAGAGAGTTGGAATTTGCTTCAATTGATCTATTTTTACCTGTAATTGTTGTACCTTATGTTGTATTTTTTATGCTTTTGTGGTTTTGGTCCTTAAAATTGTAACCTCCTTCTCCACTCCTTCCTCCATAGTACTTGAGAGGATATGTGTGATTTCATCATATCCATTGGGTCTACTTCAGCCATCATCACTCCCTTACTGAGGTCAATCATGGCTTCCTTTAGGCTTGGTGGTAGAGGGATGGTAAATGTGGTAGTGGACACATCACATGTTTCTTGTCTTGCTATCTCCCTAGTCCTACTTACTCCTTTACTAGGAGATATTTTCTCCTCCATGTCTTGTATCTAATCTTCTTCATCAGCTTTAAATAGGAGTGGGTCCCTCATGCTGGATAACGTGAAGTAATATGTGTCTAAATCAGTTGAATCAGTCCTAATACTCTTCTTGGTGGGGGATTATGAGGGAATTCCTTCCTGAACTTCATGTTCCCTGATTATGCTTGACAATCGTCCTGCTCCCTGTATCTTCTTTAGAGTTTTCGAAGGGATTGGATCTTCCTTTTGGTTTATTAGCAGGATGGCAGAAAACAATGTGGATTGGCCAGCTACTAGATCAGTCTGGTCAGATGGAGACATCAATGCTTGGTCCAATGATGCAAATCTTTGTACTTACTATGGGGAGTAAGTGACCTACTCATTTCCTTTTGATGTGGCAATGGGAGAGCTAGAGAATGAGGGGAGTCTTGCCTACTCCTGTTGTGCTTCTGATAGGACTGAAAAATAAGGCACACTTTATTTACAAGTTATCTTACAATAAATAAGCATCTATATTAGGAGGGAGATATGAAAAATGTCATAAGATCCACTCCAAGTGTCTTTCAGAAGACACCACTCCAACTCAAACAAAATACAGGGACAAGTGGGAGAAGACAAATGTCAACCTATCAATTATAGGCATAGTGCACATTATAACAATAATAATATTCTAACATTCCCACTTAATGTGCACTATCCTAAAAAAATATATCAAAATTAGATAACATTCCCCCTTAATGTTGACTTCTTTTACATAGATATAGCAAATTACTAAACTAAGAAAACTTGTCTTTCTTAAGTGACTTGGTGAAGATGTCTGCCACTTGATATTGAGTTGGTACATACTCCATGTGTATAATGTCTTCTTGGACCATTTATCTAATGAAGTGATGATGGATCTCAATGTGCTTTGTTCTAGCATGGAAAACTAGATTCTTGGTCATCTTGATGGTACTTTGATTGTCACAATATATATATGTTGGACCATGTATGAATAGCCCAATATCCTGAATTAATTGCCTCAACCATATTGCCTCCTTAGTTGCCTCAACCGCTGCTCTATATTCTGCTTCTACTGACAATAGTGAAACTATGTTTTGCTTCTTTGTGCTCCATGAAATAGAGCCTTGGCCTAATTGAAAGCAATAACTTGATGTAGATCTTCTAGTTTCAGGACAACTGGCCCAATATGAATATGTGTATCCAATCAAAGAAAAATTATCACTTGATTTATACTTAAGGCCATGATGAGGTGTGGCCTTTAGGAATATCACAATCCTCTTAGTTGTTATCCAATGGCTCTTCTTAGGATCCTACATGAATCTGGAAATAAGGCCAATTGAATAGCAAATATCTGGTCTAGTTGAAGTTAAGTAGATCAAACTTCCAACTAGTTTCCTGTAAAGTGTACCATCAACCTTTTCTTGTTCATAATTATTTACCAATTTCAATCTAGTTTCCATGGGATTTAGAGAGGGCTTACACTCCTCCATGAGAAACCTCTCCAAAATAGACTGAATGTACTTAGCCTATGAGATAAAAATCTTACCAGGCTGTTGCCGTACCTCTATTCCTAAACAATAGTGGAGGAAGCCTAAATCTATCATCTCAAAGTTCTTGCATAAGTCCTCCTTGAGCAACCTTATTCCTTCTATGTCATAACTTATAATGAGAAGATCACCCACATACAATGTAACCAGAATGATGTGGTTCCTCCAATTTTTCACATAGAGAGTAGATTCTGCTATAGATCTGGTGAAACCAAGGTTGAGAAAATAGGAGTCAAACTTTTCATACCAAGCTCAGGGTGCTTGATTTAATCCATATAGAGCTTTCTTTAATTTGAGGACTTTGTTGTTTTGGCCTTCAACTATGTATCCTGGTGGTTGTTTCACATACACTTCCTCATTCAAATGACCATTGAGAAATGCACTCTTGACATCCATTTGATATATTCGCCAATGTTTTTGGGTTGCCATAGCAATAACTGTCCTGATTGTAGTCAGATTAGCCACAGGATTAAAGGTATCCTCATAATCAATTCCTTCTTGTTGCTTATATCCTTGAGCTACTAGGCAAGCCTTGTAGTGATCTAGTGAGCCATCTGCTTTATATTTTGCTTGTATACCCATTTTGTGCCAATGGTATATTTTCCTTTAGGTAAATCAACTAACTCCCAAGTGCAATTCCTTTCAATGGAATCCAATTCTTGGTCCATGGCATGAACCCATTTAGGATCACCAAGTGCTTCTTTGACATTAGAAGGTTTAGGTTGGCTAAAGAATTTTGCCATTAGGGCATAATTCACTTGGTGTCTTAGGGCTGAAGGCCTTTTACCTGTGTAGGTGGGCAAATGATTTTGGGCTTCATCTATTGTGGCTTGAACCCACTTGGGTAAAGGATTGGATGATGTTACTTGATCATTAGGAGGAGGATATGGAGGACATGGATCATTTGTAGGAAGTTCTTGTGGATGAATTTATTGATTTATGAGTGAAGGAGAAGGAGTAGATGATATTGTATGCATGAATGGAGCAACTATTTCATTAGTTATTTCTAAAGTGGGGGCCTTAGGAGGATTATATGGAGGATACTCATGAAAGGTAACATCCCTAGATAAAATGATTTTCTTAGAAATAGGTTCATATAATTTATATGCATTGGCACTATCACTATAGCCAACAAAGATGCATTTTTGGCTCTTATCATCAAACTTCTTCCTTTTCTTATGAGGAATATGAGCATAGGCATCACATCCAAAGATTATCAAATGGCCCACATAGGGCGTCCTTCCACTCCATGATTCTTCAGGTGTTATTTCATTTAAGGCCTTTGTGTATGACCTATTAGTCAAGTATGCAACAGTAAGAACAACTTCTCCCCAAAATGAGTTAGGTAATATAGCAGCATGTAACATTGATTTTCCCCTATTTGTGATTGTTTGATTCATCCTCTCAGCAACTCCATTTTTTTGTGGGGTATAAGGGGTTGTGAATTGCCTTCTTATCCCATGATACTTACAAAAATTAGAGAATTCATTGGATACATATTCTCCACCATTATTTGATCTTAAGGTGGAGATTTGATAGCCACTTTCTCTTTCAACAAGTGCGATGAATTCTTTGAACTTATCAAGGGCTTTCAAATTATATTGAATTAGGTAGATCCATACCTTTCTGCTATAATCATCAATGAAAGTGATGTAGTATTTAGCCCCGGTATAATATTGAACAAACATTGGCCTACAAATGTCTAAAGGAATTAATTTCAAAGGTCTATTGGCTCTCCATGCCTTTCCCATTTCAAATGGTTTCCTATGGTGTTTGTCTATTACACATGGCTCACAAAAACATTTTGACTCATTAAGATGTGGAATTCATTTAACTAATCCTTTTGTAGCCATCATTTGAAGATTATTAAAATTTAAATGTCCCAATCTTTCATGCCACATGTACTCCAAAGAGAAAGTAGTTGTTGTATGCAAAGATGTTTGTGTTATAGATTTTGTAAAGAGGTAGTAAACACCATCATTTTTCACTCCCATGGCCTTGAAATTGCCATTGAGTTCCTTAAAGTAGCACTTGTCTTTTTCAAAATAGACATTATAGCCCTTATCTGTAAGCTTTCCAATAGAAAGAAGACTCCTTTTAAGACCAGGCACATACAAAACATCTATTGTAGGAACATTATTACCATCATGCAAAGTAAGTGGTGCCTCCCCAACACCTTCAATGGGTAGAGCACTTTCATCACCAAAAGTAATGAATTGATTTGATGTAGGCTGAACCGTGGTCAACCAATCTTGCCTTCCTGTCATGTGCTTTGCTGCTCCAGAATCAATATACCAACATTCTTTATCTTCAACATTAACTTGGTTGGCTGCATACAATGTGCTTAGATTATTATTTTGTGGTTTTCCCTATTCTCTTTGCATCTTATAGAAATTAGCAATATTATGATTATATTTTCCACAATATTCACACCCTTGTTGATTGTTGTTTTGACCCCCTTGAGGTCTTGTTTGCCATCTTGGCTGCTGCTGGTACTACTGCTGATGTGGTTGTTGATGGTACTGCTGATTTGGTTGTTGTTGGTACTATTGTTGACATGGTTGCTATTGGTACTGTTGATTTAGCTATTGCTGGTACTGTGTGTATCTCTGATGTTGTCTACCCCTTTGATTCTGATTATGCTGATTTGGACCCTTGTTTTGTTGAGTCTATAAAGTTGCCTTGGTGGCAAAAGCTATTGATGTGGCTTCAATTTCATTGTTTTACCACTCAAGTATAACATGGTAGCATAGGAGTGAAACTTTGAAGGAAGACCATGCAACATTATTGGAATTAACTCATTATCATCTAGGGTTTTACTAGTAGCTAAGAAATCATTTTTAATAGACTTCATCTCCATAAGATAATTGGTAAGTGAACCTTTCATACATAGATTGTGCAATTTTTGTTTGAGATACAAAATATTATCTTGACTTGGCCTATCAAACAATCTATTGAGAGCATCCCATGCTTGTTTAGGTGTTTTTGCAGCCCTTACAGTTTCTCTGCATTGAATTCTTGTAGCTAGCTTGATTAAACTTAAAGCTATGTTGGAATTCTTCTCAAATTGTGCTTTTTCTTTAGGGTTTGTAGGTGCAGTGAGTGGGTCTTCATTAGCTTGCCTATCTCTCACAAAGTCCCACATGTCATTCATCATTAATATTGATTCCATCTCATACTTCCAATTTGCAAAAGTCTGTGCTCCTTCAAGTTTCATTGTAAGTCTAGTTAATAGATTTGTAGTAGACATGATCTAGAAAAGGATCAAAAGAAAAGTGAGCTCAAAAAAGGATTAAGTAAGAACGAAAAATGTCAAATTAGAGCCCTAAAAAAAAATCTAGGGTACACCGCTGAAGATCCAGAGGAGGGTTTGCCTAGTTTTTCCACTTTGAATCTTCAAGAGATTCCAATAGTGGGAGGGTTAAGTTGAACATAAGTGCCTTTTTCTATCCAAAGAGAGTAAGAATTAGAATTTTTCCAGACCTCTATACCAAACTTCTCAATGTACCCGCCCTTATGTGAGGGAGACTATAAGCATTTGAGAAGTTGATATGTGGAACATAGGTGATTCTGATAAGGAATAACCTGCCAGACCTTTATACCAAACTACTCAATATACCTACCCTTACGAGAGGGAGACTAAGTATTTGAGCAGTTGATACATGGAACATAAGCGGTTATAAAAATGTGATGCTTGCTTTTTGTAGAATTGTTACAATATATGTGCCAATTGTATTATTGCTTTATAAGAATTTGCCTGTATGTTTTTGCTTGCTTTTATATGGCTTATTGTCAAGTGTGTATGAAATGGAACTAAACTTGATTACAATTATAAAACCCAAAGTCATGCAAGGGTAATAGCAAGCATAAAATGTAGACAAAGCCAAAATAGAAGATGTAAGCAACAAACACCTAGTGGCCAAGAGAGTGCCACAAAATGAATCCACTGACAAGGGACAAGGGGCCCTAAATCACCCCTTAAGTTGATGATTTGTATTTGGCTAAAAAAAATTAGCCCCAAATGTGCCTCCAAAAAAATGAGACAGTATCAATGCCTCCTTTTACAAGATTGCCTTCAAACTTGCCAAATTCAATGAATGACTTGGCATAATGTCTCCCCCAAAGACTTAGAATTGAGCCCCTCACAATTTTGCCAAATTATCAACCAAGAGTGTCAGATGCAACTGAAAATGCACTCTTATTTACAATCTCAAATTTAAGTCAAAATTTAGTTGAGTAAAGTATCTCAAAACTAAAAAATTATTTCACCAATGGATCCCCCTCAAAATTCTCTTTCCAATGACTATATATAAGCCTATAGTCGAATACAAATTACTACTTAAAAATGATAAAAAAATGACCTTCTCAAGGTGTGCAGCTCCGGGACATTCCCAATTGATCACCCATCCGAGTTGTGCTTTGCAATACACTGCTTGACTTAGGAGTTTTTATAATATGTGCTGCCAAAAAATCAACCTTCCTCACTGGAATTAAAATATCAATTATTTCAGTAATCAAAGCATCTTAATCAACTAAAGTTTCTTTTGAACCACCGCGTCCCAAGATTCTTTTGAACCACACTTCCTTACAATAAAGGGAAAGCGTGGGAGACAGGGCTTGGGGAATAATCCGCAGCGAGGGTTTGAAGATAAGGTAAGCTTAAGCTATCTTCCTTGGGCCAACCCTCCCATCAGCATGGGGCATTTGGGAGGCCTCTTAGCGACGGCGGCGGTAGTGTGACAGCTCAACACTTTGGGGTTAGTAGGGCTGATGGACCTACACCCTTAAAATTACGTCTGGAATGAGCACTCACATTAAAAATTGAAAACTTTTCTCTCAGCTAATCCTATGATTCTTCTAAAATAAAGAGATAAACATTGGTTCTTGACCAGAATGTGGGTAGAACATATTGCATAATATAAAATTTGATACGGAGGAGATTTAGCACGCATTTCTTAGAAAGAGAACAACCACATGGGGGTCTCAAAACCAAAGCAATGCAGGCTGGAAGTTTCATCCCTCATACATCCTGACACCAAATTTTACAACAATTCTTCTTCCTATGCAAAGTCTTCTTCAGATCAAAATAGTAAATTCGTTGTTACCGCCCAGTCGTCGTCCTTGTCTACCCATCAATCTTTTGAGTTCAAATTTGAATCAAGGATTTCTGCCTTTGTTTCTTCCTCAGATTACAATCTACATTCAAGCTATTGTAGGCCCTCGATCATCTATAAAATTCTTCTTTGTAGAACACCTGTGCATGTCGCCAAGCCTACTACTGTGTGGTAAGCTTCGTCGTAGACTACGCCGTCATCTGCTGCTACCCCTACGCAAAACAGTTTGAGAATTTAGGGGACAAGGGTAGGCCAAAATATGATTTGCCTTCTGGATAGAGTCTGATGCTAGGGATGAATTTAGATAGATGTGCAGGGAGACAGGAGATAAAGAATTTGATTGGATCTGTGAAAGGTCTTTGCAGGAAGTAGGGCTTAAATGATCAATGGAGGGGAAGTTGTTGACATTGCTGAAATGCTTATGAATGTGTCTATCAATAATGCTCAGAAGTCATTTATGGATGTTTGTGATAAACTTCACAAAGCTTTGAGATCACTTATTGAAAGCATGGAGTTCAGACACCAACAAATCAAACATTTTTTTTGTCCCCATCAGATTTCCTCCTTGGCTATCAAAAAATAGATCCCAGCATGCGACGTCGAACTGCCAGATCTCCCTCCACTGTCATTACTTCATAAGCTCGAACACCACGTCTGCTATACTATGGACTTTGAAAGCAGCAATCAGTGGTGGTGATCCATCGAAGGTAGCAATCAGTAGTGGAAAACCAATGGCAATCGATCTGTATCAATTTGTGCAATGACCAAACTATAAACAAAGGAACGATCACTTTGATGCATATGATATCAATGAGGCATGTGGCTTGGGTTGCATCGGGCAGCAAATGGAAGAATCTGGAACCCTTTGAAAAACATGAAATCTTAAAACAAACTTTGAAATTTTTCAACAATATGGATTTTTCATAACATGCTCTCACAAACTCCTGAATTTCAACATGAAAAAAAATACAACCTTCGTAAATTTTCTTTCGTTTCTCATTCACAGGATCAACTTAGCAAGTGAAGAGGATACTCCAAAAAAAAATATTCAGACCTAAAAAAAAAAAAACTTTCTCAAACCCTAAGACCTATAGGGCAGGGAAAGCCTGCTCTGATACTAGATGATAGGACTGAAAAATAAGGCACACTTTATTTACAAGTTATCTTACAATATATAAGCATCAATCTTAGGAGGGAGATATGACAAGTGTCATAAGCTCCACTCCAAGTGTCTTTCAGAAGACACCACTCTAACTCAAAATGAATACAGGGACAAGTGGTAGAAGACAAATGTCAGCCTGTCAATTATAGGCAGAGTGCACATTATAACAATAATAATATTCTAACAGCTTCATCTACTATCTTCATCATGACTTCAAATAAGTCTGTATTCTGGTGGAAAACCTAAATTGTGGAGTCCTGTAATTCTTCTAGGGGAGCAAATAGTACCAATGAGACCACCTTATCAACAAATAACCCTTTGTAAAGCCTCAAATCAGAGCCATAATATCCTACTGCTTCTAATTTCCTGTGTGTCCTATTATCTATTTTCTATACTAACTCCAATAATAGTTTTTGTTTGAGTGCATTTTGAATTTAATCCTCAAAATATTCCTCCCTACGTGTGACCTGCAAGAGGGAAATCTTTGAGGAGATAGTGTGTCTATGATAACCATGAGGTTCATATGGTCTCCAAGTTATTTCTTGAAAACAGTACATGTCCATATTACATATAGCTCACAGTAAGGAGAAGTGGCCCAAATATGTGTAAGGGCCCATTCTATAGGGTATCAATAACCATGGAATCCCTACCTTTTCCTTATAGATCATACTTTTACCTCTTCTACTATTTATCAAGATATCTCCAAAATGGCTATGGACATAGGGCAGTGTTTAGGCAGTGCTTTTGGTGGTAACTTGGACCCATAGAGACTAATATAATAATAATATTTTGTATAGAAGAAATCACCTGCTTTAGCTTCATGTAGTAACATCCTTACCCCAATCCCAAATCTATCAAGTTTTTCTCTGCATAGGTGAGTATGAATCACTAGGAGGACATTCTCGAAGAAGGTTGTGTAGCTCGAGCACTCCTTTTTTATACATAATAATATATCCTGGGATGTGGCAACACAAAATTCCCCTATTTGAGCAATCAAGGATTGATCCAATTGGCCTATAACTAAGTGAATCAAGAATGAATAATAAGAAAAATGGGGGATTTATTCCCTATCTACTACTATGGCTTCGTATAATTTTATCAGCTCTTTGTCCATGTTGTTGATGATGACCTCTTCCCATCGATACATAGGTATTTTATCTATTTTGTTGCATTGGATTATTAGGAACAAGACTTATTTTGTAATGTGTTCCAAATATTTTGTGCCCAGCACCAAGGTTATCATATTGACATAATCTTGTACCCAAGGGTGGAGAATGAACTTTCAAATGGAGAAACTGGGAGGTATTCCCTTATTTATTTTCAAGAACATACCTGAGAAGGAGGTATTGAGCATGAAATTGGATTGAAGAGCCAGTGTATGGAAGTCTAAAATTCATGAGGCTGTGGAGATCCTGAATACCCATCTAATTCTATCAATTGTCAACCTAAATACCACAAGATTTGTATGGTCTTGGATAGTCCTATTTTGGTATCGTATGCTATCACTAGCCATGATAAGAGGTCGAAGGAGTGGTAGACCCTAGAGCACATTAAATTTCTCAGGTTTGTATTCCATTTATTACATATAGGGCTCGACTCACCACTATCTCATTGCACCCTCATGAAAAGACCCCTCAGTAATGTAGGGTACCATTGATTATCCTATTTTGTTGGATCAACGCTATAAATCGTTATGTTTTCCACTTCTTGCTACTGACTTGGTGTAATATATTTTCTTGTGTAAAGTGGATTGTGTAAAGCGGGTTAGTTAGCACCTTTGCATCTTTGGACCTTCCTACATTTCTATTCATCGATAAAGCCCTTGTCAATTTTTTGATTTAAACCTTTACATCCATTTCTCCTATTGTAGCTACACTCTTGGAATCTATTAGTGGACTGGTGATACCTTTATATCATGGTGCTCTATTATTTTAATTTCACCCTCTCAAATTATATTCGAAATGCACTCTACATGTGCCTATTTAATCCTCTTGCATTAGCACCATGAGGGCTATCCACCACCTTCTTTTTAAAGAGCCTACATTAATTTCATTAGGTGAAGTGTTGTTTCTTTATTGGTAGGGAGAACCTTATTAGTTATGCCATAAGGGATGGGTGCATGAATTAATTCTCTATAATGTGCTGATCAGAAACCTCCCAGGCATGTTTGGTTGGACCTTCATCAAGTGGAATTGGGGCTACCCATGTGTCTACTTCTTATTGGCTCAAGCGAGGTGTGCTTTTGTAAGGTGCATGACTTAAGGAAGGGGTACACAAAATTTGTGCACCTTTAATTCACTTGTGTGCTGCATAAGTAGTCACATGAATCAAATCAAGGTGCTTTGGAATTTGTGTATCTATTGAACCTTTGTGTGATCCATAGGAAGTGGAGCACACTAAAAAAGTGGGGTGCATGGAGTAGCATGCCCTTTACAAACATTGTGTGCTCCATTGAAGGAGGGGTGCATAACCCAAAAGAGAGATGCACAGACTAGCACACCCTTTATAAACTTCATGCACTCCACTAGAGGTGGGGAACATGACTCAAAAGTGGGGCATGTGGACTAGCTTGCCTCTTGAAAACCTTGTGTGCTTCACTGGAGGTGGGGTGCATGACCCAAAAATGGGGGGTTGCACAGACTAGTGCACCCTTTGCAAAATTCATGCACTCCAAGGGATGTGGGGTACATGATGCAAAAGGAGGGCACGTGGACTAGCGTACCCCTTAAAAACTTCATGTGTTCCATTGGAGGAGGGGCACATGATCAAAAAGAAAGACACACAGACTAGCATACCCTTTGGAAACCTTGTGCACTCCACTTGGATGGGGTTGTATGACCCAAAAGTGGGGTACACGAACTAGCATGCCCCTTACAATCTTTGTGTGATCCACTAGATATGGGGTGCACGACTCAAAAGTAGGGTGCATGGAATAGCACGGTCCTTGCAAACCTCATATGCTCCATAGGAGGTGAGGTGCATGACTCAAAAAAAAAAAAAAAAACTCCAAAAACTTAAGGGAAATTTAGGGAAGTTGTTTACTAAGATAATATGTTCAAATAGGTGTGACTACAAAGGTTTGGAAAAATAAAGTTGATAAATGAGAAGAGCATTGTAAGCTAGGATTATATTTACTCCCATCCCAAAATTGATCACCTCAAGGAGAAGAGGTTGTGAGGGGGTTGAGCTAAGAGTCTTAATTTTAGCCCCAAAGAAGCCCTTTGCCATTGATGTCAAAGGGGAGATATTTTAGTAAGGGGAGAGAAATCAATAAGTGGGAGCAACTTCTCAGGAGGAGCAGATTTGGAATCCAGTGGTAGTAAAAGGAAATATTTTAAGAAGGGTTGCCATCAATGACAAAGGATGAGATTGTTTGAAATAGTAAGTATAATGGTTGTCATTAATGTCAAAAGTGAAAGGTTAATAATTATCTTCAAGGTTGAAATATTAAAGTGCAAGGTAAATATATTCAAAGGATACATGATACAGTTTCAAAGGTACAAAAGTTGTCAAGGCAAAAGCATTCTCCATGGTTATATTTGCAAGAAAATAACAAGGTCATTATCCATGGTTATATTTACAAAAAACAGATAAGGTATTCCTTGCTTTCAAAATATTTAAAATTCAAAATTAGAGGCAAAAGTTTAAAAGTTATTATTATAATATTTTTTAAAATATTATAATATAACTAAGGTTGAGGTTTGAAAGGTGCCATTGAAAATTTGAATTTTACACAACCTACATTTGAAATATATAATCAAATTGCATATTTAATGAAGGTAAAAATACCTCATTAAGGTAGAGGTTGAATGTTGAGCACAATCAATCCATTCGAATTTCGTAAGGGGAGCAGAGGAGCAAGATAGCATGCACATTATTTTCAGGGTAGAAGTAAGAAAAGAATTTGAAGGACATGACTTCATTTTTCTAAGCATGTGGCTAGCTCAAGTTAAAGCTTAACCAAAGCTAAGGCACTGGTAGATAAGAGGTCAAAGGGTCAATTTGCGATGGCTACAATTTTATTAGCATTTTGATCAAAGAAGAATTTCATTGAAGCAATAAGAAGTATTTTATGGGATTAAAGGTTTGTGTGGGAGGCTAGCTCATGTGACAACCTAGCTTGTGCTAGGGTGTGGGTAAGCAAGAGGTTGCAAGTTTGATTCATGATGGCTACATTGGTAAAGGCATAACATTTTTAATTAAGTTTCCTATGGTATGTGTTGATTAGGGAGTCATAAGGTTGTGTTAAAGGTTTGCTCCTTTTTTAATATAGGGAGTCATAAGGATATGTTAAAGGTTTGATTACTTTGAAATTAGGAGTTATAAGAGTATGTCTAAAAATCTTTTAGCTTGAAAAATATAATTCATAAGGGTGCATTTATAAAGTATTTTCTTGCAAAAATTATAAAGAGGAAATATAAAGGAAATATTTTTTCATGTGAGAAAAGGAGTTATAAGGTGTAATTTTAATATTATTGAAATTGTAATTGTTGTATTTTTAGAAAGAAGACATACGGTGTATTGTGGCTTATTGTTAAATTGTGTGTTGTATGATAAATTGTCATTAGTTGAAAGATTTATCTTGTGAAATAAGAGGAGGTTATAAAGCACTATGTTTTAGCATTATCTTTGTGCACATATTTTGAGAGAATTTTTTCATGTGGATAATTTGAAAAAGTGTTATTCTAACTAACCCTTGAAGTGGTATAAGAAAGACAAAATATTCTGAGATAGGTTTTTGGGGGCACATCTTCATCAAAGGAAGTTAAGAGGTATGGTAATATGATTCCTTATTTAAGGTGTTTGTTTGAGCAAATATTTTTGAATCATAAGGTGGAGATAAAACGTTTAATTAGTGGGCATTGTTGGAAATGTTTGAGCTAAGGCTTAAGAATAAAATTATGCTTCATTGTTAAAAATATTGGAAACAATTGTGCTAGAGTTTGTTAATAAGTTGTGCTTCATTGTTAAAAAATATTGGAAACACTTGTGCTAGAGTTTATGAACAAGTTGTGATCTATTCTTGAAATAAATTGGAAACACTTGTGCTAGTATTGAGAGCAAACTTGTGCATTATTGTATTTGATATTTGAGAGCAACTTTTCAAGGAACATAGACAAGTTTTGTGAAGAAAGTTCTACACTAGCGTGATTTGATTTGAAAGGAATTTGTAAGAGGGAGAGATATGATTTGTTGATGTGAGACATGTGAAAGAAATGAACTTAATGAATGTGTAAAACATATTGAGCATTTATCAAGTGTATATAATTCTCTTTATGTTCAAGAGGTTAAACGAATTTTGGGTAGAATATGTCTAAACTGCTTTAGTTAAGAAAAGCACATTGAATATTAGGTAAAGTACTTGATGATACTATTATGCAAGATCTTGAAATAGATGAACATTTTTGTATATGAAATATTTGGAGAGTTGAGAATAGGTTTTGATGAGCAGATTTGAGAATGTGTTTTGAGCATGTATTGTGAAGAGTTGTGAGTTGTTTTGAGAAAGTCTTATGAAAAGGCTTGTAGGTAAATTTGTGCATGTAATATGTGTATATTTGGGATAGAGTTGAGACATATTTGTGCATGTAATGTGTGCAGATTTAAGGCATATTTGAGATAAATTTATGCATATAATGTGTGCAGATTTAGAAAAGAGTTGAGAAAGATTTGTGCATGTAATATGTGTAGATTTTGAACAAATTTGAGAAAAATTTGTGCATGTAATATGTGTATATTGGAGGTAGAGTTGAGATAGATTTTTGCATGTAATGTGTGCATATTTGGGATAGAGTTGAGAATAATTTGTGTATGTAATATGTGCAGATTTGGGACAAATTTGAGATAGATTTGTGCATGTAATGTGTGCAAATTTGGGATAAAGTTGAGACGGATTTGTGCATGTAATGTATGCATAGTTGGGATAGAGTTGAGAGAAATTTGTGCATGTAGTGTGTACAAATTTGGGATAAAGTTGAGATCATATTTGTGAGGAGACCTGAGTAAGCCTTGTGAGTATTCTTGAAATAAGGTTAAATAGAGGTGTGTACCAGCTTTGGAGGTGACCAATATAGATAGGATAGGTGTCTCCCATGGATAGAGTTCCATGAATTAGAGCAGAGAGGAGAGGTGTTTCCTATGGATAGAGTTCCACAAATCAGAGAATAGAGTAGAGGTGTCTCTTATGGATAGAGTTACATGATCCAGAGCAAAGGAGAAGAATATCCTATGGATAGAGTTCCACAAACTAGAGCAGAGAGGAGATGTGTCTCCTATGGATAGAGTTCCATGAACTAGAGCAGAGAGGAGAGGTATCTCCCATGGATAGAGCTCCATAAACCAAAGAAAAGGATAGGATTTTCCTATGGATAGAGTTCCACAAACCAAAATAGTAAGGGGATAAAGTTCTCCTATGGATAGAATTCCACGAACTAGAGTTAAGGGGATAGAGTTATCCTATGGATAGAGGTCCACAAACTTGAGCATAGGGGATTGAGATATCCATTGGACAAAGGTCCATAAACATTGTAATAGAGAATTGGTTCTCAAAATATTTGTTGAAAAAAATTAGAATAAATATTTTCTCTATGGACGTAACCCACATTGGGTGAACCATGTTAAATTTGTGTCTCCCATGTGTGTGATGATTTATGCATTTCTTTGTTACTAATATTGATGATATTGGTTAACACTACTATCAAAAGATATTGTAATTAATAACATTGGATAATATTGTTTGAGAAAGAAAAGTAAAAGTTTATCTTATACTATTCACCCACCTATTAGTATAATCTTGTGTTCTTCAATTTGTATCAGAGTGGGTTCCTTCGAAAGTCTAATAGCTTGAAGTAAGATCTTAAAGGAACACATATGACTTATCATAATGGATCTTCAACAAATAAGGCTCCAATGTTTGATGGGAACAATTATGATTTCTAGAGTATGAGGATGAAGAATTATTTGATGGCACAAGGATATGAAATATGACATTCTAATGAGGATGAATTCAAACCTACAACTACTCCTCCCATAGATAAGGATGACAAGAAACTATATGTAAATAATGCCAAAGATATGAATGGAATCTTAAGTGGATTACGTGAATTAGAATTTGTAAAATTTATGCAATGCAAATCAATAAAATAAATTTGGGATAAATTGAAGAAAACATGTTAAGGAGATAGTAAGGTTAATTTGGAAAATCTTCAAACTCACAGGAAGATATTGAATTTGGATAAATTTGAAGAGTTGAATATGAAATATAAGGAAGATATTTCTAAATACTTACTCCGTGTTTATGAAGTTGTTAATACCATGCATGGACTTGGAATGGAAATTGAGGACTCTAGTGTTGCTTAGAAAGTATTAATATCACTCCCTATAAAGTATGATGAAAAGGTTTCAACAATAAAAGAGATGAAGGATCTCGATAAGTTGACAATGGATGAGTTACATGGAATTCTCACAACTTATGAAATGAGGACAAAAAAATATCAAAATTCTAAGAGAGACAACTTTCAAGGTTTCAAATAAGACAAAAGATAAGAAATCAAAATCAAGTGATGAAGAAGGTAAATTTTTGAGAAGAAATAAGAAAGGCTTAAGGAAACACAAATATATGAAGATTGTAAAATTTTTTAATTGTGGTAACTTTGGCCACTACACATCAAATTGTCCACAAGATAGAAGTAGTAGTAGTGAAGAGAAATAGGATTATAAGAAAAAGGAAGAAAGAAAATTTAGGTATGAAAATAAAAATAGGTATGGTCAAAGCAAGCATGAAAAGAAGAATTTTCAAAAGCACAAGAAGAGTTTCTATGTGGAAGAAGCAAGCAATGCTTCAAGTGACAATGATGAAAGTTTCTCAAATAGTGAAAAAGAAGAGATTCTATTTATTTTTGTGAGTATTCTTCAAATTACTTTCATTTACTGGTAATATTTTCAATTTTTTAATTAATTATATAAGATTAAAATAAAACTCATTTCTATTCTATCATGACAAATGTTATAATAATAATTTAACTATATTATATCTTTTGATAAAATTTGAACCTAAATTTATATTTAATAATATATATAAAATTAATTCATTAATTAAATATTATTTAATAATTTTAAAATGATTTCAAAATACAATAAATTTTATTTTTTAAAATTTATATAAGTTTTCTAATAAATCGGATATTGAAATTATTTTAAACTTATTTAGATGGTTAGGAGAGCTCTGGAAGAGAAAACAAGGGCATATTTGGGTAGCTGAAGAGATTTATGGTTATTGTGGACTTGAATACAAGTTTTCTGCCCCAAGAGGGACCAATGGGACACCTCCAGATCCTCTTTTAGAGAGACATAGTTATTTTGTATATTTTTTAGAGTATAAGTCTCCATCAGAGGCTATAGAAGCACAAAAAATACATTAAAAATATTGTTTACAACTGCTAGAAATAGATCTATATCTCAACGAGTTAATGATTGCTTGCCACAGTTAGAATCAAGGCCAAAGATTGTCATTGAGCAAAGGATGGTCGAAGAAATAGTTTTACATAAAGCCAATCATGATTTGATCTATAAATTTATGGGTATTCATCCTACCCTAAATTTTTTGCATTCTTGGGTACAACAAAACTGGGAGCCTCTTGGTGAGTTTTCTTTGTGGTTGGTTAGCAATGTATATTTTATTATTAGTTTTTCTTAACTTGCCAATAGAAATAAGGCTTTCAAATAAAAAAATAGGAATCATGGTTTAGCAGGATTATTTGTTCAACCCTAGAGAGTGGGATTTTATCCTTTAATTGAACCCACTGCTATCCCAGTTTGGATCCATTTGTATGCACTTCCAATGGAGTTTTGAAGTAAGCATTAATTAGAAATTATCAATAATTCTCTTGGAAGACATTTGGGTGTTTCCAAAGATACAGTGGAAGGAAACACAACTATTTATGCAAGATTATGTGTGGAAATGGATCTTAGTCAGCATTTGCTGATAGAATTGGAACTTGAACTTGTAGGACTATATTGGATTCAACAACTGGATTATGAGGCATTACCCTTCAGTTGTAGATTTTACCAAAAATATGGGTATTTGGCCTGATATTTCCCAAATAATATGAACATAAAAATGAAGGCTCCTCTAGGAATATCAAATCTTACTAAGGAGGGTAAGTCAACAATCAATAAAGAAAAAACCAATATTTCTCAAGGTAAAGAAGCACAAGGAGATGGTTTTGAATAGCCCAAAATAAGGAGAAGACAAAAGAAAAAATATGGTAAAGAGTAAACCCAAATCAAGCTCTCCAATAAGTATGATATCTTTAAGACACTAATGGACTAATAAGAAGAAAAATTCATGGAAGGAGTGGATAAGAATAATAAAAATAATAACAACCATGCTCAAGTCCCTCTTTCATCTCCTACCATCATAGAGTAGGTAATTGAGTGTAGTGAGTTACCACAATCAGAGAGTGCAAGGGCATTGATAGTGCATAACCAAGAGCAACCAATAATTAAGGATATCATCATGGACATAGTAGAAAATAACAAAGAAAGTAAAAATCTAGGGATAACTCAGGTGGAAAAGAGAAAAAAATAATAAATCTCAAGGAGTGGGTAGAAAATAAAATAAGGAATTGATAGTAGTTCAAGGAGACAAACTGATCACATGAGGATCGATGAGGCCAATAGATTTTTACTGCTCTCAACGTAACCAACTATTATACAATCATGGAATGTTAAGGTTTTAAACAGTAGAATCCATCACTTTACTATTCAAAGACTCTTAGAAAAATGTAAAACATTTTTTTTTCTTATCCAGGAGATAAAGATGTCATTGGATCATATGTGTAAAATAGTAAATAGACTTTGGAGGGGTTTTGGTCATATGGAAGTGGTTACCCAAGGGGTCTCAAGGGACTACTTACTTTTTGGAACTCTCTTTAATGGACCACAATAGAACATATATCTTGGAGGGTTGTCCTCACATCACATTTTAGGAAAAATATCACATCTAAACATGTTTTAATCATAAATTTTTATGGGTCTCAAAACCTAGATGGTCAGGTGCATCAATGGAAATTTGTGCATAAAATGAGATTATCAAGGGAAGAGTTATACTAGATTTTTGATGGGGATTTTAATGCTAAATTATCCTCTAAATATCAAGAATGGGGAACCCCAATTTTGGACCTAGGGGATCAACTTATGATTGCTCAAGTCCAGGAATTACACTTGGTGGATATTAAATTCCCTGGAACCAACTATACTTGGACTAATTAGAGAAGAGAGCCACATAATATGAAGGTGAAGTTAGATAATTTTTTTATTTCAGAGGAGACATTTGTAAAATGGAATATAAAATTTCAGATTTTGGAGGGTCTAGTTTCAAATCACTTTCCCACTTTGTTGGAAGGGGGGATCAATATAGTGAAACATCACAAACCATTTAAATTTGAAACTTTTAGTTACAAAAAGAGAAACTTTGAAATAAAATTCCATAGTGGTGGGAAGAAGGCTACCCAACATATGGGATATCAATGTTTAAATTCCACAAACAACTTCATTATGTCAAATATCAACTAAAATAATTGTGGTGAGCTAACAAGATAAACTTATAGGTCCAAAGAGCTCCATTGGTGGTCAAAGGGGATGAGGTTTAAAAATACTTTAGGGAAGGAAAAATTATAGAGAAGCTTAAATAAGAGGAGAATGCATTGTATAAAGTGGTTGAGGACATTGAAAACCAAGAGGAGACCTACTAGAAATAGAGAGCAAGAACCACTTGGTTATGAGAAGGTGATAAAAATACCAAAATTTTCCGTTGGGCTTCCTGTGCTAGGAGATAAACGAAAAACATGGAATCTCTTCAATATGAGAACATACACTCCTTTGATACAATTCTAGGTATGCATTTCCATTCAATGGATTATTTTTCTAAAATATTTAAGGAAAGTATGGTGTAAGATGAAGAGGCTCAAAAATAAGTTATTTATATCATAACCTATGTTATATTTTAAGAAGAAAATAATGCCCTCCTTAAACCCATTGATAGAGAGGAATTGAAGAATGTAGTATTTGGATTGAGCACCAGAAAAACATCAAGTCCAAATGGCTTTCCAATTGATTTTTTCAGGCCTTCTAGGACAAATTGTAGGAGGATGTAATTGTTTTTATAGAGGAGTCCAAAGGTAGTAAAATAATGCTTAAAGCATTAAATCATAATTTCATTGCCTTAATTCCAAAAGGGGATGAGAGGGTGCATATTTCATATTATAGACATATTACCTTATGCAATGTCATATATAAAATAATCACAAAGGTAATGCCTGAGTGGCTAAAACCTCTTCTACATAACATTATATCCTCAAAGAAAGGGGGTTTTGTAGAGGGTAGACAGATATTGGATGGTGTGGTTCTAGCTCAAAAGGCAATCCATTCAATGCAAACATTTGGTAATAGAGGAATATTTATAAATTTGGATATGTCAAAGGTTTATGATAGGGTAGAGTGGAGATTCTTGTCAAAGATGATGGAAACCTTTTATTTCTCTCAGGATTGGATAGAATGGATCATGAGCCGTGTTTATACTTTGACATACTCAGTGTTAATCAAGGGTCTTCCCTGACAACCATTTGGAGCTACTCGAGGCATTCATCAAGGAGATCCTTGTTCCCCCTATATTTTTCTCATATTAGCTGAAGGCTTGGGTAGACTCATATTTAGGAGAAGACAACAAGGTTTGCTAACATGTATCAAAGTGGGTGAGGAATTTTTGACTCATCTTAAGTTCGTGGATGACATAGGATTGGTGGGAGTGGCCAACTTTAGGGAAGCAAGAATGATTAGAGATACACTTAATATCTACCTTAGGGATACAAACCAAGTCATCCATAATAAAAAATCCAAATTAATCCTTTTCAATATTGATCAAAGGCTTCAGAATAAAACTTTAGATATCATAGGATTCACAAGGACTTATCTCCCCGTGGTATACTTGGGGGTCCCTTTGCATTTAAAAAAAAAACTAAAAATATATATTTGGAGGAATATTTTGGACTGTATTAAGGAAATAATTAATCATTGGTCTCACAAATGGTTAAGCTATGGGGGTGGATTAAATTTTTTATAGTCAGTCATTCAGGCCATGCCAATTTATAAATTTTCTATCCTTGCTACCCCACATGCCATATGGAAAGAGTTGGAAAATATGGCTAGAAATTTTTTATGGAAAGGAGTAAAAGGAGAGAGGAAAAGGGCCTTAGTATGTTGGAATAAAGTAAGCTAATCCAAGTTAAAATTAGGTTTGGGACTGAGAATATCAAAGTTAAATAATAAATATTTGGATAGAAAGCTTTATTGGAGGTGGATTTCCCAACCAACTTATTTATTCAGTAGAATTTTAACTAGTAAATATTTGGGATAAGTAAACCCAAATGACAAGGGTTGTTTCCCTTTGGATGGTAATGGATCCTTAGTGTAGCAAGCTCTTAAGTTAGAATATCAGGTAGTGAAAGATGGATTATTTTGGAAAGTGCAGATAGGGGAGAAGGCACAATTTTGGACAAATTCATGGGATAAATACCCACCTATCATTATTGAATTCATTGAACTACAACCAATAAAAACAACCATGGAAACTAGGGGTTGGGTCAAAATTGAAATTTATTTCAACACTAGTCAGGTGGAGGATTATAAGTTTAAGTAGTTTAAGAAGTTGGATGAGTGGCCAATTTCAATCCCTTCGAATTTGATGCCCATCATGACTAAAATCTTGGTAGAAATATTTATCACAGGTAGAGATTAGGAGGATGAATTAGCTTGGGGCTATGGGAGCCTTGGTGTCTACACAGTTAAGGATGGATATTATAAGATCCTTCGAGATCCTCCTCCTCATGCATATCAAGTTGAGGATTGGAGAAAGATTTGGTAGTCAAAGGTTTGGCTGAAAATATATTTTTTTGCCTAGTAGTTCATGCATAATGGAATTCTTACTTTTGATAATATTAGATGTAGGGGATTCATTGGTCCATATCAATGTGTTTTATGCTACAAGAGTGAGGAAAAAAATGATCACTTGATTTTTGAGTGCCCATTCATGCGTCATATCTGAGAGAGGGTTTTTATATTACAAATTTTTAGTTAATAGTGATTTGAATCGGATTAATATTTGGAAAATATGGAAGAGGTCTAGATTTAAATATAAATCTCTTTGTATTGAATGGGAGCTTGGATTAAACTTCATTTGGTGGTAAGTGTGGTTAGAGAGAAATGAAAAAATTCTTAGAGAAACCTTTTCATCATTAGATGGAGTTTGGTAGGTCATTTGGAGCAAAGTCACGTAAACTATGGCAGTGTATGCTAAAGAGGAAACTCAGGTTGTTATAGGGACAATGGAGAAGGAAGTTGAAGTGAAAGAATGGTAGGAAAGATCTAGTTGGAAACCACCACTAGAAGGTTAGATTAAAATTAATACTGATGGAGCTGCAAAAGGTAATCTAGGTAGAGTTAGAATATGAGTGGTTTTCCAGAATCATGTTGGAACAATGCTCTATTGGGAACTACAATGCTTGGGAAGGACCACAAATAATGAAGCAGGAGCCTTAGCTATTAAAATTGTTTCTATTTGGGTAGTAAAAAAGGTTACAGGAGGGTAATCCTGGAATCATATTCTCAAATAATGGTTGGAACTGTAGATTGCATGAGGAACTTTTCTTTGAATACATGGAGGTTGAGGATTCTTGGCACTCAAATTAAGAAATTATGTAGGGAATTAGATGATGTAATTCCAGTTTATGTGAGTAGAGATCTAAATAAAGTGGCAGACTACCTGGATAAGATAGGCACTAAGAAAAACATAGGGGTTCAATGGCATAGTGACAAGGCTATTAAGGATGATATGATTAGGCAGGTTGGTGAGAAAATACAATGGTTAGCTAATTTGGACAACCATTCCAGAAATATGATTTAGGAAATTTGTGCTCCAATGTAGATCTTATTTTACGGTTGTAAACAGGTGAAGAACCATTGTAGAAATATGGTTTAAGAGATTTGGCTTCAATGCAAATATTCTTTTACTATTGTAAACATATGTTTTCTTTGGCTAAGGCTGGAAAAAGTCTCATCCCAACATGTAAATGATCTTTGTTTTAATACAAGGTTTTTCAAATTATTTTTCAATTTTTTTTTTTTATATAAATTTTAAATCATTATATATTACATGTTTATTAGACCACATTGATATAATTTTATGTAAGAACATGCATTTTACAACATACTAATTTTTTTTTTTTTAATTAAACATAAAATTAAATCTTAGGTTATAATATGAAACATATAAATGATGTAACCTAAGGGTCAAATTTCTAAGTATTCAAATAAACTATATAATTTGATGTAAATAAGTTATGTGAAAATAAAAAAATATGATGATAAACATTAGGGATGGTGAACAAAGGAGCTCATGCAATTTCAGATGGGAACCAGGGTTTGATGAGAGGGATAGCTTCTCGGGATCCTAAACTAGGTGAGATCATAGAATCTGTTGTAGGGGATGATGTAGGGATATCAAACCTAGATTTGAAAGATTATAAATCCCATGGGAAGAAGGAAAAATCTTGGGGAAAGGAGCCTCAAGATAACTCCAGTGGGAATACCAACAAATATGGGGCCCTTCACATGCCTTTTCCATATGGATGATATGTTGAAAAGGTCAAAGGAATCAACACCCAAATTACCCCTGAAGGGTGCAGTCCCTTAGTCCTAGTGGTAGAAGATCTAGTGATCCCATAAACCTAAATGAATAACTACCTATCCCTGGAGAATCTTTTCCTGATTGAGAAATTTGTAGGAGGTCGATCGAACATGGAGTCCATCTGAATATGGGATTCATCTAGATGGAGAACCTTAATGAACATCAAAATAATTGCCATTTCTTGAGGGATTTTTAAATCCAACTGAACGACCAAGAAGATGCAACCCACATCCTAATAAGGGGAACATGGTTCTATGGAAGAAAAATCCTATTTATCTACAAATGGGGTGAGGATTTCAATGCTAAAAAATAGAGCATCAAATTTGCACCAGTGTGGGTATGACTTCCAAGCCTACCCAACTAGTTTTGGCATGAATATATACTATAGGAAATTGGTAGATACATAGGGAAAATTGTAGCCATTGATCCCACCACAAAATCCCACACTCGTATGATCCATGCCAAAATTTGTGTTAATGCCGACCTAAATTCCTAGATTCCAAAATGGATCAATCTCATCTATGGATCCTATTACAGATGCTAGGTAATATAATATGAAAATAAAATAGCATTCTACATTAAAATCTAAGCCCAAGTGCACCTCAAGACCCAATACCCCTCTCTCAGGTAGTAGAAAAAAATGGATGACAATTATTGTAGAAATGGAACCCAATTTGGATGATAGACAGGTAGACATCACACTCAAAAGGGCAAGCAAAAAGATAATGAGAATCACTACCAACAAGTAAGCATCCATAATCCCCTAGCATACAAAGAGAATCAAATTACAAGATTAGAACAACCAGGAGACCAATTCAAGGTAAAATCCATTTTTTCTCACCCCAATAATTTTGATATTCCTTCTAGATACACCAATCACGATTCTAAAATAAATGAAGATTTGCTTACCCTCTCAAATGATGATATCATGGCTATTGCAAATGAGATCCAAAAACCCTCTATTGAAGAATATTCTTAGCCCTTACCCCTTCATAGATTGGGTTTTATCTCTTCGATGATTTATTTTCACCTCTCTTCCCATACCAATCATGTCCTTCTAACCCTTCTCTTGATCCCCTCCCTAGGCAAGAGTAGCTTGAAAAATCCCCTTTAGCCAAAGGTGATTTTAGCCCCAAAAATACTCGAAGCTCCATAAAAGCCTTGGTGGACTATGGACTAGACAAGAAAAGGTGAAGACCAAATCTATAGGAGAAAAATAGGAAAAAAAGTATAGAAGATATAGCCAATGGAGTCCCAAAAAACCTATTCCCAAAAATTTTCAACCAGTTGAAAGATTATCCCATCCTATCTAAACCTCCCTTGTAGAATTCAAATGGGGTAAGAAAGGAACCAAAGTTTCTAAATGAGAATCATCTCATGGAATGTGAGATGACTCAACACTATAGCCAAATAGAGACTTGTAAGCATTGTAAGGAAAGAAATCAAACCTATAATCTTCATCATGAAAGAATCCAAAATTGACCAGGCAAAATCTCACAAGGTAGCCAAAAACATATGGAAAATAGTGAAAATATTTTTAGTCCCACCTAAGGCTCATATGGGGGTTTAATGTGCCTATGGGATTTAGAGAAGGTGGAAGGTAGAGTTATTTCATCTTTGGATAGAGTAACAAACATAATGCTTTTTTGCAAAGACAAAATTTTTTGCTAGAATTTGTCTAATATCTATGCCCCAAATAATCCTCGTAGTAGGAGCTCTTTATGGGATTCCCTGAGCCAAATGAGAAATACCTTCAATAACTATCCTTAGATTTTGTCTGGGGATTTTAACACCCCCATTTACCCCTCTGACAAATAAGGCGGTAATGACATCCTAGTCAAAATTTTTCAAGACTTCCATGACTTCGTTATTGATAATGAACTTATGGATATTAATATCAGAGGAAATCACTTCACTTGGAGCAATAAAAAAATAGGGAACCAAAACATCCAAGTTAAACTAGATAGATTTTTCTTATCCAAAGAAGACATTCCCATAATTGTTGATGCCTATCTCAACTCACTTCCAAGAATGGGATCAGATCACTGCCCTCTTTTTTTTGAAGTAAATAAATCCCCCATATTTAAGACCCCTTTCATATTAAAATAAATATGGGTCCAACACCTTGATCTATGAAGTCAAATTTTTGAGTGGTGGCAACAACAAGTAAGGGGATCTTCCATATCCCAAGTTTCCTAAAAACCCAGAATAATTAAATAAAACATCAAAGTATGGAATAGCGAATTATTTGGTAATAGTTTTGAAAGCAAGGAATAAATCTCAAATAAAATAAAATCAATAGAGTAGCAAATCCAAAAGGTTTATATGAGCATCTATATCAAAAATGAAGAAAAAAACTCCTTGTAGAATATCACAACATTTTGGCCAAGGAAGAAATATTTTGGAGACAAAAATCTAGAGCCCCATGGCTCAAAGAAGGGGATTCAAACATGAAATTATTCCATGCTTCCATCCTTCACCACAAAATCTCAAACAAAATTAAAGAGCTAACCAAAATTTATGGTATAATAAGAAGATACATCCTTAAAATCCGAGAAGAAGCTGCCACTTTTTTTGAAAACATGTTGGGATCTAGTGCTCCCTATTCTAGGCTGGCCCAAGATTAGCTTCTCCAGCATATTTCCAGCTTGATCACTCCTACAATGAACACTATGCTTATCAAGTATCTCACTAATGATGAGATAAAGCAAGCCCTATTCACCATGGCACCAGACAAATCCCTAGGTCCTAACAGGTTTTTCCCTTGGTTCTTCCAAATATTTTGGGACATCATTGGAGAAGATATTTGTAATGCCATAAAAAACATGTAGAAATACAAATCTATTCCCAAAGGAAAAAATTCCACTTTCATTGCTTTAATACCAAAGGGGTTTGAGTTCAAATCAATGAATGACTATAGATCCATCAGTCTATGCAATGCAATTTACAAGATTTTAGCCAAAACAATGACAACAAGGCTCAAAGAAATCCTCGCCCACATCATTGATCCATGTCATGGAAGTTCAGTTTAAAGGAAGATATATCAATGATGGCATCATTTCCTTGCATGAGGTCCTCCACTCAGCATACCAAAATAAAAAGGTTTCCCTATTCCTCAATATAGACATTAGTAAAGCTTTTAATAGAGTCAACAAATATTTCCTCCTCACTGTTCTTCAAAGATTCAGCTTCCACAGGGACTAGATTGACTTAATCAAAGAATGTATCTCAAACCCATGGTTTTCAATTTTATTAAATAGATCCAATACAGGATACTTCTCGAATGGTAGAGGCATCAGGCAAGGGGACCCCTATCCCCCATTATTTTCATTATGCTTGCTAAATTATTGGAAAGAACCCTTAAGAACAATGTCTCTGAGGGCACCATTTCAGAAATCAAGGCTACATAAAATCTAAACCCCCTATCTCACTAATAATTTGTTTATGACAATCCTTGCCACCCATGCTTTAGTTATGGAGTATAAAATGATCAAGTGCATCCTTGAATTATATGAAAAGGCAACAGTTCAAGAGATAAACTACACCAAAAGAAAAAGTTTCTTCATCAACACTCCCTATCCCAAACAGGTTAAAATTACCCAAATTATTTAGTGCAGTATAGGTGAGTTCCCTACTCACTACTTGGGCCTCCCTCTTTTCACCAAACACCCCAAAGAGTCCATGTGGAGCCACATTATAGAGAGGATCAACAAAAAATTGGTAGGTTGAAAAGGATCTCTTCTTTCTCAAGCTATCAAAGCCACCCTTACCTCAGCTTACCTCCAAAGCATTCTAGTCTACTTCCTTTCTATTTTCAAAGCTCCCATTTCAATATATTCAAGGATAGAATAAATTCAAAAAATATTCTTATGGGTTGACTCAAAAGACAAGAAGGAGTTTCACCTAGTCATATGGGAAAATTCTTGTACAACTAATATCCAAGGAGGACTAGGCCTCAAAATAATTGGTAACATGAACACCACTTTGTTGGCAAGGTAAGCGTGGAAAATATTCACAAACTATAATTTAGAATGTGTGTCAATCATCAAAATAAAATATCTTCAAGGCAGATATTTCATGGACATAGACATCCCCAAGGAAGGATCTACCTTTTGGAAGTCGATAACTCAAACTAGGGATCTCATTCAGAAGGGATCAATATGGAAACTGGGATCAGGTCTTTCCATAAATTTCTAGACAGATAGATGGATCAAGGATCAACCCCTCATTGAAGATAATAAAATATCCTTGTTGAAACTTCTCATAGATGTGTCTATAGACAACAAAGTGGTGGAATTAATTCAATTAACAAATGGCTCTCAAAAGTGGAAAGATCTCAACATAATTTCAACTGAGGGGCAAATAATCAATGCTGTGAGAAATTTTTCCCGTATCCTGAACACAATAGTGATCTTGACAGACAAAATAGACGACTGTCCCATCTAGAAAGAAACTAACAATGGAATGTTCTCTATAAAAATTGCTTATCAACTTCTTCTCAACCCTCAGGAAGTATATATTCCGTTCAACATAATTTGTATTAAACACCTCATTCCCAAATTTAGGGCCTTTTCCTAGCTAGCTATCCAAAATAAAATCCTTTCCATTGATAATCTCATCACGAGAGGGATGATGGTTCCTAATAGATATCACTTGTGTATAAAATATTGTAAATCTGTCAATCATTTGTTCACTGAGTGTGATTTTTCCAACTTTGTTCTGAGCCATGTTCTATCCACATTTCACATAAAGTGGATCCAACCCAATTCCCTAATAAAGTTTTTCACTCAGTATCCCAACCCTTTCAGAAATTCCTGCCTCCATGGCCTATGGAAAATCTACCTTCATCATTACTTATGGAATATTTGGCTTGAAAGAAATAGTAGGGTTTTCTCTAATTTCCCCAAGGATCACATTACCATTACCATCAAAGCCATTAGTTTTGCTGCAGAGAATTCTCATCTTTTCCCCTGCCTCAAACACCCTATCCAGGAATAGAGAATTTTTTTTTTGTTAGGCTAAACATTCCTTGGGAAAGAAATTCATCCCATCCCATTCTCCATCTCATGCAGTTTGCTTCTTGGAAACCCCTCCAAAGGTTGGATCAAGCTCAATTACGACAAATACTCCAAAGGAAATCTAGGAATGGCAGGTTTTGGAGGTCTTGTCAGAAATCATAGAGGCAAAATTTTGGTTGCCTTCACTAAAAATTTAGGAATTCAATAAAACCATGTTGGTGAAGCCCACACATTATGGACATGACTCAACATTATCCAAATGTATAACAATAACCTTGAAATTGAAGGGGACTCCCTCAATGTTACTACCAACATGGAGCATCAAAATGTCATCCAAGAGATCAAAATTTTGATCTAGAGTCAGCTCAGCGTCACCTGTCGCCACGTGTACCAAGACGCCAACAAGGTGGCTAACCTTCTTGACAAGATAGGAGTTTGTGAAAATTATTTGATTATCTGGGATGGGAACATTCCTCAAGATGTCATCAATGAGTGAAAAGAATTTGTCGAGTCATAGGAACATCTGATTTTCACCCTCCCCCTATCCCAATGGACCACATCACCACCATTTTTGTATCACCCATTCATTTATATGCACCCCTAATCCATGTCCATGGTGTTTTTGTTTGTTGCCAACCTATAGAGTTTTTATTCCAAAGCTATCTAGTTTCAAGATGACTTTGGATCAGTCTTGGAATTATTCATTCTCATTTCTCATGTAATAAATGCTCCCATAATATGCAAATCAAGTTACTTTTCTATGTAGGTGCTCCCACTATTTCTAAAAATGGTAGGGTTCAAGAGGGCTCGCCTCCCATTACTGTCTCTAGTCATAATCATTTGTCCTCCTTTGGAAAATTTGCAGAGAAACTCGTGCATGAGATTTTTTGAGATGGATCATTGAGGATCACTTCAAGTAGGTGCATCCATACAAGTAAAGTCCATTACTTCCAAATTAAGAGTGATATTTCCACCTCAGTTGCCAATGATGTTAGACCTTTCCAAAGAAGATTTATCCAATGCACCATTGCCAATTGTATGATTTTTTGGGTCCTCAACCTCTGCAATACCCCTCCCTAAATATTTTTAAATAGCTTTTCTATCATTGGGCTCATGTACTTTGATTACACAATCCTTGCTACTTAGCTCCCCATCCCAATCCTTGTTGTATATCTATTTAGTTTTCTCACAATGGTGCTATTATAACCCACGTGTTTCAAATTGAATCCTTGGCTTTGTCTTTATTTGAAGCCCAAGGCTTCATCCCTTTCTTCAAAAAAATCAAAGGATCTGAGGTAGACATCACCAGTGAATTTGTGAATTCATGGAACAATGGTAGCATCAAGGTTTGAAATCTTCATTTTTGTGTGACAGTGGAGATGCTTGTAGAGGTTACGAA
The DNA here is from genome assembly GCA_028583015.1 of Wollemia nobilis. Classification (NCBI taxonomy): domain Eukaryota; kingdom Viridiplantae; phylum Streptophyta; class Pinopsida; order Araucariales; family Araucariaceae; genus Wollemia; species Wollemia nobilis. The sequence goes on along the minus strand of JAQPPZ010000883.1, from coordinate 2,247,999 downwards.
TCTTCCAATGATTGGTCGAGTCATTCATAGGGACAAGCACAACTAGGATCTAAAGCTCGAAGGTTTTACCAACCACTCCAAGATTTTCAAATGAAAAGGTATAGCTCTTGAACGTGAATCCCTCCCTTCCCCCTGGTCCTATTTTTTAATTCTTATTTTGAAGTATGTTACAGTTGATGATCCCTCGAAGCCTTTCCTAAGTTTTCACCTAGCTCTGGTAAAACACTTGAGAGGATTCAAACCCATAAGCATCTCTGATTTCCTCTTTCGCTTGATCGGGTTGTCCATCCACAATAACTACAAGAGGAAATCCCTGAACAATCCCACTCACCAAGGTCTATTTACAATTTTGTACTATCATGTCCTAGCCAAACCCCCACCCATCATCACCCCCTTCTAGTCCAATCCGCCTCTATCTTCCTTTTCTCCAAGCCCCTCTTGTTACCTCCTCGAGGACCCTATGGAATTATATGTGTCCCCCGAGTTTCAAATCTTGACCAAAAATAGGTCCTCCCTTGCTACCTTCTCCAAGCCCCTACCTTCAAAAATGAAAATCAAATTGGAATAAAGAACCACCCAGACTCGCAAATTGGACCGCATCAAAAAAATCAAGAAATAAATGAGTTAAAACTTCCTCGAGTGCATTTTTGATAACAACAATGGTAGCTCAGGTCACGACTCAAACATCAATGACAAAGCTACTATCATCATCATTAGCAACATCATCAACACCCTAGAGAACATTAGTTGGAGCCTAAAGCAGCTGATTAAGAATACTATTGAAAGCAACTCAGTGAAGGAGGACTTATTCAATGCATGACATAAAGGCTTGTGTGGTTGGTTTTATTTTCTACAATGGTTTCTCATGTGGTCTTTAAAAATTTCTCATCCCCTATGTAGGGATATAATTATGGTTCTCTGGTTGGTATTAATGGTGTCCAATCTTAGCAGTTTTGTCCTCTATGTAGTTCCTGTTTCTTTCCAGCACTGACTAGTGTCTCTTTTTTGTATATGAAATTGCAGTCAATTTTGATAGGGATTTTTGTAAGCAACAAATTGCATAGAATTGTAACACATGGAGATTTCAGGTTTATCCCAATTTATGGATTCCCTACATTATTTTCCTTATGGCATAATAGTTCATGGCTGCTAACTCATGTTGTTGAAAAATGATGTACATGGTTTTGGGACCCCGTTAAAACCCACATGATACAAAGACTCTAATTACCAAAAAAATGTTATGTGAAAAGAAAATGAGAATTTTTTTAAACCCTACATTTTATTAATCAGTGAGTGTTTTCCAGCTTGAGGTTAGTAGTTCCAATCCTAAGCCCTTATTAGATCCCTCACTTGGAGTAAAAGTTTACCGATCATAGCTTAGTGGTAGCTTTCCAAATTTGAATTGTGTTCCACAAGGATAATATGATGGAGATTGTTGTCAATTTGCATGTAGCATAATAATAATAAATTCATTCTTCATTTGCTCCAACTAAACTTGAAATTAAAATTTTTAATAAAATTATATTTAAAATATAGTATTTTTTATTTGGTTATTGTGAGAAACCTCTATGACCGACGCATAAGGCTAAGCAGTCTCCTCCTAACCATGACCCCTCATAAAGTCAAGAGCTATACTTATCAATAGAGAATTTAACACAAATCCACCACACACCCACCCCCTCACATACTCACCCACATCGCGGTTTGAACCTTGGAACTCCAAAAGAAGAGCCAAAGCTTGAACCATTGCGCTACACCCCAAGTGCAAAACATAGTATTTTTTTGTCCCAAGGGAATAAGGCACTGATACCAGCTTTAACTATTTTTTGGGAGGTTCAAGATTCAAACCACAACATGAGTGAGTGTGAAAGGTGAGTATGTATAATTATACATAACAAAATATTTATAAATATATAATATTTATAAATTTATTTAAATATAAAATAAAAATATAAATTTAAATATAAAAATTTTAAGTGATAGGTTGTCCATTCCAATTTTATAAATATACCTTAACATATACTAAGGTTTGAAAATTAGTAAAAAAACCTATCTAATTTTTTAATACTATTTAAAATTAATAATATATAAAATATTTTAAATATAAAAATATGTAACGTAAGTTTTTTTTTTTTTTTTTGAAAAAATATTGCTTATATTAATACAAAAATCAAAATACAAGACATCATAGTAGATTACAAAAATTTGTTCAAGGACATCCAACCATCTGACTTATCCTCAACACACCAGTCTTTAAGATTTTTTATTATAAGCATCTTAAAGGCTCTACATTGGAATGAATATCAATAACAACATTAGACACAATCCCAAAAATAGGAATAGCTTCATCTCGAAAAACTAAACTGCATCTCGCCTTCCAAATAACATACAAAGTCACTGCTTTGATAATAGTCCACACCCCCCTAAGATGCTGAGGGCAGCCAAAGACATCTCACAAAAGAACCAATCTCCAACTCCACCTATCACCTAGGATAGGATAATAGGTCCACTTCAATATTTTCCAAACATTCTTTACTACAATACAAACCCAAAATATATGTTTAATAGTTTCTTTTCTGCCATAACTACTATAGATGTTTGAGATATTCATCCACCTTGCCAACCTTGCCTTGCAATGGATACCTTGGAAAATAAGCAACCGAAGAAAAACCTTGAGCTGAGCAGATAATCAGAATTTCCAAATATGCTTTAGCCTATTCTTCCACTTCTTCTCTAGATAGACAATATACCAACATCTATTTAACAGGATATGCAATGAAGTCTTAGGCAATAGAGTTTTGTAAATCTTAGTATATTTGTAAGAAATGATGGTCCCCTGAAAGTTCCACCTCCAGACACGTCAGATAGGGTCAGGAAAACCACCATTTAACTTATACTATTTTTCAGAGGAAGAAGAGAATGAATATGAACAATAGCATCCCTGTCAGAAGCTTTCAACTTAAACTTATTGTAAATATCCTCCCATTTAATCCAATCAAAGGCTCTTGAATCCCACAGATCTGCCCATTTCTTAATTCCCCTCTTAACCAACCTCTTGCATCTAAGATGAGGAAGGTTCGAGGTATACACCCCATTGTCTTTCCATATCCAAATAGACCTATATGGAAGCACTCAGCCTCTACACTCTTCCATATAGGCCCAATAAACCGCAGAGCCAACCGTCTTCCATGCCTCCTAGATCCTCTTAATAAGGATACAACCCCGTACTTTAAATTGAACGGGATGACCCGCAATATCCTCAATATGAAAATCCCCCTTAACACCATCAACATGAAGACAATTCTGAATTCTATATCTCAAGAGTTTTTGCCAAGGATCAACACCTTCCTGACTACCCATTTGGCTGCCAACACCTTACCTTGCATCTGAATGTTCAAAAGACACAGACCTCCTTCCTCCTTAAAAATAATGCAATAATTCCAAGAGATAGAGGGCATTCTCTTGAAACCATCGAAATTAGACCAAAGAAAGCCTCTAATAAACCTTTCCAATCTTCCAGTCTGAGAAGCATTCGGCAGCCAATTATTGGTTGATTGAGATGGTTGAAGGTGTTAGATCTTCTTTGAGAGCAAAGAAAATTCGGAAATATTGTCATCTTTATTAAGGTAAGTCTTTTAACGCTTAACCTCTTTATATCCGCAGCAGACCTCGATCGTTTCGACCTCTCCACAAACTACATATAATCATATTCTTAACATATTTTTCTATCTCCTCGTCAGCGAAGGACCTCTTGCTCCTAAAAGTCATTGCAGCCTACATCAGTTGCGAGTTAAAACTAGCTAACCAGCTCGAACGTCAATGGATTCCCACCGTAATCGTCCGGCGAAAGGGCTTCGCTTCATAGCCAAATCTACCCAGCAAGATCGAACGTCACCAACGAATTCCCACCAAAATATTCCGCCGATAAAGGAACGAGGCCGTGGGCAAAAATCGCGTCCATCTCCTGCACATCATAATGCTTGCGCAGCATTCCCGGAAGATACTACGTTCCCAGCTCAACCAAATGTGCAACCGGAAAACAATCCTCCACAACAATCACCCGGCACTGAAAATCCATTTGCTTCCCCCAGCGCACAGCCCCAAATAGCAGTAAATGGGTTGCAAGGAAATCCTCCGCAGAAAAGATCCCATCAGCGCCGACGCAAAGATCGTCGACGGCCTGCTCCTGCTTTCAGTCATGAAAGCGAATCAGAAACCCTTCCTGTTAAATTACCAGTCGTCTCACCCAGAAAAGAAGCAAACAAGGCCAAAGTCACAGCAGTAGCAGTTTCAGGTTTGAACACTGGGGATTTCGAGGATTACAATGCGCTGGTTAGACTGCCGGCGTTAACTCTCTCCCTCCCTTCTGGCAGCATGAAATTCATAGCCGTTAGCGTGGAAAGGGTGAGGATAAGCATATGTTCAGACCCCAACATGGCGGGTCGCAGTCCCGAGCCGAGCGCATTTTGGGGTTTTATCAGAAAACACTCATGGGGCACGGAGACAGTCCACGGCGCACGGGCTGAACACGGCACGGTGAAGCTGGTGCTCTTCAATGTGCCCTCGGGGATGCAGGTTAACGGTGTCGATGACGGCGGAGCTGTACCGGAGTGGAACGCCGTCGACGAAACGCTGCTATTTGACGGAATGTTGGTGGCGAGCGCCGTTATGTCGGATGACGGCTATCTGGCCTGCGTACACGTCTTGGACCAGTGCCACGCCGTGGAGTCAGCCGCGTCCGATGCGGGTTTTCGGTGCTGGCGGAGGTTCGGCCTCACGTCCAGCGAGCCCGTTTACCGTGAAGCGACGAAGCGGCCTCCGGTGACGGTTGATCTTCTGGACATATCAGTGTTCTGCCGGACAGGGTTGCCGTCGCCGGCGCTGGTGTCCAAGTCGTCTTGTTTGCAGGATGGGGTATTGGGCGACGGCGGGTGTTCGTTGGACAGAAGTACGATTAGGGAGATTGTGGATAAGGAGAAATGGGTGAGAAAGACGGACGGTACGCCATGGAGAGGTGGCGCGGAGAGGGATGATAGCGTGTGGGAATTTCTGGTGTCATCGCTGAGCCGGCCTGGGAATACGGTGCTGGATCTCATTGCCGGCACGGGCAGGTTCGTGAGGGTGGCGAGTGCACTGGGACGACATGCTTTGGGAATGGAGAAGGATAAGGATATTGTGAAAGGTTTATTAAATCGCCAACCTTCTAGGGTGGCCTGATAGCCGAGATCATTCCAGGTTTCAGCTAGTCTTGCTGATCTGTTTGGGTGTTGTATGTACGGGTTTTTTAATGGAATGTTTGTGTTATATAACTGTTCATTATTATTTTTAAATATTTGTAGAGAGTAAAGCTTCTTACTTGGTCTTTACTTTTGATAAATTATAATATTTTAATAAATCATAACATTTTTTATTTGATTTTAATTTTAATTTTTTGTGTGAATATAAATATTTTAGATATTTTAGATATTTTTCATTTTTATTATTTATGGATTGTAATCGTAATAATAAATGACACTATTATAATCCAAATTGGAAATGTTAATTTCCGTCCTCAAGGTACATATAAAATCAGGGAAGGCTTCCAACACAAACATTGTCTCGGTCATGGTAACCCGGGGTGAGATTGGGACCGCTGGGCGCACTTGGTTCAAACCATCTTTGTCAATCTGATTCAACACGTGACATGAAGGGAATGGACAAGCAGGAAACAGATCGTCGTCATCGGTAAATGCAACACGCATAGGAGTCGTATCGGGCTACTCGCTATGCATGGGCTACTATTTAATGTGTTTTCATATTAAATAGTTAATATGAAAACACATTAATGTTCTAAAATAAAGCCGATAAATCACAACTTTATAGCATGGAAGTTTAAATCCTTGGTTTTTATTTTTTAATATTTTTTCAATTTTTTTGTGTGAATATAAATATTTCAAATCTTCCTGATATTTTTCACCTTTATTTTTTGTGCATTACAATCGTAATAGAGTAATAAATGGCACTATCATAGACCAGATTTGAATTATTGGTTTTAATCCTTAAGCACATATAAAAACACAAAAATTGTAATAAATAGTTAATATGAAAACACATTAATATTATAAAATAAAGCAGATAAATCATAACTCTCTTCTACATAACATGAAAGTTTGAATTCTAATTTTTTTTTTAAGATTTTTTCAAATTTTTCGTGTGAATATAAATATTTCAAATCTTTAACATTTTTCACCTTTATTATTTATGCATTGCAATGGTAATAGAGTACTGAATGGCACTATCATAGGCCAAATCTGAATGGTTAGTTTATGTCCCAAGCACATGTAAAACCATACAAATTGTAATAAATAGTTAATATAAAAACACATTAATGTTATAAAATAAAGCAAATAAATCATAACTATAAAAGAGAGTTTAAATTCTTGTTTTTTATTTTTTTCAATTTTATGTGTGAATATAAATATTTTGAATCTTTCTGACATTTTCCACCTTTATTATTTATGCATTGCAATTGTAATAGAGTAATAAATGACATTATTATAGCCCAAATTTAAATTGTTAGCTTTTGTCTTGAAGCACATATAAAACCACAAAAATTGTAATAAATAATTAATATGAAAACACATTAATGCTTAAAAAAAAAAATAGATTATATTATATCATTAACCGAAACATTACAATATTTTGGTGTTAGCACTGTCCACCGGCTAAAAAACAAAATGAGGTGTATCAGGAGTAAAGTATTCGTAACTACTGAATATACATAGAATAGAAGCTAATATCAACAAAAAGCCTATAGCTATATCTTGCTACAATACACCATATATCAGCATTCATCTATGCGAGAGTTTGTTATCTGAAAAAAAATCTAGGCATGTCTTCCGTGATATCTTTTGAAGTTTTCAGAGAAGAAAAGAAGTAATCAAACCTTGAACCTGTTTATCATTGTTAACTGTCTTCTTCTTAGTTTCTGGCTAGACTTTCTGAAGATCTTGAATCATATGAGAAAGATGATGAAGTCTATCAATAACATCTCAAGGTGTGTTGGAATGTCCATAGACTTGGAAATGAATGTGTCCCACATGTAACAAAAGATCAAAGATCAAATCTACCAAAACTATATCCCATGGAAGAAAAGATCTAGTAAACACCTTTTTGCATATGTACTTCCAAATGTACTTGAGAAGGATGAGTCTACAGACATCCCAGAGTTTGGGGCATTGATCCAACTGAGAAAAACCAAGCAGAGAAAGCTTCCAAGATCTAGTGAAAGAGGGAAAAATAAAATAGTAGAAGATATCTCAAAACTGTTTAGCCATGCCACAAAACCAAAAAAAGTGAATAAGAGTTTCTAAAGAATTACAAAAATTGTATTTAGGAGGAATGTGTAAAATCAAAGCCAAACTTTCAGCTGTTGGTAGTTTTTGATGCAAAACCCACCAATCAAGAATTTCAGTTTTTGATTCAACATGAGCTTTCCAAATTTGAGTAGCATGAAACTACCTTTGGAAATTGGTAAAATTTAGTTACCACTTGACATTGAGCTTAGAATTTAAAGAAAGTGGACATAGAAGATTTTTGTATAACCAACTAGAAGTAATGGAAGAGATTCTATGACCATTAAGCCATATCCAATCATTCCAAATATTATGGGAAGTTGTTTCCAACTTGATAAGGAACTCACAAGGTATGGAAGCCACAATTAAACTATAAGATTCTTTGAACCTAGAGGGAAGGGAGCAATTATTGTAGAACTAGTTCTAGGTAAGAACTGAGTAGCTACTACCCAGATCCCAGATATCTCTAATTCTATTAATTATTTTCTTAAAAAAACTATCCCATGAATAACATTGCATAAAGATATAGGTTTAACATTATGAAGTATAATTTTATTTCACCAAATACTATTAAGACCAATAATTAGACCATGTCTCAAGGAGTCATACTTCCAAGCCAATAAATGAGAAAATGATTGCAAAGCTTTCCAGATTTGAGTAACTAGAATAGAAATGTTAGTTTTAAAATAAGGTGCATTAAGGACCTTATCATCCCAAGGGGTTTCTTTCCATTTACCTTTGTGAGTAGCTAGAGAGATTTTGTATCGAAATAGGTGTTTTCAATTTTCATCACCAATAATGGCTCTAGCAACCCATTTTGTAGCCAAACGTTTGCTTTGGGTAAAAGGACTAATGCTGCCTAGACCTCCTAAAGCCTTATATTGAGTATAAAGTTTCTAAGAGATGGGTGTCATACCCATATCTCCATCCCATTTAGTCCATAAAAATTTACAAATGGCCTGAGTTAATTTATTATAGGCTACCTTGGGGTCATCCAACAAGAGGAGTAATAAACATGAGAGGCTGCCATTATTATTCACAACTTGTATTATTTTTTCTAAGGAAAAAAATTGAGTTGGCGAAGCATTAAATTTTTTTGAAGTCTTTCCATAACCCAGTTCCACATATCCTTAAGAGAGATATTAATCCCAAAGAGAATTCCCAAATAATGCACAATCATACCATGAGATATGATCTTCCATTAAATTAAGGACTTGCATCCATGAGGAGAAGAAGAGGTATTTAATACTTCAATTTTAGAATTATTAATATAAAAAACCAGATACATCACAAAACAATTGAACAATCTCTTTAGTCGTTTCCACCTCTTGTTGGGTATTTTGAAGAAAAAAAAAGGAAATCATCCACAAAATGATATTTAAGAGCATTCTTATCCCCAAGAAGCTTAATACCCTGAAGGAGGCCATCAGAATATGAAAATAATAACCAAGAGCATCAGCAACCAAAATATACAAAAAATAACAAAGGGATAACCTTGTCTGATAGACCGTTGAAGAGGGAAGAGGAGGAAAATAGCTCTATTAACCTGAACACAATGTTCAAACTGAAGCATCACCAAAGAGCAAAACACATTAATATTATAAAATAAAGTAGATAAATCATAACTCTCTTCTATATAACATGAGAGTTTGAATTCTTAATTTTTATTTTTTAAAATTTATTCAATTTTTTTGCGTGAATATAAATATTTCAATATTTCAAACATTTTTCACCTTTATTATTTATGCATTGCAATGGTATTAAAGTAATAAATAACACTATCATATGAATTGTTAGTTTTCATCCTAAAACACATAAAACCACAAAAAAGTGTAATAAATAGTTAATACGAAAACATATAAATGTTATAAAATAAGGTAAATATTCTAACATATAACTGTTATTTAAAATGAAGATAATCTATAATATTATTATTATAATATACTTATTACTTATCAAGTTTAAAATTTAATTTCTTTTTAAGTTAAGAAATATAATCTATTAAACTAATATCTTTTAATGAATAAGAAAATTAATTTTAACTTGTTTTAAAAAATAAAAAATATCCTTGAATGTGGTTTACCGACAAGGACACCACTTGAATTATCAATGATGTGACTCGGGTTCAATCCCCATAGTAGATGTGTATAAAAAGTATTACTCAAGAAAAATTAAAAATTAAACATTTGAATTATTTAACCCATTAAACTTATATGTTTTTCTTAAAAATAAATCTATTTAATTTATATATATTTTAATGTATAGTATAAATTATTAAACATATTGTATGGTGAATAAACTTTGTATACAATTATTATTTAAAAAAAAATTATGCAATTCTAGTGGCATATTCCATGATTGGAATTCCGTTCACGTTAATACCTATCTATCTATTTAATTTATATTATTTTAATGCATGATATAATTTTTTTTTTTTGGTAATTATAATAATAGATTAATTGTGGGTTTTTATAAAGGATCCCAAAACCTTATGTACAAAATCAGCCTTGCTAAAAGATATTTCATGCTGGATGGCTGGGTAAATAGAGCAATTCGTAAAAAAGACAGGGAAATACAAAATTCCCGAGGGCCCCAGAAGACGTGAACAGTCCTAGAAATCTTGATCTTGAAATACATTAAAAAAGAATAATAGCCGAAGACAATATATCAACAAACTTTGGGAGAAGACCTATGATACAAATTCTTCACTACGATGGAATATCTACCTTGTCCAAATTGTCCACTTCAGTTGGGAAACGAGAACACCAAACAACCGGGCTTGTGGTCATCAGTACTTTGTTGGCCAAGTGATCCGCCACCTGGATACCATCTCTGTAGATGTGCCCCGCCTCCCACCTGGCGCGCCAAGAGAGGAGCATCCTAGCCTCGAGGATGATATTCAAGACCCACCACGATGGGTCTTTGGAGCCACGAAGGTAGTTGATAATGTTTAGAAAATCGCCTTCAATAATTAAAGGCCTAGGATCATTCTATATGACTTGCAACCCTTTCAACACACCATGGGCTTCGACAAAATGATTGGTCTGAGGGCCCAAATTTTCATAGTATGCCAAGATCAGCTTCCCATTATGGTCCTTAACAAGCCCCCCAGAACTAGCGGGCCCCGGGTTGCCTTTAGCAGCCCCGTCGAAATTAAGTTTGAACCACCCCAAAGGAAGTTTGGTCCAAGTGACCTCCCTGCGGTCATTCACCGAGTCAACTCTGGAAGAGTAGCCAAGGTCCAGTCTTTTGAAAATAATTGCCTCCCAAGGATTGTGAGGGTGGGAGCTAGGAATAGTTTTTTAATTCTCGACAACAAAGGATAAGACCCGATGGGCAATAGAGGGAGCCATTCTAGGGATCTTTTCGAAGACTCTAGCATTACGCTCTAGCCAAATTTGCTAGATGGAATGGTGAAAGGCAGCGTCACAAAGGAATCAGAGCTTAGAATTCTTAAAGGGCTTGGGCCATTGGAGGAAGGCATCTTTAAGGGAGTGAGGGGAGCACTAGAGTACTTGGAAGGAAGACAACACACAGCTTAGGACCAAATGGGAAAAGGGGCAATGCAAAAATAAGTGATCGGATGTTTCATAGTCAGCTAAGCAAAGATAGCACCTGTTGGGAATTGCAAGGCCTCTCTTGTGGAGATTATCTATGGTAAGGGCTTTGTTATAAAAGGAAATCCAAGCAAAATAATTTATGGTAAGGGATTTCCTCCAAATTTCTTTCCATCGGGGGTCCACAACAGCCTCACATTATAGAAGATCATAAGCGGACTTAATAGAAAACCGCCCATCCTGTGTGTTGCTCCAAATAATTCTGTCGTCTCTTATGACCGAAGGAATTAACATCGATTGGAGGAAACTGTACAAGAAATTCACCTCATTATCAAACCCATCCACCATCAGAAGTTTCCACCGAGGGGGAAGGGAACTCTGGTCAATGCAATCTAAAACCTTGAGATGACTGTTTGGATTAATCTGGGCCCTCAAGCTAGCCAAGTTTTGATTTACAACGAGAGCTTCATCTGTAGCCCACCTGTCTCTCCAAAAAAGGATCATGGATCCATCCCCCAATATCCAATGAGCACCCCTATTAATCATCGAATGACCCTGAAGCACCGTCTTCTAGAAAGCCGAAGCTTCATGAGGAGACTCAGCTTCTAGGAGAGAATTTTCCCCAAGATACTTTCTTTTAACTATATTGACCCATTCTACCGGTGCATTAATAAGAATTCTCCAAGCATGTTTGGCAATTAAGGCAATTTTCATGAGCCTGGATCTTCTCAATCCCATGCCCCCTTGGTCCTTTCGAAGGCAAACCTTATCCCACGCCACCAGAGGAATTCTGGATTTTTCTTTGCTATTAGACCAGAGAAAATTCCTTTGAATCTGCTCGATTTTGGAATGGATAAACACAGGAAGCATGAAAACAGACATGAAATAGGTGGGAATTCCTTGAAGACAGGCTTTGGTGAGGGTTTCCTTCCTAGCTTGAGATAGCAATTTGCCTTTCCAAGTGCTGAGTTTCTTATGAAGTCATTCCAAAATTGAATTCCAGATGTTCCCACTACCTCGCCCATTGCAAACTAGCGGCAACCCCAAATAAGTTGCAGGCAGGGAATCAATAGTGCATTCAAGGATTCTGGCAATGCGAATTTTCCTATGTAAAGGGGTATTAACAAAATAAATTTTGCTCTTCAAATAATTAACTTTTTGGCTAGAAGCCTTCTCATACCGGGACAGAATGTGCTTGATAGATTTGGCCTGAGTGATAGACGCTCCAGTGGATATGAGCGTGTCATCCACAAACTGTTGGTGAGTGACAGGATCAACTCTAGAAGTAGGCAGAATGCCAGCAATCTTGCTTTGATGGAGGGCTTCATTCAAATACCAGCTAAGGACCTCTGTCAAAAGAATGAATAAAATGGGAGACAGAGGATCCTCTTGTTTGAGTCCGTGAGCACTCTGGAAGAATCCAGCGGGGGACCCATTGATCAACATAGAAAAGGACGGAGTGGAAATGCAACTATTCACAAGGTCAATCCAGTGATGATGGAAGCCCAACTTGTAAAGGATAGCACAGAGGAACCTCTTGTCCACTCTGTCAAAAGCTTTATTCATGTCTAGTCTAAGGAAAAGCGCAACATTCTTGGGACATTGGGCAGAATGGATGGTTTCATGAATAGTAATGATGTGGTCAAGGATGTTTCTACCCTTAACGGTGCTCCCTTGAGCTAAACCTACCAAATTGGGGAGGAGGGATCTCAGACGATTGGTAATGGTCTTGGTAAGAATATTGTAGAAAACATTGCAGAGGCTTATGGGACGATAGTCAGAAAAACTTTTACAAGCGGGTGACTTAGGAATGAGAGCTAGGAAGGTAGAGTTGAGCTTCAGATGGATGGATCTTGATGCTTAGATTTCTATGATATCCTCGCAGACATTAGGCCCCACAACATCCCACATAATTTGAAAGAATCGAGGGAGGAACCCATCAAGCCTGGGGGCCTTATCTGGTTGCATGGAAAAAAGAGCATCCTTAATCTCGAAATGGGAAAAAGGTTCCAGGAGTTTAATACTTGCCTCATGGGGGACCTTGGTAGGGAAATTAGCAAGCAAATATTTTTGAACTTGGAGGACACTATCAGGAGGAGCACCCAGCAAATCCTGGAAGAAATTGACTGCTTCGCTTTGAATTTCCTCAATCTCCCTGGTAGTGCGCCCATTCTTACACAACACCTGTCCGATCTTGTTGGCCCCACTGTGTCTCATGGTAGACGCGTGGAAAAACTTCAAATTTGAATCATCGCTCTTCAGCCAGAGATCCCTGGACTTCTGATGCCAAAACATTTCCTCACTGGAAAAAATGGAATGATAGTCCACTAGGAGGCTCCGTTTCTCCTCTTTGAGGCCTTTAGAATACCCTTCGACCTCCATATTTTTCTCTAAACTCTTCAAGCGCTCAGAGATGGACATTTTAGACTCAAAAATGTTGCCAAAAACCTCCTTATTCCACACCTTTAAGTTCTTTTTAATCATCTTAAGTTTTAGGGCCAGTATTTTGGATGCTGAACCAACCACCATCACCTGCCACCATTCCGAAACCAACTATTTGAAATCCTTGTGGGAAATCCACATGGACTCAAATATGAAAGGGATCTTAAACCTAGGCTCGCCAGTGGCCTATAACATAATGGGATTATGGTCCGACCCAATTCTTGGCAAAGCTGAGAGAGTTGCAACGCTGAGGAAGGGAATAGCTTCGTGGGAAATGAGGAACCGATCAAGCTTGACCTGGATGAGATTGCTCCCAATCCTCCTGTTGCTCCAGGTGAAGGATGCCCCCTTAATTTTGATGTCTAGCAGATTATTGGATGAAACAAAATCTCTGAAATCCTCCATGCTACGGTTGGCCAGCTCAGCGCCTCCATTCCTTTTAGAGGGATGAAGAGGGCAATTGAAATCCCCTCCCACAACCCACAGGAAGTCACTAAAACTTTTCATAACTCAGCTCACTCTGAAGTAGAGTTCGAGGTGTAAACATTGGTCAAAATCCATGAAACATTATCAACCTTGAAGTGAAACAGGACATTGATAGTCCTGTTGGAAGCTGATAGAAGACTATCCTCGACCTTGTCAGATTCCCATGGCACCATGAGACTACCTACAGAACCTATTGCAGGGCTGGAAAGGAATTTTTCCTTGGCCCAAATGGCCCTGGAAACCTTGAAAGAGGCAGAGGCATCAGACTTAGTCTCTTGCAAAATGAGGATGGATGGGTTAGACTTCTTTCAGAGATCAGCCACCACCCTACGTTTGGTCGCTTCGTTAAGACCTCTCACATTCCATGAGAGGATTTTCATCTGGACATTTTAAAGACTTTCTTGCCTCCCTTTCCCTACTAGATGGGAGGTTTTGGGACAGGTGAATCACCCACCAGGGAGTCAGAATATTCTTGAAAAAGCAACCGTTGGGATCCATTTGCAATGTCTACTGTCGTTTCCTTATCCCTTCTTTCTTTGTTAGGAGGTCACCCCTGTTTTCTTTCACAACCTAAATCCACCCCTTGCTTTCGGCTTCTAGTGTTTCGCAAACCAATGTTGCCATGCTGTTCATCCCTCTTGCCCAGAAGATACTCTTCCAGCAGGGACTCGGGAGGTTTCTAGTTTTGACAAATAGGGGAATCAGCCTGAGCAGACATACGAGAAGGAGACTGATCCTTTCCCACTTGAGGTTCTAGTTTGGAAATTGCATTGCACAGAACAATGTTCGACTTAGGGAGAACCCAAAAACGATCTAGAGACTCAGGAACTATCGCTATAGGGTGTTTCGGTTGTTTTCCTTCTTGTTCGGGGGGTTGCTAGAAGCCCCACCCTTCATCCCCGACTTTTGAAGAGGAAAATTTGACTGAAGATGCCCCTGGGAACTGCACCGAGGGCAAAAGGCCGGTCTATTTTCGTAGTTAATGACTTGCTTATGAAGAACGAAGCCTCCAGATGTAGGAGCATCCAGCAGCATCTGATGTAGAGGCATCAAGTTTCGAGAAAGTCAGTGCTGTAGAGTCGAAAGAAGAGAAAGCAGAAAGCAAGGAGGAAGAAAATCGTCATGATTTCACGACATGTCACAAAATCACGACAGAAATTGACAAGGAGAGCAAGGGGGAAAACCTGTCATGATTTCACGAATATCGCGACATGTCACAGAATCACAACAGCAGCAGCAAGGCAGAAGCGGAGGCAGGAAACCGTAGCGAAATCGTGACGTCTCAAAATCGTGACGTCTCAGCGAGGTAGAGGTAGAGGAGCTGGAAGGTCACGATTTCGTGACACGTCGTGAAATCACGACTGTCATGAAATCACAACTGTTGCGAAATTGCGACGACGAAGTGCAGTAGGCGAGGAGGTAGAAAGGTGTAGCAAAATCACGACATCATGATTTTGTGACGTCGTGAAATCATGACAGCAAGGCAGTAGCAGGAGAAAGCAGTTTAGTCGTCACGATTTTGTGACATGTCGTGAAATCGTGACTGTCGTGAAATCATGACTGTCGTGAAATCGCGACTGTCATGAAATCGCGACCAGGGTAGGCGAACAAAGAGCAGTCGGAGGTAGAGGTCGCGATATCGTGACCTGTTGTGATATCGTGACAAAAATAAAAAATGCAGGCGAGGAGGCAAAATGGTCACGATATCATGACATGTCGCGATATCATGACCAAAATGGGCAGAGAGTGCAGGGAGCTAGAAAAGTCACGATATCGTGACATGTCATGATATCACGACGAAGAGAGAAAAAGGTGCGGGAAGAGGAAAAGATGGCGAGAATGGCATTTTCGAGGACCGTTCAAAGATGCCACGTGGCACATGCTGAAGTTAAAGCGGGGAATTACCCAGGAGCACAGGGAACGAAAAGGATGGGTTGCACAGAATTTTTTGACGGAATCTGTAGTGACAGAGGCCATGCAGGATGAAGAATTTAATCGGGTTGGTATCCCAATTTTTGAAAATGTAATTAATCAGGTTTGGTGAACTCGTTTACACGGGAGTTGGTGTTCCAGAGGGTCGAGGCCTCTATAAAAACCTAGTTTGATGTTTTTGTGGAGACGGTGGATCGAGGAATGCAAGAAGAGTGAGAGAAGCGGGAAGCTAAGCCTGAGAGCTAGCAATTGTAATCCTGTGGGCTGTATGCATGTAATTTTTTAGATTTATTAATGAAAAGTAGGGTTTGATGAAACGTGTGCTTCTCAGTCCCCCGTCAGTGGTATTAGAGCAAGTTATCCTGAGTGCATAACAGATCATCGAACGTGAGGCAGTTACGCCAGGATCTGTGGTAGGGTTTGAAAAAGTGAGAAAGAGAGTTTAGGATCCCGGGCGTGTTAGCAGATCGCCGAACGTGAGGTAGCTACACCGGATCGTTAAAGCTTTGTAAGAAAAGCAAGAAAAATGCATTCTCGAAGAAGACGGGACAACAAGGAGGATATGGTGTCGGAGGAAGAAGTCTTAGCTTTGCAATGGCAATTAAAAGCATTACAAAAAGAATGGCTTGGGATAAAGTTATGAGAGCAAGAGGAGCGGCAAAGAAGGTGGGAAGAAAGAAAGAGAAAGAAAGAGGAGTTAAAGCAGGCTGTAGAAGAAATTTGCAGCAATGAGGAAATCTATCCAGTAGAAGACAGAAGTATGGACCGGGAGCCGGGGTTAGAGCAGTCTGCAGAGGCAGAGGATGGTCTGGAGGTGTTGCAGGAGGCAGCAACCGAACCAAGCAGAAGTGAAGATCACTTCTCCACGTACCCCGGGTGTCTGATGCAGGAGCATCCAATAGCATCTGATGTAGAGGCATCAAGTTTCAGGAAAGTCAGTGCTACAGAGTCGGAAGAAGAGAAAGCAAAAAGCAAGGAGGAATAAAACTGTCGTGATTTCATGATGTGTCATGAAATCGCAATAGAAATCGGCAAGGAGAGCAAGGGGGAAAACCTATCGCGAAATCACGACATGTCGTAGAATCACGATAGCAACAGCAAGGCAAAAGTGGAGGTAGGAAATCGTAGCTAAATTGCAACGTCATGATTTCACAATGTCATGAAATCATGACGTCTCAGCGAGGCAGAGGTGAAGGAGCTGGAAGGTCATGAAATCACGACTGTCATGAAATCGCGACTGTCGCGAAATCACGACTGTGGCAAAATTGCGACGGAGAAGTGCAACGGGCGAGGAGGCAGAAAGGTGTAGCGAAATCATGACGTCGTGATTTCATGACGTCACAAAATCACGATAGCAAGGTAGCAGCAGGAGAAAGTACTTTAGTCATAACAATTTCGTGACATGTCACGAAATTGTGACTGTCACGAAATCGCGACCAGGGCAGGCGAACAAGGAGCAGTCAGAGGCAGAGGTCACGATATCGCGACCTGTCGTGATGTCGTGACAAAAATTAGAAATGTAGGTGAGGAGGCAAAATGGTCACGATATCACGACATGTCGCGATATTGTGACCAAAATGGGCAGAGAGTGTAGGGAGCCAGAAACGTTGCGATATCGTGACATGTCATGATATCGCGACAGAGAGAGAAAAAGGCGCGGGAAGAGGAAAAGATGGCAGGAACAGAATTTTCAAGGACTGTTCAAATATGCCACATGGTGCATGTCGAAGTTAAAGCAAGGAATTACCCAGGAGCACGGGGAATGAAAAGGATGGGTCGTACAAAATTTTCTGACAGAATCTACAGTGACAAAGGCCATGCGAGATGAAGAATTTAATCGGGTTGGTGTCCCGATTTTTGAAAATGTAATTAATCGGGTTGGTGAACCCGTTTACATGGGAGTTGGTGTTCTAGAGGGTCGGGGCCTCTATAAAAACCCAGTTTGATGTTTTTGTCGAGACGGTGGATCGGGGAATGCACGCAGAGTGAGAGAAGCGGGAAGCAAATCCTGAGAGCTAGCAATTGTAAGCCTGTGGGTTGTATGCATGTAATTTTTTAGATTTATTAATGAAAAGTAGGGTTTTATGAAACATGTGTTTTTCGGTCCCCCATCAGAATGAAAAGTAGGGTTTGATGAAACGTGTGTTTCTCGGTCCCCCGTCAGATGTCACTATTTTGCTACACCTTTCTGCCTCCTCGCCCGCTGCACTTCTCCGTCATGATTTTGCGACAGTCTCAATTTTGCGACGTGTCACAAAATCATGACCTTCCAGCTCCTCCGCCTCTGCCTCGTTGAGACGTCGTGATTTCACAATGTCATGAAATCACGACATCGTAATTTCGCTACGGTTTCCTGCATCCGCTTTCGCCTTGTTGCTGCTATCGCGATTCTACGACATGTCGCGATTTCACGACATGTCACGAAATCGTGACAGGTCACAGAATCGCGATAGCAGTAGCAAGGCAGAAGCGGAGGCAGGAAACCATAGCGAAATTGCAATGTCATGATTTTTCTATGTCGTAAAATCATGGCATCTCAGTGAGGCAGAGGTGGAGGAGCTGGAAGGTCATGATTTTGTGACACGTCGTGAAATTGTGACTATCGCAAAATCACGACGGAGAAATGCAGCGGGCGAGGAGGCAAAAAGGTGTAGTGAAATCGTGATGTCATTATTTCTCGATGTTGCAAAATTGCGACAGCAAGGCAGCAGCAAGAGAAAGCAGTTTAGTCATCGTAAGTTCGTGACATGTCACGAAATCACGACTGTCGCGAAATCGTGACTGTTGCGAAATCGCAACCAAGGCAGGCGAACAAGGAGCAGTCAAAGGCAGAGGTCGCGATATCATGACGAAAATCAGAAATGCAGGCGAGGAGGCAAAATGGTCATGATATCATGACATGTCACGATATCATGACCAAAACAGGAAGAGAGTGTAGGGATCCAGAAACGTCGCGATATCGTGACATGTGATATCATGACGGAGAGAGAAAAAGGCACGGGAAGAGCAAAATATGGCGAGAATGGCATTTTCGAGGACCGTTCAAAGATGCCACATGGCACATGCTGAAGTTAAAGCAGGGAATTACCCAGGAGCATGGGGAATGAAAAGGATGGGTTGCACATAATTTTTTGATAGAATCTGCAGTGATAGAGGCCATGCGGGATGAAGAATTTAATCGGGTTGGCATCCCAATTTTTGAAAATGTAATTAATCGGGTTTGGTGAACCCGTTTACGTGGGAGTTGGTGTTCTAGAGGGTCGGGGCCTCTATAAAAACCTAGTTTGATGTTTTTGTCGAGACGGTGGATTGGGGAATGCATGCAGAGTGAGAGAAGCAAGAAGCTAAGCCTGAGAGATAGCAATTGTAAGCTTGCGGGCTGTATGCATGTAATTTTTTAGATATATTACTAAAAAGTAGGGTTTGATGAAACATGTGTTTCTCGGTCCCTCGTCAGTGGTATCAGAGCAGGTTATCTTGAGTGCATAACAGATCGCCGAACGTGAGGCAGTTATGCCAGGATCTGTGGTAGGGTTTGAAAGAGAGAGAAAGAGATTTTAGGATCCCGGGCGTGTTAGCAGATCGCTGAACGTGAGGCAGCTACACCGTATTGTTAAAGCTTTATAAGAAAAGCAAGAAAAATGCATTCCCAAAGAAGACGGGACAGCAAGGAGGATATGGTGTCGGAGGAAGAAGTCTTAGATTTGCAATGGCAATTAAAAGCATTGCAAAAAGAATGGCTCGAAATAAAGTTACGGGAGCAAGAGGAGTGGCAAAGAAGGCAAGAAGAAAGACGAAGAAAGAAATAGGAGTTAAAACAGGCTGCAGAAGAAATTTGCAGCAATGAGGAAATTTGTCCGGTAGAAGACAGAAGTATGGATCGAGAGCCGAGATTAGAGCAGTCTTTAGAGGCAGAGGATGGTCTGGAGGTGTTGCAGGAGGCAACAACCAGACCAACCAGAAGTGAAGATCACTTCTCCACGTACCTCAGGTGTCTGATGCAGGAGCATCCAGCAACATCTAATGTAGAGGCATCAAGTTTTGGGAAAGTCACTACTGTAGAGTTAGAAGAAGAGAAAGCAAAAAGCAAGGAGGAAGAAAACCGTCATCATTTTGTGATGTGTCATGAAATCACGATAGAAATTGGCAAGGAGAGTGAGGGGGAAAACCTATCATGATTTCGTGACATGTCACGAAATCGTGACATGTCGCAGAATCACGACAACAGCAGCAAGGCGAAAGCGAAGGCAGGAAACCATAGTGAAATTGTGACATCATGAAATCATGACATCTCAACGAGGCAGAGGTGGAGGAGCTGGAAGGTCATGATTTCATGACACGTCACGAAATCGCGACTATCGCAAAATCGTGACAAAGAAGTGCAGCAGGCGAGGAGTCAGAAAGGTGTAGCGAAATCACGACGTCACAATTTTATGACATCGCAAAATCATGACAACAAGGTAGCAGTAGGAGAAAGTAGTTTAGTCGTCACGATTTCATGACATGTCACGAAATCGTGACTGTCACGAAATCGCGACCAGGGTAGGCGAACAAGGAGCAGTCGAAGGCAGAGGTCGCAATGTCGTGATGAAAATCAAAAATGCAGGTGAGGAGGCAAAATGGTCGCGATATCACGACCAAAATAGGCAGAGAGTGCAGGGAGCCAGAAACGTTGCGATATCACGACAAGTCGCAATATCGCGACGGAGAGAGAAAAAGGCACGGGAAGAGGAAAATATGGCGGGAACGGAATTTTCGAGGACCGTTCAAAGATGCCACATGGCACATGCCGAAGTTAAAGCGGGGAATTACCCAGGAGCACGAGGAATGAAAAGTATGGGTCGCACAAAATTTTTTGACAGAATCTATAGTGATAGAGGCCATGCGGGATGAAGAATTTAAACGGGTTGGTGTCCCAATTTTTAAAAATGTAATTAATCAGGTTTGGTGAACCCATTTACATGAGAGTTGGTGTTCCAGAGGGTCGAGGCCTCTATAAAAACCCAGTTTGATGTTTTTGTTGAGACGGTGGATCAGGGAATGCACGTAGAGTGAGAGAAGCGGGAAGCTAAGCCTAAGAGCTAGCAATTGTAAGTCTACAGGCTGTATGAATGTAATTTTTTAGATTTATTAATGAAAATTAGGGTTTGATGAAACGTGTGTTTCTCAGTCCCTCGTCAGAATGAAAATTAGGGTTTGATGAAACGTATGTTTCTCGGTCCCCCGTCAGACGTAGCGATTTTTCTACACCTTTCTGCCTCCTCACCCGCTGCACTTCTCCATCATGATTTCACGACAATCGTGATTTCATGATGTGTCATGAAATCATAACCTTCCAGCTCCTCCACCTCTGCCTCATTGAGACATCATTATTTCGCAACGTCATGAAATCGTGACGTCACGATTTCGCTATGGTTTCCTGCCTCTACTTTTGCCTTGCTACTGCTATCATGATTATGCGACATGTTGCGATTTCATGACATGTCATGAAATTGTGACACATCACAGAATTGTGACAGCAGCAGCAAGGCAGAAGCGGAGGCAGGAAACCATAGTGAAATCATGACGTCACGATTTCACGACATCGTGAAATCATGACGTTTCAACGAGGCAGAGGCGGAGGAGATGGAAGGTTGCGATTTTGTGACACATCACAAAATCACGACTATCGCAAAATCATGACAGAGAAGTGTAGCGGGCGAGGAGGCAGAAAGGTGTAGTGAAATCACGACGTCATGATTTCACGACATCATGAAATCACGACAGTAAGGTAGCAGCAGGAGAAAGCAGTTTAGTCGTCATGATTTTGCGACATGTCACGAAATCGTGACCAAGGTAGGTGAATAAGGAGCAGTCAAAGGTAGAGGTCGTGATATCGCGATGAAAACCAGAAATGCATGCGAGGAGGCAAAATGGTCACGATATCGTGACATGTCATGATATCGCGACCAAAATGGGCAGAGAGTGTAGGGAGCCAAAAACATCGTGATATCATGACATGTCGCGATATCATGACGGAGAGAGAAAAAGGCACGGGAAGAGGAAAAGATGGCAGGAACCGCATTTTTGAGGACCCTTCAAAGATGGCATGTGGCACATGTCGAATTTAAAGCAAGGAATTACCCAGGAGCACGGGGAACAAAAAGGATGGGTCACACAAAATTTTCTAACGGAATCTACAGTGACAGAGGCCATGCGGGATGAAGAATTTAATCGGATTGGTGTCCCAATTTTTGAAAATGTAATTAATCAAGTTTGGTGAACCCGTTTATGCAAGAGTTGGTGTTCCAGAGGGTTGGGGCCTCTATAAAAACCTAGTTTGATGTTTTTGTTGAGACGGTGGATCGGGGAATGCACGTAGAGTGAGAGAAGCGGGAAGCTAAGCTTGAGAGCTAGCAATTGTAAGTCTGCAGGCTGTATGCATGTAATTTTTTAGATTTATTAATGAAAAGTAGGGTTTGATGAAACGTGTGTTTCTCGGTCCCTCGTTAGAATGAAAAGTAGGGTTTGATGAAACGTATGTTTCTCGGTCCCCCGTCAGATGTAGCAATTTCGCTACACCTTTCTGCCTCCTCGCCCGCTGCACTTCCTCGTCGCAATTTTGCGACAGTCGTGATTTCATGACGTGTCGTGAAATCGTAACCTTCCAGCTCCTCCGCCTTTGCCTCGTTGAGACATCATGATTTTACAACGTCATGAAATCGTGATGTCATAATTTCACTATGGTTTCCTGCCTCTGCTTTCGCCTTGCTGCTGCTATCGTGATTCTATGACATGTCGCGATTTCATGACATGTCATAAAATTGTGATAGGTCACAGAATCGTGACAGCAACAGCAAGGTAGAAGCGGAGGCAAGAAACCATAGTGAAATCATGACGTCATGATTTCACGATATCGTGAAATCATGATGTCTCAGTGAGGCAGAGGCGGAGGAGCTGGAAGGTTGCGATTTTGTGACACATCACAAAATCGTGACTGTCACGAAATCGTGATGGACAAGTGCAGCGGGCGAGGAGGCAGAAAGGTGTAGCAAAATTGTGACGTCATGATTTCATGACATCACAAAATCACGACAGCAAGGCAGCAGCAAGAGAAAGCAGTTTAGTCGTCATGATTTCGCGACATGTCACGAAATCGCGACTGTCATGAAATCGTGACTAGGGCAGGCGAATAAGGAGCAGTCAAAGGCAAAGGTCGTGATATCACGATGAAAATAAAAAATGCAGGCGAGGAGGCAAAATGGTCATGATATCGTGACATGTCACGATATCGCGACCAAAATGAGCAGAGAGCAGGGAGCCAGAAAAGTCGCGATATCATGACATGTCGCGATATCGTGACGGAGAGAGAAAAAGGCGCGGGAAGAGGAAAAGATGGCGGAACAAAATTTTTGAGGACCCTTCAAAGATGCCATGTGGCACATGCTGAAGTTAAAGCAGGGAATTACCCAGGAGCACGGGGAACGAAAAGGATGGGTCACACAAAATTTTCTAACAAAATCTGCAATGACAGAGGCCATGCGGGATGAAGAATTTAATCGGGTTGGTGTCCCAATTTTTGAAAATGTAATTAATCGAGTTTGGTGAACCCGTTTATGTAGGAGTTGGTGTTCCAGAGGGTTGGGGCCTCTATAAAAACCTAGTTTGATTTTTTTGTCGAGACGGTGGATCAGGGAATGCACGTAGAGTGAGAGAAGTGGGAAGCTAAGCCTGAGAGCTAGCAATTGTAAGCCTGTGGGCTGTATGCATGTAATTTTTCATATTTATTAATGAAAAGTAGGGTTTAATGAAACATGTGTTTCTTGGTCCCTCATCAGTGGTATCAGAGCAGGTTATCCTAAGTGCGTAACAGATCACCGGACGTGAGGCAGTTACGCTAGGATCTATGGTAGGGTTTGAAAGAGAGAGAAAGAGAGTTTAGGATCTCAGGCATGTTAGCAGATCACCGGACATGAGGTAGCTACACCGGATCATTAAAGCTTTGTAAGAAAAGCAAGAAAAATGCATTCCCGAAGAAGACAGGACAGCAAGGAGGATATGGTGTCGAAGAAAGAAGTCTTAGCTTTGCAATGACAATTAAAAGAATTGCAAAAATAATGGCTCGGAATAAAGTTACGGGAGCAAGAGGAGCAGCAAAGAAGGTAGGAAGAAATATAGAGAAAGAAAGAGGAGTTAAAAAAGGCTGTAGAAGAAATTTGTAGCAATGAGGAAATATGTCCGGTAGAAGACAGAAGTATGGACCGAGAGCCGGGGTTAGAGTAGTCTGCAGAGGCAGAGGATGGTCTGGAGGTGTTGCAGGAGGCAGCAACCGGACCAAGCAAAAGTGAAGATCACTTCTCCACGTACCCCGGGTGTCTGATGCAGGAGCATCCAGCAGCATCTGATGCAGAGGCATCAAGTTTCGGGAAAGTCAGTGCTACAGAGTCGAAAGAAGAGAAAGCAGAAGGCAAGGAGGAAGAAAACCGTCGTGATTTCGTAACATGTCATGAAATCACGACAGAAATATATAAGGAGAGCAAGGGGGAAAACCTGTCGCGATTTCGCGACATGTCACAGAATCGCGACAACAGCAGCAAGGCAGAAGCGAAGGTAGGAAACCATAGCAAAATCGTGACGTCACGATTTCGTGACATTGCAAAATTGTGACGTCTCAGCGAGGCAAAGGCGAAGGAGCTGGAAGGTCATGATTTTGTGACATGTCACGAAATCGTGACTATCATGAAATCACGACGGAGAAGTGCAGTGAGCAAGGAGGCAGAAAAGTGTAGCGAAATCACGACGTCGCGATTTCGTGACGTCACAAAATCACAATAGTAAGGTAGCAGCAGGAGAAAGCAGTTTAGTCGTTGCGATTTCATGACATGTCATGAAATCATGACTGTCATGAAATCCCGACCAGGGCAGGCGAACAAGGAGCAGTCGGAGGCAAAGGTCGCGATATCGTGACCTGTCGCGATATCGTGACCTGTCGCGATATCGCGACGAAAATAAAAAATGCAGGCGAGGAGGCAAAATGGTTGCGATATCGCGACATGTCACGATATTGCGACCAAAATGGGCAGAGAGTGCAGGGAGCCAAAAATGTCGTGATATCGTGACATGTCGCGATATCGCGATGGAGAGAGAAAAAGGCGCGGGAAGAGGAAAAGATGGCAGGAACGACATTTTCGAGGACCGTTCAAAGATTCCACGTGGAACATGCCAAATTTAAAGCGAGGAATTACCTAGGAGCATGGGGAATGAAAAGGATGGGTCGCATAGAATTTTTTGACGAAATCTACAGTGACAGAGGCCATGCGGGATGAAGAATTTAATCGGGTTGGTGTCTCGATTTTTGATAATGTAATTAATCGGGTTTGGTGAACCCGTTTACATGGGAGTTGGTGTTCCAGAGGGTTGAGGCCTCTATAAAAACCTAGTTTGATGTTTTTGTCGAGACGGTGGATCGGGGAATGCACGTAGAGTGAGAGAAGCGAGAAGCTAAGCCTGAGAGCTAGCAATTGTAAGCCTGCAGGATGTATGCATGTAATTTTTTATATTTATTAATGAAAAGTAGGGTTTGATGAAACATGTGTTTCTCGGTCCCCCGTCACCTCCAAACCGAAGAGTGATGGAGGATGGAAGGTTCACCTCCAAATCTGCCAGGACACAGAAGTGAGCTTGGACAAATCTGGTTTAGGCCCGAGTGGGAGGGTCAATGGTGACCAACTCACCAATGGAATGGGTGATACCCTTGATAACATTTTCATGCCAGCAAAAAAGGGGAAGGTTCGACAGCCTAACCCATATTGGGGCAATATTAATACTCTAGGTTTCGGGGTTAAAATCCATCCCCCACTTCCTGAGAAAGAGACTCCTGCGTCCTAGAAACCAAGGGCCCTCAGCCAAAATTTTACAGTAATCCTTCCCATTATTTAGACTAATTGTGAAAAAACCCTGGGATAGGGTAGCTAGCTCCATATGACCCGAGGTCCACCATTTTCTTGCCTCCCACCTGCGGATGGTATCCATATCGGGACGCCCTCCAATAAACTTCCCGATTAGGGTAAATTTTTCAAATTCGACGAAACTTATTTCCTCCAGGATGTCCAGTTCATCCCCGGACGAAAAGAGGTCCTTAGTGAAATACCATTTGGGGTTTCAGAAGCCGCTACCTCTACATACAATTTCTATTGGCAGTATCTCCCTTTGTCAAGTGGATCCTTCCCGTGTCTGCCTCCATCTTCAGGTAACTCCGTCGAGCCTCCATTCTCTGACTGCCCTCCCTCCATCTTGCTGCGGCCCTCCAACTTGCCGGTGCCCAGGTTCACAGTGCTGGCGCTCCCACTCCCATGCCCTCCTGCCGCTACCTTCCCGCTCATCGCTGCTCCACCTTAGGGTTCAGTTCAATGCATGATATAAACTTATTAAAAATATTGTATGAGGGATAAACTTTGTATAAGGATTATTAAAGTTCAAAAGTTCTTTATTTAAGATTTTTAATCAATAATGTAATTTTGATCTTTTTTAAAGTGTATGAATAAATAGGTATAGGATAGGTGACGATGTTAATTTTTAAGTTTATAAATTTACTTTAAGCATTAGGACTAAAATTGGTGGAATTAGTTGAAATAAAATATTAATTTTTTATTTAAATAAAATAATATTAAATAGAGGGGAAAGTGGTTGAATTTAACTAGATTTATTATATTATATTTTTTTGTTTGTTCTTTATGTTTGGACTACGTGATGTATTATTATTTGCATGCCTAGATTTGATAGGTATTATAACTATTTGTAATTTTTCATCAATTATTTATCTTAAGATTTACTTTTTTCTTTGTTGGTTTTTTTTACTTTTGTTTTTGCTTTCATGGTCTTCCCATGAATTTAATAAGGGAAAGTGAGCCAAGAAATAAAATATTTGAGACTTTAATGAGGTTTTTTCTTTTAGTTCAAATTAGTGTTTGGTCACTTCCAAAGCCTTGTCATGACAATGGTGATGGGGGATATCCCTCTCCATTCCAAATCCTCCTTCTGAGATGTTATTATGATGATTGTCTCCATACTCAAGATTTTCAACCTTGGCTTATTTTATTTTTTCTCATTACATCCTTTGTCTTAATTTATGATGCTAGGGAGAGGGTATTTCATAGTTATTTTCTACTTCATAGAATAAAGAGATGTAATATTTCAAGGAGGTCACTGGTTCCTTGGATCAAGACCTCTCTACATTACACCTTGGTTAGTTTTGACCCATAAGTGGAACAAATAGAATAAATCTCAGTTTGAGTAAGACTACAATTTTTACCCCTACATTTATGGAGCAAATCAAATCTTGATATGATAGGTAACTCTATTTGCATAGTTGTAGACTAGCTCCTCTAAATATCAACAATGCAACTTATATTAGGATGTGTGTTTGAGTTAATTTGAAATAAGGACTTCCTAAAAATATAGGTATCAAAGTCACTGGATCCATACACAACTGCTAGATTATGACCACATTTCCTTTAAATGTATCACCTATCATCAATATGGTCATTTCTCAAGGAACTATCCCACTAAGACATTATAAGAAACAAAGGAGAAAAATAAAGAATTCCAAATAGTATTAAGAAAATAATAGATAAGATCTAGAATTAGAAGGAGGAGGCCTCAACCACATCCAAAAAGACAAGACAATAATAAGTTCTCTATTTTATCACAAAATGAGGAAGGGAAATGTCTAGGGACATCTAAAAAAGGAGGGATCCATTAGATCCTAAATTAGAAAATGAAGTGGAGGAAACTTAGGCTACCAAATAAAATATTTAGGAAGAGGAAATTGAAGAAATATAAGAGACTTAGTTAGAAACAACAATGATTGTAGGAGGTACCCCAACCACTTGATATTCTACTAGAGGGAGAAAATATAATCAAGAAGTATGAATATAACAAGAAAATATAGAGATTCAAAAGAAAATATAGACAACCTTAGACTTAAGAAACACTAAGAAACCAATTAAAAAATGAAGGTTCTATCACATAATGGAAGGGGATAGGGTCCCTTGCTTAATACTACCTATGTCAATTAATAGCCTAGTAGAAGCCAATGATTATTTGCATTCAAGAAACTAAATTGATAGAGCAATTAACAAGAATAAAATGAAAAAATATATGGAGATCCTTAGGCCTAGAAGTAATAGATTCAACAAGTACCTTGGGGGACTTTCTCCTTGCATGGTATCCATAGTCCTTTATATTTTTAAATAAAATAAGACACTCAAATTTGATAGAAAATTCTTTCTCCTCTCCATAGGGATAGACTTAGGGTTATGCATAGTTGCGAATATTCACAAATTGGGTGAATATTAGGATTTTTAAAATTAGAAATTGGCAAATATGAGGACCCTCAATGTTGGCCCATTCGCATAAATTTTTTGGGACCAATGTTTTATTAGGATTAATTTTCCATAATATTTATCAAAACATAAGTATATTTGTACTTGTTTGAAATCTCTTTTCGAGCTTGATATAACGGTTGTGGTTTTATGAAGTTATAAGGTGATTTAATGGATTAAAATTAGCCCTAAATATGACATTACTTTTTAGGGCTTCAAATGCCCCAAATTTTGGTGTGAAGATGATTGATTTTATTTTCTTAGGATTCACCTTGATTCACCTTGATTTTGATTAGGATTCACCATTTTTTTACAAGTACATTTTGAGTCCAACCCCCTATGCATAACCCTACATAGACTTGGACCATAGTCAATTTTTGTAGATCAAATAACGTAGCCTTAAAACAAGAGGTCTTGAAAAGCATTTGACATTGGATGCATTTGGAAAGACCCCTAAATTTAATTATATTAGAGGACTAGAATGTGACTTTAGCCCAATGGGAGAAAAAAAGAGCCATTCCCTTAAAATATCCTTCTAAGGACCTAGTTATGCAAATTATAACTAAACAAAAACTTCAATACATAATATTCAAAAATGGAAACTTTATGTGGACAAATAGAAGATCTTGGGTTAAATTCATTGTATAAATGTTAGATAGATTATTGATACAAGAAGATATAGTATTCACGTATCCACTTGTATCAAGTGGTATAATTCAAAATTTGTTATTATATCATAAGCCTATCTATTTGAATACAAGTGATAGTGCTCTTGGAAAAATGAAGACCCCTTTAAAATACAATCTACAATGGATGGAGCATGAGGAGTTTGCACCTTTAGTAGAAATAATCTAGAATTAGCATGTCTATGCAAATAATCCTCAATAGGTATGGAAAACGAGCATTTCCAATCTCAATAAAGCCATTAGGAACTATATTTATAGTAAGAATAAAGTTAAAAATAGGTCAAGCATATTGCTACAAAAAATGGAAGAATTAGAGAAAGATATAGGTGATCAACCTCCGACCCTTTAATACGAAGAGAAAAGACTCTGGTTGAATCGAGAAATAGAATTAGCTTTCAGAGAAGAAGAGACATATTGGAGACTTTGATAAAGAATGATTTGGATCAAGAAAGGAAACAAAAACAAAAATTACTTTAATCTAAAAATAATGCAACAATACCAATGAAATGCAATAAGAGATATTTACAAAATTGAAGAAATTTATTTTGATCATGCAATCATAAAGGAACTAGCAAGATATCATTACTCAATCATTCTCATAAAGACAATAGTAAATTAGTAGGCTTAGGCCACTCTTCTAAACAACATTCCTCCTTTATTTAAAAAATATATAGAGAATATCTCTCTTTAGTAGTAACCAAAGAAGTGTTAGAAGAAATAATACTTTCACTACCCAAGGACATAGCTCAAGGGCTAGATGGTTTCACCAATAATTTTTATCAATAGTTTTATGAAATTATAAAAGATGACCTATTGACAATGATAGAAGAGAAAATGATAAGATGTAAGCTCTTTGGAAAAATCAACTCCAATTTCTTAGATTTAATTCCAAAAACAAAATGTAGTTACTTTTGATAGATTTGGATCTATATCTTTATGCAATTGCTCTTATACGATCATAACTAAAATAATAGTAAATAGAACTAAAAGGAAGATCAATGATTTTATAGAGATATAACAAGGGATTTTATTCTAGGGAAATAAATATATGACAAAATAATAATGATTCATGAAGCCCTACAATCAAGTGCCAAGTCCAAAAGTAAAATAATAGCCATTAAACTTGATATGACTAATACCTTTGATAGAGCAGACATTGGAATTTTAACATTGGTGTTAGCCAAATTTGGATGTCCAACTTAAACAATGGACTGGATAATAGCGTAGAGGGATCTTTGGTAGCCCCTCTAATCAATGAGAAACTTGCTAACATCTTTAAAGCCACTAGAGTATTAAGGCAAGGGTGTCCTATCTCCCTTTACCTTTATATCCTTCTACTTAAAAATTTAGGGAGGAACCCAACTAAATTGAGAGAAAGGAAATAAATATTGGTAATTAGAGTAGTTGTAGGATATAGAATAATAAATCATGCTTAGCTTACAAATGATATTACTTTACTGGGAGAAGACAAAAAATTGAATGTTAAGTTAATCAAAG
Source organism: Wollemia nobilis (assembly GCA_028583015.1). Taxonomy (NCBI): domain Eukaryota; kingdom Viridiplantae; phylum Streptophyta; class Pinopsida; order Araucariales; family Araucariaceae; genus Wollemia; species Wollemia nobilis. The sequence continues at coordinate 2,217,703 of JAQPPZ010000883.1, read as the reverse complement.
AAGTTTTAGATTATTTGTCTTCAACCATAGGGGTAGATATAAATAGTTAAAAGAGAAGGTTTTACACAATAAATACTTAAAAAAAAGATGATAGATGTTTCTTTTAGATTTTATAATTTCACAAATGTTGTGATAACTTTAACTACCTAGGTGTTCCTATGGGCTTCCATAAGAAAAAATAGGAAACATGGAATGTAATTCTATAAAAGATGTCAAGGAGAATGCAAAAATATAGCAATGGTCAGTTGGAGGGGTAGACTTCAAATTATTATAGTAATAACTAAAGACATAAATGATGATACATAAGCAAGAAACTAGATCCTAGTTATAGATATAATTATGTTGGGCAAGTATTAACCCTAATTAGGTTATCCATAACTACCTAGTTAAGTAGTCAATGATTATGCATGCCATGAGTGGACCATGCCTAATATTCCTACTATGGATAATGATATTGTGACCCCTTTAAAAAAATGGTGCACCCGATGTGCCTTAGCCCCAAGCACTCGAGGAATTCATGAAGCTCACCATATTTTAAAGGACATCAAACCAAATGAAGTGGTTAAAACAAGCACAAGAGGTTCCCTTAGAGCAAGAGTGCACAAATCATTACTTGTTGAATTGGAACCTACATAAATGCACCTCACTTTGAATAATGAACCTCTCACATACCAAGAAGATATCAAACATGTAGCTTGGAGACATGCAATGAACCTAGAGTATGAATCTTTGATCAAATAGGGTACTTGAAAGTTAATCTACCACTTGGAAGAAATGTAGTTTGAAACAAATGGGTATACAAAAATAAGTATAAATTAAATGGCACCCTTGAAAAACAGAAGGTGATATTAGTGGCTAAAGACTTCATACAAAATCAAGGTATTGACTACACTAAGGTATTTGCACCTACCACAAAGTGGCCCGCAATTAAGACTCTTGTATCCTTAGTTGCATATCAAGGTTGGAAGATTCACCAATTACATGTAAATATTGTTTTCTTGAATGGTGAATTGGAAGAAGAAATATACATGGTATAGCTAGAAGGTTTTGACATTATAGAATATAAGCACAAGGTATGTAGACCCAAAAAGTCTATATAGATTAAAGCAAACCCCTTGCACTTGGTTCAGCAAGTTGTTAGATCAAATGAAGCAACTTGAATTTGAAGTGTGTGATTACCAAGATATTGATGCAACACTATTCATAAAGCACAACAAAGACAAAGTCACATACCTCATAGTATGTGTGGAAGACATTCTTCTAATAGGTAATAGTGAACACATCATCAACACAATGAAAAAATACCTTACAGATATTTTTGATAAATATTATTTGGGATTGATGAAATTTTATTTGGGCATAGAAGTAACTCAATAAAATGGAAAAATATTCTTGACCCAAGAGAAATACATCAACGATGTTCTGGAGAAGTTTCAACTCAAATATGCATACCCTATGAAAACACCAATGGAATCAAATCTAAAACTCACTACATACGATGACACACCAGAGGCAGATGCAACACTCTACAAAAGTCTTGTTGGTAGTCTCATCTATGTTACTAACACAAGAATTGACATCACTTATGTAGTGGGTATTATGGTAAGGTACATGACCAAGCCAAAGGAGAGTCACTGGCAAGAGGTAACAAGAGTGTTGAGGTACCTAAAAACAACCCACAATTATGGCCTATTGTATTTTAAGAATATAAATTTCAAACTCATCGCATACACAAAATAAGACTTTATAATAGATAAATACACTAGGAGATCTACATCTAGGTACTTGAAATTTCTTGGATCAACACTAATTTCATGGAGATCAAAGCAAAAAAATATTGTACAAAATTCTTTAGAAAAAGCTAAATATATTGTTGTAGTTGAGACAAGCAAAGAAGTGGTATGGTTGAGAAAGTTGTTACACACTCTTGATATCACTTAAAAAGATCCTTCAAGACTACATGTGGATAATCAATCACTAATCCACATGGCAAAGAATCATGTGTTTCATGATAGAATCAAACACATTAGTACAAAATTTTAAAGGATTCAAGAACTTGTTCATGATGGCATAATACAAATGCACTATTGTCCAATAACAGATCATATTGTCGAAATATTCACCAAGCCACTCTAAAGGGTGAAATTTGAATAGTTCAGATAGAAGATAGGCTTGAGAGCCTGCATCTCCCCCTAACAATGGAGATGCAACAGGACTATAAAGACTAATGCTTATTCATAAAACCACATTTTTAGGGGTAAAAAGTATTGGTCGGTCTCTACTCTATCACATTCATGAAAACCCCTTGTGGGTACGAAAGGATAAGGGTTGTACTAGTTTTGGAAAATTGAAACTTGTGAGAACTCGAAAGGGCATGGGAGATGAAAAAATGGTATATGGAGACCCAGAATATTGGAGCCACATTTCATGGATAATTGGCTAATTAGATACACAAATATCCACTTGACCCACTCATATACTAAAATAAATCACCTTCTACCATTAAGGGAGGGATTGAAGACATGTTAATGTTACAAGGTCATTTTTATTAGTTAGGTTCCTAATTAATTGTTATGAGGTTTTAATAAGATCTCATTAGAATAGGTTATTTTAATATGTAATGTCATTTCATATTCATTTGAATTTCATATAAAATGGATTTAGGAACCCTAACCCTAATCTTATTTTTCTCAATATATAATTTCATAACACAAAGGGAGAGATGTGATTTTTCATTCTCTCCATTGTCAAAAATATTCTCCTCCTTTTTTATTGTTTCATGTATTTGAGCTTGGGTAGATAACATTGATCCTTGATACAAGCTAGAAATTTAATGTTATTGATTCCAACAAAGGCGTAAAAAAATTCTAGCACCTAGTGCTCTAAAAAGGATATCTAATATCCGACATCCTATTTATAGTATTTAAGCAAAATCAAAGCCAAAAATGCAAGTAACCAAAGATACAATGACGTTGATGTCATTAAGGTGACATTAAAATATGGCATAGCCTATAAGAGTTTCTAAGGCATTGGATTTGACATTCGAAATCTAGCATCATACTATGTAAGGTTTTCAAAAGTGCTAAAATTTAGAAATAATGATGTCATCATCAGGAACTCGAATGCCTGACAAGCCAAAACAAATATTGAATGTAAAATAAATCTAAGGCATGGGATCTAATAATAAATTATTAAGCATAAAGTAAAGAAACCCAACATCTAGTGCCATGCATAATAAATTACGGCTACCAGATTATCCAAGTGATGTCATCATCAAATGAGAAGAAGATATCCGACACTCAATTGAGAAAAGTGCAAAGCTGAACATAAGTAAAGGATAAAATAAGTAACACTCAACCAAGACAAACTATATTGTAGTATGAAATATGCTTTCATGCCACTAGTCTCTATACAAATCATTTAGACTCATCCTAATCAACAAGGTCATGCATACCAATTAGACACTAGATGTCATTATTGTTAGGATATCTCAATGTTCAAAGAATTATCCATCACACACCTATCTCTTCTCAACTGTCTAAGAATAATAGAAAGAAGTATACTATCATTGTATAGTTATAATATGATGAGGCAGAATGTAATTCAACCTTAAAATGAAATCTACATTGTGCATGCTAGTTAGGCATGATTGAAGCAATCAAGCATAGCTCACCTGAATGTGGCAACCACTCCTTGTGCCTATTTTTAAGGGCCTACAATATAACATATAGATGATCATGATAAGATAATTGAATGTATTGTAAATCTATATATACTTGAATGTAAGCCATTCAAATGGTTGACCCTTTAGCATTTACAATTGCATAACTATATGATGATGCTATATACTTTTTGAATGAATATTGGATTGTTGTCCAACATATTTCGCAATTATTTTAAAACATGTATGTATGTCAATTTAATGATTAAGCATTTTTTAAAGCTATGAATGGTTAATTCTATTGTAGTTATTTTGATTTCTAGATTTCTCCCTATATTTCCTATTCATTAGTTCTAGAATGCTAGATAATACTTTAGTTTATTAAAATTAATTATTTTATCATAAGAAAATTAAGTTGGTCTATTATGTAGTCCAATTTAGTTTAGATTTTGAGAATCTCATGTACTATGTATCTTGATGTTGCTAATCTACACCACTTTCAACTTAGCTTGTAACTATTGTTTTACATCCCTTACTTTAGTCTGCCACTCCATTTTAGTTAGTTTAGCTAGGACCATAGGAGCCAACCTACTTTATAGGTTGACTCAGAGATCTCTATTTTAAATCCATCCATTCTTGTTCGAGGTTTTGAGGGTGCAAATCAACCACTTAGGTGGATTTTAGACCAAGACTACCCATATTTGCTCATATTTAAAATAAGATATTTTAAAGTTCACTTACAACATTTTAGTTCTTATTGTCGAGTGATCTAAACCAATCCTTATCGAGGTATTAATTTTAGAACAAGTCCCTTCGTCTAGCCAATAACATTTTTTTGAAAAAATAAAAAATATAGTATATTTATAAAAATTGTATTACAAAGCAAAATGAGCCTGACAGGAAATATGGAAGAAAAAAAAATCTTCCACCAATCCCTCATGGCTCAAAAATTACCCATCCCTCTATCTTCATTTTGTTTCACTTCATGGCCTAATTATGATAGATTCATTAGAATTTGTAGTTGCCCTTCCTATTTTACTATCTATTTGTACCACCTCTTTCATTCCTTGGATTCTTTGGTACCAGCTTATCTAATATTCCATCTGAAATATAGCCAATGACTCAAGAGTATGTATCTATCTATTTTTTTGCTATCAAGTTCTAGCCTATCCTTTTATTGATCCATGTATAATTATCCTCTTCAAACTCAACCTCCTATATATTATTGTTTTGAATAAAGGTTGAGAAATCTCTCATACTTTGGGTTATTTTCCTAATTGCCCTAAATTTTTTATCCATCCTTGTTATGCTATTAAAATATATTATGATCATGAATCATAATTTATGGTCTTTACTTCTCATAAAGGCTTCAATATCACTCCAAACTTTTGATCTACCTGACTGTGTTGTACATCCATAGGCATTGATAAGGATAACATAAATATTTGTAAAGTAGAATGTAACTGATGAAGCTATCCAATTCCTAGTTTTATGAATGGTTTTACAAAAGGTTCTAACCATATTCTAACATGTTAGAATTTTCCTTGCTACTCCTTTTGAATCTAGAGCATCCCATTCACATCTACCCATACTCCTTTCATAGTTTTGAAAACTTTTTCATTTATCATTTTTGTTTCTCAGATACAAAGAATATTAGACTTATCATCTAAATATAGGTCCTCAATACACCTCTACTTTTAGGGTGCACAACCCCTTGTATTCCATGATATGGTAATCATGTATCATTAGGGGTTGTTGGCCTTACCTATGAATTACAATATAATTTGTTATTTTAATAAAGTGAAGTTCAGCCAAATTATATTGTGTTCTTTTATTTATGTTTTCTCTTGCTTCCTTTCTCTAACTTGATAATTTGAAGGTTTTTCTCTATTTTCCTTGCTATTGTCAGGAATAGGTCTTATTATTCTATTTTTTAATATTTTGTCATAGCTTTAATTTTCATTAGATTTATCCTCTCCTACCTCTACTAAGGAATATTTTGAATTATCCTACTTCTTTTTTGGGATTTCCTTGTTAATGGTATATGTATTCACATATAACATTACGTTTTCTCTACCTCTTTTCTTTTCTTGAGTGGAGCATTATACTTCAAGAGAATCTTCATAATATGATGAGGCACATTCCTTAGGTTCAACAAAAAAATTTATCCCTAAATCAAGATCATACTAAGTAGATGATTCCTTTTTAATATTTTGATCCTTTTGTGTTATGTCCTTTAATATTTGATCTACATTTTATTCTTAGGCTAAAGCCTCAAAAGAATTGGTATTTCTTCCAATATTCTTACTTACTGGTCTCTATTATTTGTTTAATTTAATATATTTGAATCTATTTTTTGGAATTTGAAAATTATCCTCATCCATATCCATTTGTAAGTTTCTCTTGCAGTTTTCTACAAATGTTTTGATTGGACCTTTCTTAGGGAATGATCTGTCAATATTCTCCAGCTAATGACATATTCTACATATGAAATATATGTTTTCATAATCCATGTTTTGGGTCTAAAAATTTCCCCCATACTTAAAATAATTTATTTTGGTAAAGGTTTACTCATATCAATCATGACCAATATTCAAGCATAAATAGCCAAGAATCAATCATTTGTAGTTTTTGAAAGCTCAAGGAATTTTCCAGAGTGTTGTCTATTTCCTTGAATATATCCATTTCCTAAAATTCAATAGACAACCCATACATCCTGACTCACATTAGTACTAAATATATATTTATATTTTTAGGCACAAACCCTTCATATCAACAGGTAACGAAGAGTCCTCTTTCCATAGACCAAAGACCCATTAGGATTCTATCTTTTTCCTTCATGGAATAAAAATTGACTAGGAAGAAAGGATAAGCTCACTCCTAGAGACTTCCATCTCCTATCAATCCATTTTCTCAAATCCAAAGCCCCTAGCTAAGACCCATTAAATTTATCAATAATTACCTCGTTCTTGAGCAACAAAGATCATTGCTTTGTGATTTCATATCAAACATTTAATACTAGAAATGATTCTTAGGATTTAGCTATAAATCTATCTATGGGAAGGAAAATCCAACATAAAATCTACTAAAATTTTCCAATATACCCTATAAGGATTTTTCATGCATAACTTCTAAGATAAAGAAGGGATAAAAGAAACTCATTTAAAAATTTCTATGCCCAAACAGAATGTCCTTGATTATATTATTTAAAAATAAATCTTCAATAATTTGCATGCATAACTTCTAAGATAAATAAGGGATAAAAGAAACTCATTTAAAAATTTCTATGCCCAAACAGAATGTCCTACCTCATTGATACCCTAGCCCTCCATTGATCCTCCCATCTTCTAAACCTTGGCTGGAAGATATCTACAACTTTATTTGCTACGACTTGAAAAGTTATCACTACCATTATTTTGGATGTTTGATTTCATGTCATCATATCTCCCTCAATACTACTTAGATTCTTTGATAAGACCACTTAGTTTAAATCTCTCCAAATTTTGCACAAATTAATCCAAAAATCATTTGAATTAGACAACCCTTCATAAAGATATGAATCCTAAAATATGAGATATTTTTTTTGAAAAAACTTGCCCTAGTTTTAAATGATTGTTTTCACATGGTCATATCTCCCTCAAGAGTACTTGGATTCTTTCAAATGACCACTCATTTCAAATATTGTCAAATCTCACACACTATGGCATAAGAATTGTTTGAATTGAACTACTCTCTGCAAAGATATGAATCTTGAAAAATAATTTTTTTTCGAATAAATTTTCCTTAGCTCTATCGATTGATATTTTCCTTATTATTTTTTATTTTTCTTAAATACCTAAATTAAGAAAAATGTATCTAGGTTATGTATTATTTTAGTTATATTCATAGTAAAAAAAAATTACTTTTTAAAATTATTTAAATATAATAATTACATAGGGATAAAATTACAAGACTAGATCATAGGTGCCCCACCACTCCATACCTTCACTATCATTGGTTTTATTTTTATTTTTTTTAATTCTAAACTCTTAATTTCTAGGATTTTATTGAAACATGAATATTAATATAAAATAATTAATTAGAAAATATCTTGTCATCTTTGCTTTGGATGCCCCTCACACTCCCATTAACTATTATTGGTTTTTTAAGTTATTAATTTTAAGATTTTATTAAGTCATGGTTTTTAATACAAAATAATTAACTAGAAAACATCTTATACAAAATAGTTATTAATTTTATATAATACCATCATTTAATTACTAATACAAAGAAATATTTTTAAGAAACATTAACTACTAATCACCTAAAGGTTATGGCACTTATAGGCATCAAAATTACAATTGAAATATCATAGAAATATATTTAAATATAAGGGGATCGACAAATTGTTATTAATATTTTTTAACAAAAATAGATTTGAAGATTGAACAAATAATCACATTAATATTACTAATATTTATCAACTCTCCCTTATGTTTTCTCTCCCAAAAATAATTAAGGAATATTTTAGTCAAATAAAATGATTGGAATTTCATTCCATATTAATATCTATCTATTTTGGTGAAATTCAAAGTTTAAAAAGGTTATTCTCCCTGGAAACATAAATGATAAAAATGAAAATGAATAATATATTTGTAGTCGTAACGAGAGTTGTTGCTATTTTTCCAAGGAGATTTCATGCATGTTGCATCTGACTGATGACATCGATTTGTTTCCTACTTTTTCGGTGGTCTTCTTCATGCCACGTGTTGAACCAGACTGACAAAGACGATGCAAACCTTGTGTGTCCGATGGTCCCCATCTCACACCGGGTTACCATTAACGAGATTCTTGCTTTTTCGACAGTCCCCTTCATGGCACATGTTGAACCAGACTGACAAAGATGGTACAAACCTTGTGTGTCCGATGGTCCCCATCTCACGCCGAGTTACCATTAATGAGACGACGGGTGTGTTGGAATCCTCCGCTGATAGTTTAAACCCTACCAGTTATGCTGGAAGTTACTATAAATTGTGATTGTAACCAATTCATCTATGTAACCAAAAAAATATATATTTGATAAAAGGACAAGTTGAATATAGTTTAATTAACTTGAAAAAAATGTAATATTTTGGTATTTTGATGAAAGCCGCTAAAAAAAACCATACATCACTTTTCTTTTTTTTTGATACATAGGAAAATTGGCAACTGCCTTTCCTTTTTGAACAACTGGTCACAGGTTCAAATCACATTGCCTTCGATCGTAGTTTCAAATAATGGAGCTATCACTATAACCCCCACCTCACCTTGGTAAACATGGCCCAAAGTGATGGAGACTCCCGGTGGCTCAGGGTTGGTACCACCATCATCAACCCGATGCACACTTAAAAAAAATAAAGGAACAATTTTTACTTGATTATATGAGATTGAGACAAGTCACATGCATCTCATTAATTTGCATTTCTATAAAAAAAAAGAAGAGGTATTAAAGTGGAATGGAATTCCAACATAAGAGTATATGCTACTAGAAATAAATAACAATAAATTACAGTAAAATAAGCTTTTGATTAAAAATTAATATCTTTAACTACTTAAAATTATATAATCTAATTAAAAAAAAAAAATTATTAAAATATAACTTCATTAATTTTTTTAATAATAATATTACTAAAATAACTTTTATAACTAAAATATAAAATTAAATATAACAAATAATATTATAAAAATTTAAAAAATATAATAATAATATTTATTTACAAACAATATGTAACCAATTACCCTATCTATATAAAAAAAAAAATGATATACATATTACATACCACATTCCTTAGTTGCATTTAGTATACCCTATGCGAAGAATTAAGAAATTATTTTTGTATGGGAATGTAAATTGTTTGGATTTTTAATTAGATATATGTGATTGCAAAGGACTTCATCCTTATATTTTATGACCACATAACTTATATCTGGTGTAAACAATGTAACCTAAATATTATTTTTATTTTTTATTTAATTAAAGTTAAAGAATTTAAATTATTGAATTCATATTTTAAATTAATTATATAAGATTAAAATGTATTCACCTCTATTGAATATGATTATTTAATATATTTGAAAATCAACATCGTCCCCATTATAACCATCTACACCTGAAATGATTAGGGATTAGAACATCTTTAATGTTATAATAATAATTTAGAATGCTCAATCTTTAACCCAAATTCAATTCTCATGTGTATAAGAAGTATATATATATATATAACATCAACTAAAACAATTATTTACTATTTAATAAAATATAAACTTAAATAGTATATTTAATTTATTAAATTAAATATTATTTAATAATTTTAATCTAATTAAAAACACAATAAATTTTATATTTAAAAAATGTTATATGTTTAAAATCTTTATTTATTATATATTTATTATACCAGTCAGAATATATCTTTTACAACACGCTAAGGCTTTTTGATTTTTAGCTATAGTTGAACATCAAATTAAAATATTAAGTTATAAGATCAGATTCCTTATTCCCAATCTTTGCTTCAAACTAAATTATATTAATACAATTATATTTAAAATATATTTTTTTGATAGGTAAAAGAAATTTTATTTACTAATTGGGTTGAAGGGTCCCGTCTATGTTACAGTAGGAAGGTTTAAAGCCAACAAAACATAGATGTTGCAAATAGTAAAAAACCAACTAGGAAATATTCCCATACAATCTAGCCCATCCAAGACCGGGGCTACCTAAAAACTAACTAGGACAAAAAACTTTGTAGTCGTAAGGAGAGCTGCTATTGCTTTCCCAAGGCTACTAGGACTCTTTGTTTTTTTCTTGTTGATCTTTTCCATTCGGTTCCTGAGATAGGAGGACATTGAGCAGGGAAGGGAGGTCCTTCAGAATGTTAATCGCATTAGCCAGGAGCGTACTACCTTCTCGGTAGATGTTGGCAACCGACTGAAGGTGATCAATCACTTCATTGACACGATTGATGACCACCACTCAAAGCTTGTCCTCAGCTTTGGCTGCCTAGTCTTCCTCTTCGTCACTAATGATCTCAGGAGACAGGCGATGTTCGCTCATTTTCTAAGGCTTCAACTTGTTTGTTTTTCTTTGATTTAGAGAGGGATTGACTGACTTTTGCTTGAATCTCAGATGCTTGCCAGTGGATTATATGGCTTTGGGAACAGAGCTAATGGGAACATCATTCTCACTGTGGTCTTGGGCAGGAGGGGGGAGACGTGGACCAATCAGTGGCTTCGATGTCATGGGGGTCAATAGGGTTGGATGACGTGGAGGGCTAAGAGCAGTAGTGTGGGTGGAGTCGAGCGAGTGCTTAGGGCTGGGTGAGCGGGAATGAATTCCCCCTTTGACTTGGTGGGTGAGGGCGTAATGGTACAACACCAAGAAGAGACCCTGGTGATGAGGGGGCTTCAAGGATTTGTGTTTCCTAAAATTATTAATGGAAATGGTTATGGAGCAGAAAAGAAAATCAGGGACGTTAATGAGTCTAACATCGCAGAGATGGTTTACAAAGACGAGGTTGTAGGCTCGAAGGGGGCTATTGGGATTGTATATAGAAATATATTGCACAATAGGGATAATGGCTATGTCCTAAGGTTGAGGTAGAGAAGAGCACATAACACCTTTATTTTCGTAGACCGGATCCTTTCCCTTGTCAGGGAGATGGTCTGTTTCTTCTTTAAGTTATGGTTATCCCTGTGAACTACTCTACTAGTAGGGGGAATATTAGAGACCTCAGTAATAGAGAGAACATTTACCTCTAATTGTAGACCTTGTATCTTGACTTGCCCTTCATCCCACGATTCAACAAAGTCCCTGGTGACTTCTTCATTAATCCTTGAAAATATTTTGAAGAACTTGATGAATCTTTTGGCATCAAGAAGGGCCTCTATCCCTGGGTTGACCTGAAATCCAGTTGGATCGACATGCACCATGGTTTTGCATAGACTACAGAAGACAGAACCATAGGGCCACCCTTTGATGTTGCAAATTTTTTGCTTCTGACGAAATATTTCCAAAACTGTCGACGGGGATAAAAAGACCTCGAGAGGCTAAGGGAGCGCCAATCAAAGGTTACAAGGTTCACTGGATGGCAATAGGGAGCGATGGTAGTAGCTTTGACATGGCTCGAGAAGAGTGGGACAAAGTGGATTGGAAAGGGGTAATAGGAAGAACAGGTGGCAAAAGGAGCAAGTGAAAGGAAAATGGGGGGAGAATGGCGAATGGACGGATCATGGATGGAGAAAATGAGGAGGTATGAGCAGGTGAACAACGAAGTTGCGAGATCATAGATCTAGCCAGTGGAGTTGGCATGAGCCGATCGATCTGCACCGAATACCTTACTGACATTGCATCGGAGAATGATGGAGGTGGTATATTTCCAACGAGCTATGGTGTTGAGGAAAAACACCTATGGTGTTAATAACATACCTTTATGGTGGCGAGAACCACCTTTGGTGGAGTTCAGCTTAGGAGTGTTGGTGTTAAGAAACACCTTTGGTGAGGATCGTGAACTTTCACGGTAGTTGAAGTTGCGTATTGCGGCTACTACCCACATATTGGGTAGCTGTGGTGATGAAATTTGTGGGAAATCTTCTTCGCAAATGATCAAGGATGATTGGTTGACTACTCTATTGGCCAAGAGGTCGACTACCTTGTTTGCTTCTCAAAACACATGGCTGATTGTGTTTTAGGCATGATAACCAAGGGAATATTGACACTCTTGGGTGATGTTATGGATCTTCCATCATGCTTGGTTATTGTTATTGATATTACAAACTACAATTGTTGAATATCCTTCAAAAATAATAGGGTTTATTGTTTTGCTACATTCAATTAATATGCATAGTGCATGGGCTTCTGCGTAATTATTTGTTTGGATCTCCAAAAATTTTGCAAATTCTAGGATGATGGATTACACCTCCAGTCCCTATGTTAACTAGATTGCCCTTAGATACCTTATCGAATTTGGATTTGAGCCAACTCAGGGCGATGGGGTCCACTTGAATTTGGCCCTGGACTTAAGGGGATTCTGATTTATGGTGCAGTCTATGGGAATCCCAAGAGAGACAAACAAAAGATACTCATCCCTAGAGGTTGGGATGTCAAAACAAGGGACAAGGTTGCAGTTTTCAATAGCAAAGGATAAAGCTCTGGTGGTAACAACATCCAAGATTCTTGGTCTTTCATTGAAAATGCAGTTGTTGCGCTCCAACCAAATCTACCATGCCGCATGGTGGGGAAGGGACTTCCATAGAAAATTAAGGTGGGGTTTTTTGAAGACCTTGGGCCATTGGATGAATAGATCCATAACTATCTTAGGCCACATCTAGTTGACCTAGAATCTACTGATCAGGGATGAGAACACCTACCAAGCATAGGGGCATTCCAAGAGGATGTGTTGGGTGGATTCCAAGGCCTGGGTGCACAGGTAGCACTTGTTGGGAACTATGACACCTCTTTGGATCAAATTACCCATGGTCAGAATTATGTTATGGACAATGAGCCAACAAAAATACATCACTTTGAGGATCATCTCTTTGAGCCAAATAACCTTGGACATTTTCTTGATGTCAATGATCTTGGGGTTCTTTGGGGAGGGGTCCAACATCTGAGTTATGATTTTTATAGTAAAAATCCCATCACTAGATTCTTTCTAGCATAACTTATCCTTCGTTTGGTATTGGGGGACAAAGATTACCCTGAAGACAACCTGGAGGGAAGCCACAGCTTTTTCAATGACTACATTTTTTAATCTGAAGTGAATATGTTTCCAGCATCAGGTCCCCTACTTTGTGGTAACGAAGTCAACTACTATAGGCCCAAACTTGATGTATGTGAGGTTCTTAATAGCAATAATCTATAGATCTTTGATGAGAGGCTCATTTCTTGCCCACGACTTATTCTAGAAATCTATATCAGAACCGTCACCCAACAACCATCTTGCTCCTCGCTTGAGAAGATGCTTTGTTTAGATAATGGAGTTCCAAAAGTGGGAGCCATGATAGGGGACTTCTTCGCCCATGAACGGGTGATGTTGCATGTATTTTATTTTAACAATGGAAACCCATTCCAAGTTAGCGTTGGTGGCAACCTTCTCAGCTTGTTTGACCAGGAGGGCCTGATTCATGAGGCTTATACGACGCAGTCCCAACCCACCTTTGTGTTTAGGTGAACAAATCTTGTCCCAAGGCACTAGGTGAAACTTTCTTTGTGTATCATTCCATACCCAAATGAAGTATTTTTGAACTTTCTTAATAGCTTCTCCCACCATGGTTGAGATCTTAAAAATGGACAAAAAATACATTGGGATGCTTTAAAGAACCGAATTAACAAGATTTCCTTTCCTGCTTGGGAGAGGAGAGCCCCTTTCTATCTAGTCAATTTATTTAGGATTTTTCTATGACAGTGTTACACATGGCCTTAACGTGTCATCCTATGAACATTGGGAGGCCCAGGTAAGTGGTCAAGAGGTCAGCAATGATACAGCCCAAAATACCTATGATTTTGCGCTACCACTTGGTGGGAGTATTAATGGAATAGATTTTACTCTTGGTGAAATTTATCTTCTGCCCAATGGCTTCATCAAAGAGGTTGAGGATGGATTTGATGGTTTTGGCCTTGGAGACCGCTACAACAGTGGCCAAAAGAGTATCATCCACAAACTATTGGTGGGTGGAAGGCGAGAGGCCAGTGGCCGCCTTAATACCAAAGATCATATTTTTGGAGCATGCATCTTTAATGGATCTTCCTAGACTCTCAACCAAGATGATAAAAATAATGAGGGAGAGGGGGTCTCCATGTCTTAGGCCTCTAATGCTCAAGAAATACTCGGTTGATGACCCATTGACAAGGATGGAGAACCAAGAAGAGGAGATGTAATTTGAAATGAGGTTGACCCAATTTTCATGGAAACCATACTTGAGGAGGATTTTGATCAGGAATTCCTAGTTAACCCCATCGAAGGATTTATTCATGTCCAGATTGAGTAGGAAAGCAAAGGATTTGGAGTTGTGGGCTGAGTGGATAAGCTCGTGGACCATGTTGACACCATTAAGAATATTTCACCCTTTGACAGTGCTGCCCTGACAGGGGTTGATAATGGAAGGGAGAATCTCAGTGAGCCTACTAGCCAAAGCTTTGGATAAAATTTTGTAAATGACATTGTAGAGGCTAATGGGGCGGTAATAGAACAGGGATTGGGAATTCGACCCTTTTGGAATTAGGGTTAAGAAAGTGGAATTAACATATCTGGAAATATTTTTGGTATGGTACATTTCAATGATAGCACGACACAAGACGGGGCCAACAATATCTCAGTAGATTTGGAAGAACCTAGAGGAGAAACCGTCAGGTCTGAGGGCTTTTTTTGGATGCATAGAAAATAGGGCTTGATGGATTTCCTTGGGGGACAGGGGGCTGAGGAGAAAATTGTTCATAGTCTAGGAAATGGTGTTGGGGATGTTCTTAAGGAGGGATTCCATGGCTTGGTCATGGGAGGAGGGGGGAGGGGCAAGGAGATTTTCAAAGTGGCTGACAGCTTCATCTCGAATTTGGTAAATGTCAGATGTGAAGGACTCGTCTTACCTAGCGAGGCCTTTTATTCTGTTAGCTACCCTATGTTTGAAAGTGAAAATGTGAAAAAACTTATTATTAGAATCGTATATTTAAAATATATTACTCTAAAAATTATTTCAATATTAAATTAAAAATTAAATTTAAATATAATAATTTTAAATGATATAAGTTGTTCGTTCCAATTTTATGAATATAATTTAACATCTACTAAAGTTTAAAATATAATAGACAACTTACTCTTTTTTTTTTTTTCTTTTTTCTTGGTAATATTAAGAATCCCAACCTGTTACAACAACTCCACGAGGGAGGCACACACCCACTCCCACACACTCACCCATACCGCGGTTTGAACCTTGGACCTCCCCAGGAAGAACCAAAGCCCAAACTATTACACTACACCCAGGTACCCACCTTTAAAGCCTTGGGCTGCACCCCAGGTGCGACAGCCTACCTATTTTATTAATATTATTTAAAATTAATAATATATAAAAATACTTCAAATATAAACATATATAACCTAAATCTTTTAATCTTAACATCGACTGCGGCCCTCCCCTCGTTTCGGCCTGTCCACCCACTCGAGAGACACTATATATCATCACATTCTTAACATATTTTTCTCTCCTCCTCAGCGAAGGATCACTCTCTCCTAAAAGTCATTGCATGTAAGCTTGGTCTGGGCTCTACTAGCCTGCCTACTTCAATTGCAAGTTAAATCTAGCTAATCAGCTCGAACGTCAATGGATATGGATTCCCACCGCAATCTTCCGGCGAAAGGGCTTCGCTTCATAGCCAAATCTACCCAGCAAGATCAAACATCGCCAACGAATTCCCACCACAATCTTCAGCCGATAAAAGAGCGAGGCCGTGGGCAAAAATCGCATCCATCTCCTGCACATCATAATGCTTGCGCAGCATGCCCGGAAGATACTAGTCCGTTCCCAGCTCAACCAAATGCGCCACCGGAAAACAATCTTCCACAGAATAGAGGCGACGCCTGCCCTCCCAGTAATATTCGCATCCATCCTAACCTTCATGATCTTTTCCAAGGCCAACTGTTTCCACGTCCGTTTGCTACTCCTCATTCCCCCAACCTCTCCACTAAACAGGAAAGAGAACTAGACAATCTACAAGCCAATCCTCCCCAAATATTTCCTTTTTTCAATTTTATATCCTCATTTGATCCTCCACAACAATCACCCGGCACTGAAAATCCATCTACTTCCCCCAGCGCACAGCCCCAAATAGCAGTAAATGGGTTGCAAGGAAATCCTCTGCAGAAAAGACCCCATGGGCGCCCACCCAAAGAGCGCCGACGGCCTGCTCCTGCTTTCAGCCATGAAAGCGAAGCAGAAACCCTTCCTGTTAAATTATCCGTCGTCTCACCCAGAAAGGAAGCAAAGAAGGCCAAAGTCACAAGAGTAGTAGTTCCAGGCGCACGGGCTGAACACGGCGCGGTGAAGTTGGTGCTCTTCAATGTGCCTTCGGGGATGCAGGTTAACGGCGTCGAAGACGGCGGAGCTGTCCCGGAGTGGAACGCCGTCAACCAAACGCTGATATTGGACGGTATGGTGGTGGCGAGCGCCGTAATGTCTGATGACGGCTATCTGGCCTGCGTACACGTCTTGGACCAGTGCGGCGCCGTGGACTTAGCCGCGTCCGATGCGGGTTTTCAGTGCTGGCGGAGGTTCGGCCTCATGTCCAGCGAGCCCGTTTACCGCGACGCGACGAAGAGGCCTCCGGAGACGGTTGATCTTCTGGTTATATCGGTGTTCTGCTGGAGAGGGTTGCGGCCGCCAGCGCTGGTGTCCAAGTCGTGTTATTTGCAGGGTGAGGTATTAGACGACGGCGGGTGTTCGTTGGACAGAAGTGCGATGAGGGAGAATGTGGATAAGGAGAAATGGGTGAGAAAGGCAGACGGTAAGCCATGGAGAGGTGGCGCGGAGAGGGATGATAGCGTGTGGGAATTTCTGGTGTCATCGCTGAGCCGGCCTGGGAATACGGTGCTGGATCTCATTGCCGGCACGGGCGGGTTCGTGAAGGTGGCGAGTGCACTCGGACGACATGCTTTGGGAATGGAGAAGGATAAGCATATTCTGAAATGTTTATTAAATCCCAAACCTTCTAGGATGACCTGATAGCCGAAATCATTCCAGGTTTCAGCTAGTCTTGCTGATCTGTTTGGGCGTTGTATTATGGCTTTTTTTAAAATGGAATGTTTGTGTTGTATAACTGCATTTTTTAAAGGGTATTTTCAAAACTTTTCCTTTATTATTTATACAAAGTAATATTTTCAAGACATTAGCACTATTATAACCCACTTTATTAAATTAGATTAACTAATTTCCTTCATGAAATACAAATAAAACCACACATTGTAATTAATACTTTATACGTTGAAAGAATAAATGTTATGTTATACAATAAAGCGTATATTATGTTATATAATTGATAT